>JAMZEH010000017.1:4712500-4775000 GCA_024699665.1 Ostrea denselamellosa | reverse complement strand
AAACAATTATAGCCTTCTGATATCGGTCAATACATGTTTTTTATTGACCTGACTTCGTCCTCAGTCGATACACTCTCATCAAAATTTAGGCCTATGTTCGATGCTTACGGCCTTTGAGCAGGGAGGGGTCTTTATCGTGCCACACCTGCTGTGACACGGGGCCTCATCCAAAGGACTGCCCTATGTAGTCTCCTTTTACGACAAGCAAGTGGTACTAAGGACTTATTCTAACCGTATCCCACGTGAACATACTGTAAGATATTTTATATACTGTGGGATGTTTGATCATATACTTAATTTTTTTATAAGTAAATGTAAAATAATTTCCATATTGTAAACAATGAATATACACGTGGTTTCCAAGGGCATGAGGTCCCGTAAGGATACGGGTAAGATTAGGTGAGTACATGGGTCTTGCAGCCCTTCATCGACAAATGGTGACGACTCCGTATCAATGTCCCGAGAGAGACATTAAACAACACACAACTAAGGGCATCAGTAATCATAGTACGTACATAAACTTTGTGAACCAATCGTGGTCCTTGTAAATATTAACTAAAACGACAGTCGCACAGGGTACTCACACGCTAAAAAATTAAAGTAATACCTAAAGTTTTAAAGTGCTGAGTGTGACAGATAGACAGGTGAATTAGACTCGTTCTAACGTGACTGATACCTCCGCGAGATCCATCAAAATCAATACAAGATGTGTTTGTGGAACACAAATGCCCTTTATCATGGCAAATTCCAATGATGGCCATGTCTTCGTTAAAGTTTTAAAACGTATGTCAAATTCTACCATTAAGGTCATTGGGTCAAATATCTTTGTACCAGAAAGGTACTAGAAAGGTCTCATCTCAAGAAATACTCATGTGAAATATGGAAGTCCTTGGGCTATTATTTACCACTTAGAAGTTATGGTCAAAGTTAATTTTCTTTAAAAAGTAAGTAAAATACCAAGGTCAAAGCGTTTAGTACCAATATAAAGATATTCTCACAAGGAATACTCATGTGCAATATGCAATACTTACCATTTAAATATTATGGCAAAGGTTAAAGTTTTTAAAGTCAAACACGAAGGTCATGATCATAAGGTCCAAAATTTGGCTCTAACGGAAAGGTCTTGTCACAAGGAATCCTCATGTGCAATATCAAAGCCCTAGTACTTACATATGTTCCATTTAAAAGTAATAGCCAAGATTAAAGTTTTTGAAAAGTTAGCCAATCACCAAGGTCACAACGGAAAGGTCTTGTCGGAAGGAATACTCAAATGAAATATTGAAGGCCTACAATTTAAGGCTAAGGTTTTGTTTTTAAAAATAGGTCAAACACCAAGCTCAAAAAATTTGTCACAAGGAATACTCAATTGAAATATCAAAGCGCTAGCATTTACTGTTCAAACGTTATTAGGCAGGTTAAAGTTTCAGACAGAATGACACACAATGCAAAACAATATGCTTCCCGATTTTCGATCTCGGAGGCATATAAACTCTCCAGTCATGATGTAAAGTAAATCAGATGCACATCTCTATATCGCGAGTAAAGACAGTACAAATTTTCAGAACGTGTCCGAACATAATCATGTCTCCAAATAGACATGCTGATTCCAATGACCACCACCACCATCCCCCCCCCCCCCCCCCCCGAGTTTGTGGGGGTATGCAAGAAATTGATTTCTAGAGTTTACCGGTCGCGGTAGTTCAGTGGTAGAGCGCTCGCTTCGTAACCATGCAGGAGATTGCGAGTTTGAGTCCTGCTTATGCCATGGCCATGTTAAACCTGAGATGTCAACATCGGCAATGATTGCTTCTTCGCCAAACGCTCAGCATTTAGAAGCAGGAATCACGGGTCTTTCGAATATGACCTTAAAAACCAGAGGTCACGTGTCTCTGCAGTCGTTGGCACGTTAAAGAACCCTCACTGCTACGACCATAAACGCTACAAGCCTAGGTCTAAATGTGTAATACTTCATCTACAACTGGCGACGTCTCAATAGGAGTGAAAAATTCTCGAAGGGACGTAAAAGAAATAAACAACTAGCTAAAATGTTCTTATGTTTCGTAAAACCCTTCATCATGAGAACACGTTATGTTGAATCCACTTCACCCAAGGATTGTTTCTGGCAAGTTAGGTTGAAATTGGTTTGTAGTTCTGGAGAAAGTGTACACATTAGGTAGTTCCGCCGCGAGAAGCTTATGCAATGTCATTGAAGGATATAAGACACAGGCGGATTCAGGAACTGAAGTGAGGCAGGGGTGTGGGACCGCTTTAAGGCGTGGAGGTCATACCCGGTACTAATGAACAAAACCACATTTTGACGCACCCCTCATCGACATTCATTTCAAATGTAGCCTCTTTGTGAATAACATGATGTTCAAAATCAAAAAATAGCGTTCAGTTAACATTGTTTATAATATACCACTATGAATTTGTTTATTAGATATATGAACAAATTTATAATGTATAAAATTATCAAGTGTTGCTTTTTTTTTAAAAGTCCGTCAGTATATTTGGTTTACTTAAGATTGGTTGTGATCTTGAACAAAGTTCCTTTAACAAAGAAGGTCTACAGTTAATAATAAGAAATACACGTGTACTTGTCTTGCCCATAAAGGATCAATTCAGGGTAGCAAAAGAGAAGATCTACGAGGGAGAACGGTTTCTCGGAAAACGTCACATTATCATATCAAGTTTCTTTGGTTAATTCTTTTGTCGTGCATATACATTTTTCATGTTATAATTTCGAACCTCTAATTCATTATGTACAATTAAACAAGGGTGGTCTTGAGGGCATTTTCTCCATTTAAGCACTGAATCTGACACCAAGGTGTAGAATTTGTGGCCAGGTGTGGCCATATCATCGCTTGATTTTCAGAAATTCATTTTCTTTGAAGAAACAATTAAATAACGTGTTATATGGGGTTTCTTTTACTTATCTTTTCGTCAACAGACGCCAATGTTTACTTGCTGTTATGCTCTCACCAAACTTGCATCTAAGCTCAATGGCTAAATTAATTTCAGCATATTGCGTCATCCTCCGTCACGAACCATGTTTGAATAATTAATGATCACGTGAAGGATTAGTGCGAGGGTAACCAATCAATGATCCTTTAATTCTGAAGACGGGTTCATATTTAAAAAGTATTATTTATGCTTAGAATAGCTTAGTCAGCTACACCACTGGCAATATATGTTGTGATTGTTTTAGGTCATGCTCTAAATCCGTTTCAACTTTATTTTTATACCCGCACTTTAAAGAAAGTTTTGGTCTATTGTTACCCCCGGCCGTCCGCCTTTCACACTTTCTTCTTCCTCAATCTCCACTTTCTTCTTCCTCAATCTCCACTTTTATTTTCAGCAGTACCCAATTAATCGTTTGGAATATGATAGATGGTAGCCTAATCACCTTTGGAAGACGATTGGTGGTGTCCTGAAGATGTGCAATAAGGTTTCAGGATTTTCATTTTCACTCTGTTGGTAAGATGGTGGTTTAAAAAAAAAAACCTGATTCCTAGAATTCCTCAAACATTTTGCGTAATAGCCAAATCCTTTTTGGAAGACAACTAGTGGTGTCCTGTACACGTGCAGAATTTAACCCTGAAGCCCAAATACGGTTTGAAAAACGGCGTTTATTATAAAAGAAAAACTCTGAAAAATGTACGAGAAAAGTCTATCGATTTGGAAAGAGTTGGGATTGGGTTATGTAAGGTTTTTTTCCCATGTTGCCACTGGCCAGGCATCAAGTAAGGATCCCTGAACAAAAGGTGTATCCGTAAACACAGAGTGGTGTTAGGTGAAGTAACTGTAGAGAGAAATGCTGAATTCTCTATAGAAATCCAGACTACCTCTACAAGCATCACTCTCCCAGTTATTTCTGTTGGGAAAACTAACGCAATATGTATTATTTGTCGCAAAGCGTTAAAGTTTCTACGCATTGTTCCTCATTCAGAACGTTTAGACATTTTCATAATGGACCAACTGGGGAGAAGTGCTGTATCTTTCATCTGAAGTAAAGACCCGTGACTTTTACATTTAATGCCGACCGTCTGGCGATTTAACAGTTGCTATTTGTTTTAACAAACATACATGTAGTATATGACTTTGGATTTCCATTCAAATTCAAATTGTATGTAACAAGAAAAGGCTAAGATATCTGACCTTACTCAATCTCCTAACAGAAAATACAAATCAGAGAGATGGGCAAACATAGATCCCTGGACGTACCGGAGGTAAGATCAGGAGTAAGCATTCCCTGTCGACCGGTCACACCCGCCGTGAATCCTATTATTGCCATTTATTAATGTCTTGTAAAATAAATGTATATCAAGTTAGGAGTCAGTGTAAAAGTAATGAAGACCATATATTCCATTACAAAAATGTGACATATCATATAGAGCTCAAAATGTGGTGTAAAAAAAATACATGCACCATGCTAGCAGGTCTACTAAAACATTACATCTATGTTCACATACTAAAGGAATTGAAAGATAATTAACTGCATTTACTCAGCCTTTGATGACAATCTAGAATGATTATGGGTTAAGTACTTGTAAAGACTAAAACTAAATCCGGACTAATAGGCGCTTCCTTTTGTTACCCTGAGTTGATAAAATATGTACATTGTACTAACATTAGATGCGGATACGCGAAAGGCCAGGAGTTGGGGAGGTTTTTGGTTGTTTTTTTTTTTTTGTTTTTTTTTTTTGGTTTTTTTTTTTTTTTGCCGTAATCAAGGACTATTTAGAGAGACATTGGCTGCCAACTTGTCGATTGTTATGACTAAAAAGCTTAAGTATCAATCGTAACTGACTATATTCATGCACTGCAATTTTTTGTATAATTTGGCATTAAAGGGGCATGGACACGATTCGAGCTGAAAAGTTTTAAATTTTATTGTTTAGAATGCCTAGTTCTAATGGTCAGCAAACATTTGAGTGTCAGTTGTCGAGTTACAAGAGAGACAGACAGCTCACAATGTTTTGTTATGCAAACAAGACACGCGTCATGTTTTTGTTTACATATGTTAATTACACTAGTAAATCGTTCGTTTAAAGCAGCGTTTTTAAATTTACAAGTTACGTTTGAACACATTTACACAGATTCTAGTGTTTGTCATTCTTATTTTTGTTAAAAACGATATTTTCTATCAAGCAATATAAATTTAAACAAAACATGGGATGAGCTTTATTTACATAAAGAGGAATTGTGAGTGCTGTATCTCATATTGTTAACATAACAAATGATAAGGGCCCTGAGGGTCCGGGTTAAAATAGGTCCTCAGTACCCCTGCTTGTTGTAAGAGGCGACTAAATGGGGCAGTCCTTTCGATGAGACCGCAAAAACCGAGGCCCCGTGTCACAGCAGGTGTGGCATGATAAAGATCCCTCCCTGCTCAAAGGCCATAAGCGCCGAGAATAGGCCTAGATTTTGCAGCCCTTTACCCGCGAAGGTGACGTCTCCATACCAAGTGAAAGATTCTCGAGAGGGCCTTTAAACAACATACAATCAATAAAAAATGAAAAAATAAAATTTGTGAAATTTTCAACTCAAATCATGTCCATGTCCCCATTAAATTTTATTTGTAGAAAGAATGACTGAAACATTATTGTACGGAAGTATATCATTCATTATTTACATAGTTGTCATACAATTTAATTCCAGGCCGCCTTTAACATGCGTTACCAACTGTGACAGCTGGTCTAGACTTAGTCTGAACTTTTGCAAGAAGGGTCGACTTTTGCAGTCAACGGTTGATTTGGACATTCTGCGTATTGTTTGGAAATACGATATCGTTAGATATATGCAATATCCAATATTGTTGGTAGAATATAACGGTATTTCATAATTAAAGTTGTAGCAAACACGAAATGGGGAGCAAATAAAAATATTCTTCAACATCTGTATCGTTCTTCAATCCGGTCTAAACTAGAGACTACGGCTGTATAGTATATGGAGCGGCAAGAACATCGTATATCAAAGTTCTTGATGCAATCCACCATCAAGGACTTAGAAGTGGCACAGGAACTTTTCGAACCTCCCCTGTAGATAGTTTAAATGTTGACGCAAACGCACCACCTCTCGATCTACGTAAAATGAAACTTATTCTACAATGCATTGTTAAATTAAAAGCTAACTCAGATAATCCTGCATTTAACTGCATTTTCCATCCACAGTTTGAAGATTTATATGACAAAAAGAAGACTTGTATAAAATCAATTGGTCTAATAGTTAAAAAACATCTAGATGATTCTAATTTGCATTTGGCATTGCAAAACCCTCAACACGATCTGAAATACCGCCATGGAAATTACTAAAACCCAAAATAGGCACATCACTTTCTGAATATAGAAAGTCTGGAACAATATCCGTTGTTTTTAAGCAACAATTATCTGAAATGAAATAATCCAAACATTCTACAGCTGATGTTTATACAGATGGTTCAAAAGACCAAAATAAAGTCGCTGCTGCTGCAGTAATCACTCACAACGATTTCTCTGCACGTCTTCCCAATGAAGCAGCAATTTATACCGCCGAATCTAAGGCTATTCAGCTTGCATTTGGGTACATTAAAACTTCTAATGACAAATATTTTACAATATTCTCAGACTCCTTGTCTTGTCTACAATCAGTTCGCAACTTGAATATTGATCATCCATACATTTTAAGTATTCTAAACCAGCACTATCTCCTAACTATACAAGGTAAAATAGTTGAGTTCTGCTGGATTCCAAGTCATATCGGTATTCATGGCAACACCAAAGCAGACAAAGCGGCAAAAGATGCACTTAAATATGATATTGTACACTTTCAAATTCTGTACTCCGATTTAAAATATTTCATAAATCTATACGTAAATTCTCTTTGCAAATCTGTGGGGATTCTGTGATACAAGTAAACTTTAATCTATTCAGAACAAAGTAAATAAATCGTGTAACGTCATAATGAAATGCGAGAAAGAAGTTAATATTTCAAGAATACGCATCGGACATTCAAAATTGACACACTACTTAACAGAGAAACTCAGCCCGAATGTATATCTTGTTCATTAACTGTCCATCACATTCTTATAGAATGTAGTGATTTTACGCCCAAACGAAATAGACTTTTTAATAATGAACAATCAATGCAAGAATTTTTTTTTTTTTACATATATTGACTATCATATTATTATAACATATTTACAAGAATACGAATTTCACAGAAAAAGTTGAATTTTTACAGCATGCAAATGTATAAACACAAAATCATGTATTTTACATTTGTATATATATTTAACTTTTATGTTTATCGGATGGGACGTTAAAAGGTGCCCCGTGTCAAGGATCACAACCCCCTTGGCACGCAAAAGATCGTTCCACTGATTTTCGAAAAAGAGTGCTCATTGGGAATCGTCTGGGAAACTTCAACATTCAGTGTGCCAAGAACGGCCTCGATTGATATGAAAAATGTCAGACAGTATTTTATCCAAATCATACGTTGTAACATCTTATTTGTCAGTAGCCTGTCTCGATTTAAAAACTGACCATACACAGAAGACGTTCTTGCGTATCGAATCAGTTGAGAGACATAAATGCAGGGGATAATGGAATATTGCTACATAAACATGGAGAAGCTGAAGTCATTCCGTTTATCATAAAGTAGAGTTGTTAGTTTGCCGTTAACATCTATGTTCAATAAAATATCTAGGTATGAAGCATGAAGGGTGGAATTACATTAATATCATAGGAGAGTATTTTACTCTCATCTTTCTAATTATTTTTTCGTTTTCCTTGTGCTCAGCGACGCTATATTGAGAATTTTCAAATTGATTAATGTTTTTGTTATACGTTAAAAATGAGCCCAGTTCTATCGAATTTCTACGTTGCTGGCAGTAAAATCAACCGATTAGTGTTTGAGTGAATGATATGCGAGTTATTCCTCTTTCAATAAAAGCTGCCTGGACAGGTTCTCCACGCGTTGGTTATCTACAATAAAAACAAATTATATTCCTGTAAACAAACCATGTCTTCCTGTAAACAAATATTCACTGTCTTCCTGTAAACAAACTATTCACTGTCTTCCTGAAACAAACTATTCACCATTGTGAATAGTTTGTTTACAGGAAGACAGTATTTTAGTCCCCTACCAGCTTTGTCGGAGGGGATTAGTACTTGTTTACATTCGGCCTGTCTGTCCCTTGATGCTTGCAAGAATAAGTTTTCCGGACTTTTCACCGCATTTGATGAAGATATTCAATTTAAATTTGATATCTAGCTTTGTCTTGGATAGTTACAGATCAAGTTTGAGTTTCGTTGCGCTTGACCTACTTTTGACTGAATTATCCAACCGATAGGATTGATTGATTGTTGTTTTCCGCCACACTCAACAATTTTTCAGTTATCTGGTGGCGTCCAGTGTTTATTGGTGGAGGAGATAACACTGATACAATGTACCCAGGAAGAGACCACCGACCTTCCGAAAGTAAACTGGCAAACTTTCTCACAAATATGGACGCGAGCGAGATTCGAACCCGCACCGACTAGAGGTGAGAGGACTTGTGATTTTGAGCGCAATGCTCTAACCACTCGGCCACGGAGGCCCCCAAACCGGTAGGGGACTTTTCATTGCCTGTAGAATGCTTGTTATTATAGATATTTTTTTTAAAATGCCGAGAGCCTGTGCGTTTATACTGATATTAGATGTAAAGAATTTAACGACGAGTGTGCAAAGAGATTCCAAGTGGCTTTTGTCAGTGGACAAAGATATGGAATTACTTTCGTTTTCCAAACTCAACAAAGGCTCGAGTCTTGTGGACATGGAGACACATGTAGACGTTGGAAGTGGGAGTGAAGAGATGGAGGGATGATAACTAGTAGAGCTTGAGAGATACCATAAATTTAGATAAAGAAGTATCAAGTTCATGGGCCGGGGGTGAGAGGGGATATTGAATGATTCACACGAATTTGAAGTATTCTCTTACAAGAAATCCCGTCATTAATTAAAGGTTACTGTGTTTATATTCACATTAGCCTCCATCAAATCATCTACGTTTAAAGGCCGAAATCTCAAGGATGCTGTATATCATGCCGTCATGATTGTTCTCTATAAAACAAGCACACAAATCAGATATTCATTCCCGTTTGTATATTGAGTAACTAAGTCGCATGGCATTAAAGCTAGAAATATCTCTCATACCTTTCATTCAACGATAACTAGGGACGTAGCTAGACATAATTTAATTTTCGTAGCATATTATTTCTCTAGCGTTGATCAGATGTTTTAAAAACGTGGGATGCGGGTTACAATACGTCCTCAGTATCCCTTGCTTGTCGTAGGAGGCGACTAAATGGGGCGGTCCTTCGGATGAGACCGCAAAAACCGAGGTCCCGTGTCACAGCAGGTGTGGCACGATAAAGATCTCTCCCTGCTCAAAGGCCCTGAGCGCCGAGCATACGCCTAAATTTTGTTGCCCTTCACCGGCAACGGTGACGTCTCTATATGAGTGAAAAATTCTTGAGCGGGACGTTAAACAACATATAATCAATCAATCAATGAAAGCGGAATAAAATAATATATGTATTTACTTCGTTACATATTTATTCACACACTGTATCATGACCTCAATCACTTAGATGATTATGATAACACGGACTGAACAACACCTCAGCGCATATTGATACGTTTGCATCGATATTAAGTCAAAAATCCGCCAAAATTCAATCAGTGTCATGAGTAAGCCTCACAATAAATCCCCGTCCAGATCTCGGTGTCTTAAAGGTGAATTCTCAACGAAAAACCCAGATTCTGGATAATCTCAAAGCTGAATTTTTAACTTCGAAGTGGCTCCAATACCGCAGCTTTGAGTTCTCATCAAGGTTAGTACGTGCATATATGAACATAAGAAGAATTTTTTTTTTCAGAAAATTGTTGTCAAAAAGTATTTGGTTCAGAATGAACAAAAATCCTCTCGCCACAAAATCAGTCCCTTTCAAAATCTGAACTGGCACACATTTATTTTGTCAACTAGATCGGATTAACTACTAGATGTAAAATGTTTGAGCCAAGGAGATCAGTAATGGCCGTACAAAGTTATAGCATCCTGGGCCATTGTGCTCAATAGCTGAGGTGTTAACTTCGTTAAAAGTTAACATTAAGTGTATGTAAAAATGGTACAACACCATTATTTCCGCCTGTCGTGCCTAGCGGCGACAACAGATAAAATACAACCCTAGGAGATGAACTTTTACAGACAGTTGAGGGAAAAAAATTATTTATATAGGCATAATACTGCTATTTGCACCGCGGTGTAAATTAGTTTTTAAAGGGTAAATAACTCTTATACTTTTCTGTTTATTCCGTTAAGAATGTTCACAATATGCAAATTTAACCAACTTGACAGTGTTATACTGGTGAAAAAAAAATATAGATTGAAGGAATCTTCTAGGGTGGTTAGTGGGGGAGATGGAAGACCAAAAACGGAATAAAAAACGGAATACAGCTCAAATTAGTTTTCAAGTTTATTCCAAAAACGGTGTTTTAAAGTTTTTGTATCGTTTAATTGTGTGATTTATTCACTTTTTGGAATAAACCTACAAACTAATTTGCACCGCGGTGCAAATAACGGTATTATGTCATTATACCTCTGGTCTGTCGTTATCATTTATATATAAGAGTATTGATATTGATTTATTTTCACTCAATTTGTGCAGTTAACATTGGTTCAGTGAATATTGACCCGGGCGTGTTATGGGGTATATCTTAACTTTCAACCCCTCCTATCAACAATGAACTCGTCCATGTAGTGCCAAGCATGCGAAATATGAAAGAAAAACTCGTGGGAATATATCTTTTCCTATCATTTTCTTAAACGATCTTATTTATATGGGGTTCACAACATGAAACTTATTCTCTTTGTTTTAAAGTCTAGTTTTTATATATAGGATTATATTGTTTGGAGAATGTTTTTTGGAACTTGTTATTTCAAATGAAATGAGGCTTTGAAGGGACCCACACCGAAGTCTTTTACAGTATATTCATGCTCGCAGTTTGGTAAACTGAACAAAGTTCAACCCCTAAAATGAGAGAGAGAGAGAGAGAGAGAGAGGGAGGGAGAGAGAGGGGGGGGGGAGATTTTCGTTAATGTCAAGTAGGTATTACACTTTGGGAAGGATATAGTCAAAAATCCTTCGTGGAAATGTTCGGTGTTGTTTGTTGTACTTAAACGTTCATCACGGGCAACACTTCCCTTCAGCTAACCTCCACAAATACAGAGATAATTTTTAGAGAGATGGATGGTTGTTTATTGTTTAACGCCCCTCTTGAGTTTCCTTCAACCACACGGAGGCGTCACCAATGCCGGTGAAAGACTGCAAACTTTAGGGCTATGTTCGGCGCTTACGGCCTCTGATCAGGGAGGGATATCTATTGTGCCACACCTGCTGTGACACGGGGCCTCGGTTTTTGCCGTTTCTAGACAGAAAATAAATTCTTAGGTATAAGTAACTTTTTATTCAATAAATTTTTATGATTTATATATATCAAATAGTGTATGATATATGCAAAATTCTTTGAGACATTCATGATTTTTTTTAATTGTAAATGCATAAAATTTATCCACACCATTCAAATTTCGTATGAGCAATGTCTCCCTTTTTGATGACGTATTCGATGATTTTGTCGTGACATCCAAATTGGTAGATCAAATGCTCCCATCTGCAAGTTAATTAAGATAATATGATATTTCAAGTTTAATTCGATAAAAAAAAATCAAGCATCGTACACTGCTGGTAAAATATATTTAATTTTGTCTTTAATATCACAGAATAAACAAAATTGCCCTAGAGACGAGTATTGACTGGAAATTATACACATGGTTTGCTTCCTGAACATATATATCATTATGTTTGATTGAGTTAATCGCTTTCCTCACCTTGGAGCGTCAAAAATAACCATATCGGCGTATTTCCCGCGTGATAACGATCCGTAATCTTCAGATAAATCAAGGGCGGCTGCAGCATTAAGGGTGGCAGCGATAAGAGATTCCGGCATCGATATCTTCAGCAACACGCAGGCTAGATGCATCACTGTCGGCTTAGAGATAAATATGCATGCAAAAGAAACATTAAGCTATTTATTTTGAATGTTTGATTTTTGTATTTGAGACTGGAGGATGAACAGCATTTTGTGACTACCACGCATGCATTTGGCGCCAAGGCTACATGAGCATAAGATCAAAATTATATTGACAAGTGTTTGAGGAGGTATAATACACCTTAGACATCTGATACCAATGGAGAGTAGAAGATATGTACAATAATATTTTAAAACTGAAAAATTTCAAATTTAACTTTATTCAGTTAAAAAATATAGCTTTAGAATAAAACAGTTTAGAAGGGGAAAAAATTGAAACCACTGCCAGACTCGAACCTACGTTGTACAGATGATTAGTGAACACGTTAACTGTTGATCTACCCGGCAATTTAAAAGGAACATACACATACCATGTTACTGATATGCATGTTTTCATGCTTTTAGAGGAAGTCAGTCATTACGATGATGTATTAGCGCTCCTATGGACGCACATGTGTGAGTGTATGTTAGTTCCCCTTACTATACATATCTACGATGACGTAATACAAGATATGATTTATTTACCATGGCAAAACAGAAGGCGTTGGGGTTGAAATCAGAGCCCAGTGCCACTGCCATCCCTGCCTCGATCATTTTCCTTACTGGCGGGGGCTTCAGTCTAAGAATGTAGGCCGTTGTGGGGAGGACCACGCCCACAGAGCCAGACCTAGCCATGGCAGTTATCCCTTCATCTGAAATCTCCTCCAAATGGCTGATGGCAAGAGCCCCTAACTCTGCACCCATCTACAAGTTCATTAAGCGTTGTAGTGACCGTGAATGATTAAAATACACACCAAGTACATAACATAGCATAACGAAATGGTACACAATACTGATATGCACCTGTAAAGTTGATGCTTAACTTAGTGGATAATTTTGTTGGCCATAAATGTAATGAAGTCAAGCATATGATTCTGCTGCATTTGGATAAAATGCAGTAATCAGCTATCATACAGAGAGAGAGAGAGACAGAGACAGAGAGAGAGAGAGAGAGCAAGTGGGCATATGAGAGAGAGAGAGAGAGAAGACAATATATGTAGAGAGAGCAGATAATATGTACATAATGTTCATTAATCAACTGTAATCAATATTTACATAACTTCTGTCGACTGATCCGGGATGTTTGACAGATGAAAATAGAAACAAAAGAGGATTACACTACTGGCAGTCGCCTGAAATCCCCTGGTAGAACTTGGTAATAAAGAAGAAAATTACCCTGGCACCATTCAGAGGATGCAACTCGTCACCGTGGAAATTAATATTTAACCCAGCCGCCTTTCCTGCCGTCAATATCGTGCGTGACTGCTGTAAATCGAACACACCCTTCTCACAAAAGACGTCTATGTTATCTACATGAAGTTGCCCATCTTTTATGAGCCCTGTAATTGTCGGAAGTTGCTTTTCTATTACATCTTTTGTTGCTTTTTCAGGTGTTGATCCTCTAACAAAAATGTACCGATATTTAGAACACAGGACTATTTGTATATGTACGATGCAGCTTGGAAGAGCGATTTAAAGCGACTTACAGTTCTTCCTAAATCAAGCTGGCTTAATTTTCTTCCATTTTCTAGTCAAATTTCTGACCCTCTGCAACTGAAAGTAGTTTCGATTTTTACTTTCATTTTCAGTCATAGTTACATTCCGCTTCAATGAAAATGTATGTCCACCTCCATGTAAAAATAAATCTGACACGCTCTTCAGTGATATTTCTTCACAGAAAATTGTGCATTAAAATATGTGGAAGAGTTTAACTACTTCCTTTCAAAAATGATCTTTGATGCGATAAAATTTATTACTTTATTAATTAGAAGTTACAGAATTTGATTGAACGGATTGACAGATGTGTATCTATTCACGACAGGAAGACAGTCCTTTGTTTTACATCCATACGATACTGACATGTTGCAGAAGGTTTAAAAATGTAGAATACGTAAATTAAACCAGTTTGATTCAAGTAGAACTCTTATGTTCCAAACATTGCAATACTCTTCGTGTAACAAAAGTTCACTTTTGCAATTTTTACTAACTTTGGAATGGCGTGTGCGCCACAAAATGTTGACGATATCGTAAGCGGATGTTCCCGTTTTGCAGTTTCAATGACTTTCAGCATTTTCACTTCGGATTCTGTGTCAAGTCCGTATCCACTCTTACACTCCACGCATGTGGTTCCAGTGGACATCATGTCATACAAACGTTTGTTGAAACTGACATACAATTCATCTTGAGAAGCTTTTCGTGTATGTTCTACAGTGAAGTGAATACCACCCCCGGCTTCGTGGACTTGCATGTAAGACGCGCCAGCTAGCTACAAACAAATCGATGTTTTGTATTCCGGAAACAACAATTAAATCGGTGAATATACGGAAAATAATATACGAAACTAAAACTGTCGGTATGATAAGACTTTTAAAACAACACAGAATGTGAGAATACCCCGATAAATATAATCAATCTAAGATACTATTGCAAATCTGGTGAGATGCTTCCTTTGGACAAAAAGGTTCCATTCTAAATGCAGATAATTATTTTGACAATGACCTATAATTTTAGTTGAAAAAATAGTCTTCTAAATAGAACCTTCATAGCAAACTCGTGAACGCGGTCCCCAGCCCATACTGGGTGTGTGTGTGCGTCAACAAGTCCGGGAACAACGCATTTCCCATCAGCCTCGATCACTCGATCCACGTCCTCGTCACTGCTGGGGTATCGTGATATTCGCTCCGAGTCCAGGCCCACAAATTCTATTTTACCATTGCTACAGAGAAAATGACCATACAAATACACGACAATTTCGTTAATATGCAACAGAAAAGTGTAGCAGAAAGGGTATTCTTTAGCTTTGGACTAAAGAATGTTCATTTTTTTTTAAAAATCGTACAAAGAATAGAAATTTTGAAAGTAAAGCAAGGAAATACATGATGATACATGAAAATCCCAAGTTTTAAAAAAGTACCTCCAGGTAATTATTGGGGTTTTACACCGACGTCTGTTTGTTTATTATAAACATGTACACAGTAATTAGTGGCGGATCCAGGATTCCGAAAAAAGGGGGCATATGTGAATGTCAAGTATCAGCCGAAATACTCATCCATTTGGGTTGCTAAATCTGGAGTTTTATTCACATTATTTTGTAAATTTGTGGCGAAAAGGGGGAGGGGAACTATGCCCCCCCCCCCTCTAAATCCGCCACTGGTAACTGCATTATCAAATCTGCCTTACTTAAATATCTGTGTTCACTACGATAAAGTTGTTTATTTGATCTACTTCTCAACGGGCCTGCACCTGTACAGCCTATCTAGAATTCTCACCTGTCCACCAAAATACAAGCTCCATCTCCACCTTTCGCTTCTATGACATCCACATGATGCATCTCTTTCCCTCGAAGAACCCGTATGTCGCTGTCATTACGTACGGTGACAATCTGCTTGGCTCCTTTTACAAGCAGTTTATAAGTCCCCATGTTTTGACTTAATTCTTGCAATACCGAGATACTGTTATCGTTGCGTGTCTATAAACAGCATTTGTTTATCTATACGCGCGAAATATGAACTCATCGATTTTTAAAAATGTATGGTCACTTAACAGTAACAATACTTTTAAAAAGGAAGGGGAAAACACTAAGGCTGTCACGTGTACACGTGTAACCGGTAACGTTTCGTGTTTGGGCTGTAAACGTTTACAAAATCCCTAAACGTTTAAGCGATGTCTTATATATGTGGCACAAATCTTGCAGGGTTCAAATTACAATCTAAATTATTTGAATAATTATTTCAAGTGAATAAAATCACCCCTTCCACTTCAGATGAAGAGATCGAATTATATCTATCTGAAAAAAGTGCGCCGTCAAATACCAACCCATTCACTTGGTGGAAAACCAGTCGTATTAATTTTCCAAAATTAGCAAGTCTCGCAAAGGATTTGCTATGCACACCGGCAACGTCCGTTGCCTCTGAGCGCGTCTTTTCCACAGCGGGTGGAACTGTTACAAAACTGCGCTCCTCCCTTGACGCTGAGAACCTGGACAAACTGATCTTTTTGAACAAAAGATTAAAACATAAAGTGAATTGCGCTGCTCCGCCTGCACGTGAAGTCCATGTTAAAAACCGAACCGACGGAAGAAGCCGCGGCACCAGTTCTGCCCTCTCTGGACAATCTAATGTGAAATCACTGAAAAGAAAATTTGAAAAATGAAGTTTATTGTGAATTTGTGATCTGTATTGTGCAAATGTTGTACAGTGTGAATAAAATTGAATTCAATTTAAATGCTATCCGGATATTTATGTTCGTGTATTTTATTCTGTCTTATATTTATACTCCGGAACGTCCGGTGACAATCTCTGCATCGTCCATAGAAAGATGAAAACTGAAACACAAACATAATGGTCATTAATGGGTCTTAAAATTCTGTGCGTATTTTATTTTATTAAATTATACAACACTTCGTTTAAACGGTAACGTTTCGTTTACAATGCTTCGTTTAAACGTTTACAAAATTTTGTAAACGTGACAGCCTTAGAAAACACCCATGAGTCTCCTGTGTTGAAATATTTCAATTGATATTAAATATAAAGTGTTATTTAAACATATTTGGTGTGTTATATTGTCTACTGATATCAAATTCTTATATCAAATATATCAAAGTATGTGTATAGGTAATTGTGACAGTTATTATAAAAACATGTATGAAAAATAACTAAATATTAATGCAATCATTGCGGGTGCAAAAAGGTCAGCTGCAAGAGCAAATACTGTAGATTATTCTAAAATAGCTCATAGAAACTTTCTAATGCTGTGATGTTGAATTGTTAAAGAGGCAATTTTGGTACTTAGCCATAGAAAGGCAGTAGTTTATCTCTGCTGGCTGAACCTCTTAAAATTCGGGAAAGGGGGGGGGGGGGGGGGGGCAGGGTTACAAAATTTAACGAAGTTTCAAATTTAACTCCATTATGTATTTTTTTTTTCTTATTTCTACTCAGCATTTTAGATATTACTTGACTGATTGCAAAACTGAAATAAAATAATGAAATTTTTTAATCAGAATATTTTTGTTGTCAGGAAATTTATGTCTGAGAAATGCCATATTAGGGTACATTTGGCCAATATAAGGGTAAAACCATCTCTGTTTTTTCCTTAGATGCATTTTGAATTTCTAATTAATGTTGAATCTTGAATTCTGTGTGCTTTATTTATACAACTATGTGTGACCAGCAATATTTCTGGTGTCAGTAAAGCTTTCATTGGCCTACGTGTTATTTTCCTTAAAGCAATACATGATTGATTAAATATTGTTTAACGTCACGCTCAAGAATCCTTCACACATATGGAGTCGTCACCATTGCCGGTGAAGGGCTGCAAAATTAGGCCTATGCTCGGCGCTCATAGCCTTTGAACAGGGAGGGATCTTTATTGTGTCACACCTGGTGTGACACGGGACATCGATTTTTGTGGTCTCATCCGAAGGACCGCCCCATTTAGTCGCCTCTTACGACAAGCTAGGGGTACTGAGGATCTATTCTAACAACCTGAATCCCCACGGGAACTTAAAGCAATACAAGCTGTAACTGACGTTAAATAAACTGAAAAATAAAAGATCAAATTAACAACATACTTGCGATTGAATGTATATAATTTCTTAGAATCAGAGTGAATCTGAAGCAATAAACCCGTCAAATCAGTAAAAAATGTCGGTTCATGAATCATTGTCATCCCGCCAGTAATTCCTGTTTGTAATCCCCGATGTGCACTGACGTCGTCGATCTCTAGTTCGGAAAAATGCGAAAGAGAGGTACTGTGCACGTGTTAGAAATGTAAACAATTTAATGTGCCGAATTTATAGCCAATTCATTGATAAAATTTCATTTGAGTGGCACATTTGCGTAATTTAATTACATTCTTACCAGTGGCGTAGCTGCCATTGACGCTAAAACGCCTGAGTGTTCACAACAAAAAATGATCGTTAGTTTTTCATTTTATTATGCATGATATTATAGCTTAAACACCCCATAAATGTAACCTAAAAAACCTCAAAACCCATGAGCTCCCGGTAGGTTCGCCCCCTGCCCCCTGTGCCCCCACAAGGACCTTGTCCTGGACCCACTGGGGGCCTTAAGACGCCCCCCCCCCCCCCCCAGACCCCCAGCCTATTCTTGATTTGTCACTGTGCGTACACTTCACTTCAAGACTAGTTATGCCACTGCTTACACTTATAAAACTTAAAGTCATTCATGACACTTAATATTTTAAAACAAACGAAATGTGAAGTTATTCACATCAGTCCTCATCTTCGTATGACCTCGGTCTCAGCGCAACACGATTACGTTCGGCAATCATCGTTCCCGTGGCCGTGTATACGACGCAATGGCGGTTTATACGAAACGCTCATTGTAAGTATGCTCTAAAACAAACTTCCCTTGTTTATTTTGCTGAATTTTTCTACAGATATTCTGGATTTTATAAGTTATACCGATAGGTGTCAATTGGTGCATACCTGTATAGTTGGGGGGGGGGATACCCCAGTTACAGTTTGTATCGCCTAAATGTTGACATTTTTTGCCTTGGAGACTGCAAAAGAGGGGATTTCAACCCCGTTATCCTCCAAAATTAACCTAATTCTTTAATTTAACTAACTTAAATTGATTGTTTATTGTTTATTGTTTTCCGCCACACACACTTAAATTGAATATCATGTAGAAATTTGTAAATTTAGATTATGAAACTTATGTTTTGCTAAAGCATGAATAGAGAACTGATAACATTATGAGTCTGTTACTCATGTGTGTCGATTATAATTAAGAAATTTCAAATGTTAGAGCAAAACCCACCATTTTAGACTTTAAAAAACCACCTTACTTTTGATGGAGAATTCTGTTAAGCGATCTACATAACATCTGCACCCTACATCATTTACAGCAAGGTTCGTGTTAATTCTTATTATGTATTCATGTGAACATTAAAAATTCTGTATTTTATGTTCGAGTGACATTATGGAGGACGATTAATTATCTTTCAATGAAGATATGTTTTTAAATTAGTGTTTAATGGATCGATGCACAACGTCAGACCGTTACTTCCACCTCCAATGATTAACCTACATTTCTTTTAATCAGACAAATCCAGCATTTACACGTTTTCCAGAATCCAAACATGAAAGCTTACGAAGACAAGGGGATGTGGGCTATGTCTGTCTACTCTGAAGAATATACCAATGATCAACCGCGACCGATATTGGTGAATTCTAGTTTTTGTCGTTACCTGGATAGCGAGAAATAGTACTGGAAATCAATTATTTCACAGTGTGTATTCTCCTGGGTATCAGTCTATAGTAAACAACTGTATCTTATAACAGTTGCGCCCCCCCCTTTCTCCCTCTTCATTCCCTCCGGTTCCTTTTACCCCACCCCACCCCCTCTGTCCGTCGTCCCTCGTACAGCCTTTACCAGGTAAAATAAATAAAACAAATCTCAACCGATGGTATACAGTGGGAATGAGTTAAGGACATTCAACACATACAAAAAAAAACCTGGATGGATAATACAGGTATCATATAGTTTAGGCTTAGTTTGATTGTAATGAGTATGAATATACAATCCCGAAAAACGAACGGGCCTGTAATTCTTTTATATTGTTGAAAACTTGAAATATATTACATGTTCCCATGCTCCCCCCTCCCAGAGATACTCTCTCTCTCTCTCTCTCTCTCTCTCTCTCTCTCTCTCTCTCTCTCTCTCTCTCTCTCTCTTTATTTTGAAACATTTTAAACACATATTAGACAGTAGATTGATCATTAAAAGTGAAAAAACAAAATTTGGCTGGGGGACAGTGAATCCGTCCCTTTAATTGAGAATTCGTGGGAATAAATTAGATTTCATACCTTAAACTGTATTCATTTTACTTATATAAACATAATGCATGTTTGTTTAAATAGTTTATAGCAAATGTCGATAAATTCACAAAGAAATTCATAATATAAAACGATGAAAAAAAGTCACACCACTCACAAAACTGCTTCTGAAGTGATCAACACATTGTTCTGTGTGTTTGTTTTACTTTCAGTCAAGACTTTTTCACCCACATTGACACTTCGTCAACTGTAGACCAACTGCCACAAATTTAGACCTAAAGCATGCAGTTCGGGGCCGAAGCATTGAAGGTTTTTTTTTTTCCATTACAACGCCTGTCGTGATTCGGAAACTCTCGGTTTTTAAGGTTTCATCGGAAAGACCCACTACTTGTTAGTTATGATGCGTCCACTGTAGAAGGGGGATTCAAGTCCACGGCTTCCGCTTTCAGTGAAGGGAACGCTGCAACCACTAAGCCACTGTGACCGGTTTTATAAGAATCGAGTAACTTATCAGAAGAAAAAATCTAAATTTCCTTCGTAAAAATTATCGATTATTGATTATTTTGGTGATTCTTTTTTTTTTTCAGTGCATTTTCTACGCTAACTTTTCCTTGCAAAACAAAGAAATTAATTTTTAAAACTAGTGTAATGTTTAAATACAAAGGTAAATCATTGTGTCCGTTATCAAAGCATGCTATTGTGAACCCTATCTCCTTCCAGATAAACCCTCACTCATTGTTTTCGTTATCAAGATGAAAGCTGACTCAATCAATTAAGACTGATATTCATTGGGAGAAATATTTGTATACTGTACTATGGCTATGCTACTGAGACTTATTTTTGGTGTTTCTCTTACTTTGGTGGGAGAAAACTTTCTGGTAGGTATTTATTACCATGTCCGATGCAAATTCAGTCATTTCAGTATTTTTTTTTTAAATGTAAAAGCAATACATTGCTTTGTCATAAACATTCAGATTTGATTTATTTATTTATTTATTTATATTTTCTTTTTTGTTTATTTGTTTCTTTATTCAGTACCCTCTATTCACGTGTAACACGTTCGGGGAGAGGCGGATGAATGGGGGTATGAATAAAGTACTCATTTTTGCGAAATTCGAATTCATCATTTTCAGAATGAATAATCGTGAATCAACATTTGTACTCATTCACACTGTCCCATAAGATTAATTACACATGCAGAAAATCGTATCTATTTTTAAAACGTTCTTCGTAAAAGGTTTATGTTTTTCTGGGTCATTGTACAAAATCGTGAAGAAAAAAAAAACGTCATTGTAAATGATCAAATTTCTGGTGAAAAATAAAATTATATTTGAAAATATAAATCTGTGAACATATTCATACGCACACTTTAATGACTCAATATTAGCACAAAAATGACTTACTGTGGACTGTGTGTATCCGATTCAAGATGCATGCCACAATAGATAAAATATTAAAATGAAGTTTAATATGGTAATTTATTTCAGGATGATTATAGATGTAAAATGATAAGAACAAAAGTATCAGAAGCAGTATATAATGCGCCCATCACAAGCTTATGTGGGTGTTTTTCTTTAGCAATGCGTTGTAGAACGTGAGGTGGTAAAGCCATCAGCAAACGACAAATCCGTCAACGTTGTTTTATCATGTGTGAATAGAATGTCCAACCTTAAGAACTGTTACACGAAAGAAATAGACACATAAAGAGTTCTGCGTTTAAAATGCTTCCTCAAAATTGACCTAGTTCAACAAAGTGTATTTTTCTAATATCAAAGTAAAATAAAATTCATGAGAATCAAAATCCTTGCAATACGCATATTTTCAAGTTACAAAGATCTTCGCTGGAAAACTGCAAGAGGAGAAAAATGGATAAACCTTGGACTACTTTATGATATTTTCTTTGAACTGATTAAGCTCAATAACCTGTAATTTTATCAGAAATTAAAGACAACCAAATTCCTTGCTACATGCACATCTTTAAATCCCACACAAACACAGTAAAATAAGGTCTGTGAGAGACGTTAGACGCACAAGTAGTGTACCCTTTGTGTAATATTTCTTCAAAACTGACGTAAAGATTTAAATTCAATAACTATAATAAAAAATGATTTTAAGAAAATCAAACTTTTATCACATGCACATCTTCAATATCCATACAAACAGTCTGTAAAATAAGGAGATCTCTTGAAAACTGTGGAAGGAGTTTGACGGACAAAACATTTACTCTCCATATAACAAATAAATTGGCAAAACTCCTGCAAGGGGGTTAAAATGAATCAAATTTGCAACACGATCTAGAGTGACTCACAAAGAAACTACATAGCTTTAGTTTGACATGTGAAATGAAAATAGAAACATAAAACCCCGAACGGGCTTTCTATAACGGGCGCTTTATGGAGTCCCTGTTTACATGAACCAATATAATAGTATACTCTTTATATGCATATCAAATGCAGAATATTTTGATTCAATATTGAAATTACTCTGTTCTAAAAACAAATGCCTGCAAATATAGGCCTTCCGTACTCGGTAAGCAACATGTTTTTGTGTTACAGTAATTTTTCGTTGTAGTTAAAGTTCATTCCTATATAAATAAGTTGATTTCACAATTTAAATGCCGTCGCCGCAATATAATTATGTTTTATTGGACTTAATGTTGCACCATTATTTCTAAGCACTAATATTACTGTTTTCTAGTATATTTACTGATAAACCCATTCTTTACAGAGAATTAAAGATCTCTCTCTCTCTCTCTCTCTCTCTCTCTCTATATATATATATATATATATATATATATATATATATATATATATATATATGAATTACATATATATTTTATATAAAATTTATGTTTGATTAAAAGTTTTTAGTCATAAATCTCTGCTCTATATTTTTTTTATTTTTCCATTAAATACCCCCATAAATGTTGATTTTACGCTTCCTTGTTACATGTCTTGAGTACGAGCCTCGCTTCCGCCCTGGCCGCGTCAAACAAAAGACGTTAACAGATAGGTAGTTACTGTTCTTTTGCCAAACACTCGGTATGTAGAAGTGAATATCAAGAATTTTTCGGATATCACTGTAACAACGGGTTTCCATGTCGAGGCAGGCTTTGCTGTACTATGGCCTTGAGCGCTAATTATAGGTCTAAATTTGTGGTACTTTACCTACAGCTGTTGGCCTCTCAATATGAGTGAAAAATTCTGGACAGGACGTATAACAAACAAACAGTTAAACAATCGTTAATGCAAAGAACTTGGACATTTATGGCTGAAATGAAACAATTCGTCTAGTTTTCAATGCTCTTTGTAGCTTTTTTCCAGTGTCTCTGTTGTTTGTTGTCTTGATTTATTTCATTACAGGTGCATGGAAATGTGGTAGTGACCCTAAATCTACTGAATTATTCGAATTATAAAAATCAGTATGAAGTAAAAGAAGGAAACACGTCAACACATTATTGCTGCGGGACAGACACATTGGTGAAGAATCAGAAATGTCTAGATTCTTGTAACCCATCAATAGAAGTCAATGTTCGGTCAGAATTATACGTATTTGATAGAATATGAGATTCATTTTAACTATATCATGTTATAACCATATAGAACATACTTAAAATATCATGGCTTTTATCACACCTGCCAATGGAGTTTACGTCGCTACACAAGAGCTTTCCGATGTATGATCTGTATCATATCGAGGCAAGCTACTGGCAAATAAATTGATATTACAGGGCTTTCAACAGTCTCATTTAAAGTCAGCATTTCGCAAACCCTATGGTCGTTATAACGATCTAGTTTGCCAGTACAACCTGTCATTGGGTCAAATGCTGTGTGACGTGTTTCATACCATTTGATAGGCCGTTCTTCACACATTGATTTTACTACGGATTGCTCCATTTACCAGATCAAGATATAGGAATCAAGGCGGGTGTTGCCGATCGACAGGGGATGCTTACTTCTTCTAGGCGTCTCGGTGGGAATCATGAGATTGATAATTGTTCGTGATTTTCACCTTTTGACCTTAAACAGTAAACGTCAAGGGTCTTTCGAATATAACATTAAAAATATAGGTTCTGTGTCATTGTAAACGTCTGCACGGTGAAATGTGGTAATTCACCTAAACCTGGTGACTTCTCTACATGAGTGATAAATCTAGAGTGAGACATAAAATAATAACCATAAAACTTATTCTTTGAGAAAATATTTGATGAAAAGGTGAAGATAACGAACAGTGATCTGTATCATAAGTTAACGACATTACCTTTACAGTATGTAAATTCAAATAATGATGCAATGATATGTATACTTTTTCAGGGTTAACATGATTATAAAAGTTAAGTGTGCTCTACAATTCTATGGCTTTTATTGTTTTCGTCCATGTTCATCAGGGGCCTCCGTGGTCGAGTGGTTAGAGCATCGGGCTCAAAATCACAAAGCCTCTCACCTCTGTCGGCGCGTGCTCGAATCTCGGCCGCGGCGTTATGTGAGCAAGTTTGCCAGTTTACTTGCGGAAGGTCGGTGGTCTCTTCCCAGGTACATTGTATCTGGGTTCTCTCCTCCACTAACAAAAACTGGACGCCACCAGATAACTGAAAAATTGTTGAGTGTGGCGGAAAGCAATAAAAAATCAATCAATCAATCAATTCATCACATATAGATGTTAGTCATGGAAGATGTATCTCAGTTGGGTAAACATAGTAATCTGTAGTCAAAATCAGTGTGCAAAGAACGACTCAATTGGTATGAAACATGTCAGAGAGTCGTATTGGTAACTTAGATCGTTATAACGAACCTATCGTTTGCGAAATGCTGACTTTAAGCGAGACTGACAGAATTATCTGCTGTATTGACAACTGGATAAGTTCTATCATTGTAGATTTATACATTTTTATCTTCGTGTCAATGACAGATCTGGAAAAGGTGGACCTATCATCAATTCATTGGAGAGTAAATCCCTTGGAAACACTACGAATCTCGACTTTCAAAACGTCACAGTTATTGGCAAACTCCAGAATCCGATATCTATAGATATCCAAAACTGGACGGTAAAATGACTTGTGATACTTTGAGATAATGTTAAATATGTGATACTTTGAAGAACAGATATTCACAAAATCATTATCACATCAGAAATCAAACGTTATATATTGTTTTAGATACTGTTAACACTGCTAAACTTCTTGGTGTACAAATAGATGAATGTTTGACATGGTCTGTGCACATTGATTCCTTATGTAAGAAACTGTCACAGAAAATAGGTCTTTTACGTCGACTACAAACTTTTATGTCACCTGCAGCATTATTGAATCCTTATAACACTGTTATCTTTCCTCATTTTAACTATTGTTCTACAGTTTGGTGCTCTGCCAAAAACAAGATGTGTGTCGATAGACTTTTCAAATTGCAGAAAAGGGCAGCCAGAATTATTTTAAACGTCAAAGTTACACAGATTTCTACTGTTGATATTTTTAGGGTTCTTAAATGGATGCCTGTTCATGATTATTTTAAATACAGGAAACTTAGTACTTTCCTTCAAAGTTCTTAACAATATGACACCAGAGTATATGAATGTTTTTAGATTTGTACATCAAATTAGTTCTAGGGTAACAAGAAGTAGTGAAAATGGCATTTTATATGTTCCAAAGTTTCGAACAGAATATTTCAAGCGATCTTTTAAGGTGCCATCTACTCTTTTATGGAATGAGCTGCCTGCATCCGTCAGAAACGCCAATTCCATTGAATCTTTTAAATCAACATATTTGACACATTATAAATCCAACTAGGAAACTTTGTACTTATACAACCTCAGTAACCTTGACTATCTATTTTTTTTTTAATTGTGATATCTGCCAGCGTATTTTGTTGTTATTTTTAGTGATAATGTACATGTGTAAATATTTTATGTATAAATGTCTTATGATTTTCTATCCTCTCATTTAATCTGTGTGTAAATATGTTTTTATACAGGACCACAATGTGAACTAGTATGTAATACTAATTGTGCTATCCTGTCTAAATAAAGAATTTATTATGTTACTTGTGGTGCATCGCTTATATTCATCAAATACCATTACAGGCAGAAGTGATTTCTTTTTATTCCAGAAGGATAGTTTTGTTGAATTTTTGATCTATGATGGTGACAACAGAAATCATACTCTGATCCGGGAGTTTTTCCAAATAGTATCTGCCAATTATTTGAACCCAAATGCCACACTGCTTTACAATTACCTGACTAGGTAAAACTGAAGAAATGTTATTCTGTCATTCCTGATATCTACTCTTTTATGTTGCTGAGTGAAGTCCTATAGGCTAAAGTTAACGAAATGTAAATTCAAATTGATTATTCACCTGACACGATTTAAAAAATATAATGCAATGATATGTATATTTTTTTAGGGTCAATATTATTATAACGATTCAGTGCGCTCTACAATTCTTCGGCTTGGATTGTTCTCGTCCATGTTCATCTCATGTAGATGGTAGTCACGGAAGATGCAATATGTCTGGTCAAATGATGTGTGACGACCATTATTTCGGGCCTAAATGCAATATATTCTGCGTCGACAAAAACAATGGAACCTGTAATAATTATGGCCAACTCATCTGTGATACTCACTTTTTTGGAAATGTGTGTTCAAGGCATTGTGTTGATACAAATCATGGGAATTGTTCTGCAGAGGGATTTCTAGAATGTCAAAGTGGTAAGTAGGAGAATGATAAGGCCAAGATAACTAACAGTATTCAATCTCGTAATTCTTATAGAAAATACAAATCAGAGAGATGGGCAAACACGGACCCCTGGTCATACCAGAGGTGGGATGAGGTGCCTAGGAAAAGTAAGCATCCCCTGTTGACCGGTCACACCTGCCGTGAGCCCTATATTCCGATCAGGTAACCGGAGCAATCTGTAGTTAGAATCAGTGCGTCAAGAATGGCCTAACAATTGGTATGAAACACATCATAATAAATGTTAAAAACAAATTTCATTCTGTACATTTCATTTCATTTCCAGGATGTACATTTCATTTTTTTTTTTTTTAAAATAAAGCACTCCAATACCACCAATTTCACACGATAAAAGGTACTGCATAACGTACAATGTACGTATTCTATATAACGGATTTAAGTTTTATTATTTTCACATTTGTATCTAGGATATACTGGACAGAATTGTGAGAGCAAAATTCCTGAATGTAGGAAAGCACCTTGTGAAAACGGAGGCACTTGCACAGATTTGATGGACGGTGGTTATAGCTGTCGATGTCTTCCAGGATGGACAGGAAGAAAATGTGAAAATGACATTGACGAATGTTCCACGCATATTTGTCAAAACAACGGCACATGCACCAATCTCAACGGAACATTTCAGTGCGCGTGCTTAGCAGGGTGGTTTGGCGAGAGGTGTGATGCTGACATCGATGAGTGTTCAGTCAACCTTCCTTGTCAAAATGGAGGAACATGCAACAACATCAAAGGTGGCTATAAATGTATATGTCTTTCAAACTGGAAAGGTGAAAACTGCACCGATGATGTCAATGAATGTCTTCAGAATGCATGCAATAGTCACGGAAATTGTTCAAATAGCCCTGGAGCTTACTTATGCTCCTGCTATCCAGGTTGGAACGGAACTCGTTGCGATGCGGATGTTGACGAATGCTCCATGCACAATCCTTGCTCTAATGGAGGGTCTTGCCATAATAATCGAGGATCTTACAGCTGTTCCTGTTCTTCAAACTGGGAGGGCATAAACTGCGAACAAGATGTCAATGAATGTTTAAATACAAAGATCTGCAATAGTCGTGGTAACTGTACAAACTCTGATGGAAGCTTTCAATGTACTTGTAATGTCGGATACCAAGGGAATCATTGTCAAGACGACATTGACGAATGCAATGAGAATGAAGCATGTCTTAATGGCGGTACTTGTACAAATACATTTGGTTCTTACGTATGCACATGTCCACCAAACTGGACAGGATTGAGATGTGCTCAAGACTTTGATGAATGTTCACATAATATTTGCAACAACAAAGGAAACTGCACTAATCTTGATGGAGGTTTTCAATGCGATTGTTTTTCGGGTTGGAGTGGCGTGGAATGTGAGGATAATGTAGATGAGTGTAAAAGTCATGTTTGTCATAATGGAGGTACATGTGTTGATAATCCGGGTAGCTATAAGTGTGTCTGTCCGCCATATTGGACAGGGACTGTTTGTGAACAAGACGTAAATGAATGTCAGATTGGAGTTTGTACTCATGCTTCTCAATGTAGTAACACTCTGGGATCGTTTAATTGCACTTGCCAGAAAGGATGGGTGGGTAGAGCATGCGATAATGACTTGAACGAATGTACTTTTCCTAGTTTTTGTTCGCCGCAGAACAGTTTAAAATGCACCAATACAGACGGCAGTTATTCGTGTCACTGTAAAACAGGATGGGGAAACTCAGACTGCACAGGCGATGTTAATGAATGTGAACTCAACATACTCTCTTGTGAAAATGGTGGGACTTGCGTGAATACTCGTGGTAGTGCCCACTGCAGCTGTCCCTCAAGTTGGACAGGCAAGCATTGCGAGGTAGATGTTAATGAATGCAACAACGGTGTTTGCCGCCATGCATCGACTTGTCGTAATTTTGCAGGTGGATATAACTGCACCTGCATTAAAGGCTGGAGAGGGCGAAATTGTGAGACTGACATTAACGAATGTCAGGAGAATGAGTGTAAAAACGCACAATCTTGTCTGAATTCGGAGGGATCATTTAATTGTATATGTTTGGATGGGTGGAATGGTTTGAAATGTGACCAAGATATAAACGAATGTGAACATGAGAAGTGCTCGGGTTTCGGAATTTGTGTCAATACTGAGGGATCGTATACTTGTAATTGTCAGGAAGGGCATTCAGGAAGATCTTGTGAAGTAATACAAGGGAAATCCACCGTTGGTATGTGCGGTATAATATCCTGCTGACGTAGTTATTTTAAAAATTTCAAGGAGTATAGTGGTATTTACTTATATTACAGGGTTAATCGGAGCAGAAAAGATCCTAATTGAGTTTGATGGACATCTCACAGAATCGAATGTTAACGAGATAGTAAATTCATTGAATGTGTTAGTTTCTACTATGTGCCACGACGCCAATATAATTTCAAACGACCATGTCTTATCCTATAGGTATTTTATGATGATTTTTTATTTTTCAATATTTCAATCATAAATATTGTTTATCAGATATTTGTTTCCATATTGACTGAGTGGTCATGTGATCTGTATACTTTATTTGTAAGTGTACATGTGACGCATGTACCTTTTGTTGATTTTTGTTTTCCCCATTAAAGAATTCTTCATTCATGTGAAGGCCATTAAAGTATTGACATATGCACGGCATTCAAGGCCTTAGCATTGAGAGTTCTTCAATGGTTATGTTGACCATGGTTCTTTGTTTTGAAGACCATTTTGAAAGACTCTTCACTTCTGCTTCCAATGCCGTGCACTTGAAAAAAGGAAGACACTACTATCTTTAATGTCTTGGGTTTCATGCGGTGCCGGAGTTGAAAACTCCTGGATTGCAAAGCGAGTGCACTAATGGCAAAGCTACTGCGAGTGGCGCTTTTTGTACAAGACAATGAGATATATGTTATATCAACTTCTTTAAAAAAAAAAATAAGGATATTGTTAAAGTTAATTTAGTATTCTCTAACCATAAATATACCTAAATGTGTTTTCAGCAATGGATATACAGACTTTCAAGTTCCAGTGATATGTGATGGAAAACCACTGAAGCGCGAACGTTTAGACACAAAACTAAAAGAAATGTCCACTGAGCAGCTGAAAGCAGCTTTCCCTTTTGAGCTCTCTCAACTAAAGACAAATAGAGGGGGAAAGAATGAGGTTTGTTTGTTTTTTTGCTTGGTTTTTTTTTGGGGGGGGGGTCTGTTTGTTTTGGGGGGGTTTTTTTTTTGGGGGGGGGGGTTGTTGGTTGTTGTTGTTGTTGTTTTGTTTTGTTTTTTGTTGTTGTGTTTTTTTGTTTGTTTTTTTTTTTTTTTTTTTTTTGTTTTTTGTTTTTTTTTTTTGGTTGTTGTTGTTTTTTTTGGGGGGGGGGGGGTTGTTGGTTTTTTTTAGTTTTGTTTTAGGTTTTTTTGTTTGTTTGTTTGTTTTTACAACATTCAACATTAATCATAGATACCACAATCTAATCGTATGTTGATCAGTGTAATGGAATTAAAAGAATTCATTACTCATGATACTAGTGATTCATAATTTCTATCAATGAAATAATTCTTGGTAAATAACTTTAAGGTTTTAATTGTTTTTAGGTAATCCATAGTGAGAAGTCTTTTTGACATTGCCTTATGATGTGTCATGTCGTATTTGAAAGTTTTTAGTTATTCGTTTTTCATTAGATATGTTTTCCAAGCAGAATTCATTTAAATTAGAGAAATCATGATTTCATTAAATTGTATTATGTTCTCTAATCTTATATGAAAAGGCCAAGATATATCTAATTTTAGACTTGGTTATCAAAGAATATTCCTTTGCTTGCCGGAGTTGGTGGAGCTGCACTAGTGCTGGTCATTATTATCATTGTCGTGGTCAAATTCAAGTGAGTACATCTCTTACTGATTAAAGCTGCATTCTGACCTGTATCTTGGAATATACATCAAATGCGTCGTTGGTTCAAACCAATACAATGAAATATCAAGTGCTTAGATCGAAACTTTATAATATAGAATGCTAAATACAATCATATTTCTACTACACGAGTTTTTTTATAAGTAAATTTCGTGATTTACTATCGAAACATTTCAATCATTTACTCGCCATTTGCTTAATTTACAGTCCATCATAGCCCCAGTCACATTAAGCAATTTCACTTTATTTTTTTTAAAAGCATTATCTGGTAAATATGAAAAAATGTAACATATGACGAAGGTGAAAATAGGATCGAATATAAGTCGAAGAAATGGGACCCAAATTACATCACCTGATCTAACGTCTGAAACGTTTGATTCTCAGCGAAAGTTATACGACAATGATGGAGGAAAATAACTGCAACTTTTATTGTTAATGATGACAAACTATCTGTCGTATTTTATTTTTCTTTGTGTTTCATTAAAGAAGACGTAATGGGCGCCATAAGAAAGACCCTAATATGAATGAAAATGATTATTTGAGGATGGGTGACAATTATAACCAGGATCCTGCAGTGACAAAGGAAAATCCCATGTACTTCATAACTAACATCGAGGAAGATGACGATACGCATGTGTAGTGACGGGTTAAGCGTTACGTAGAACCCTCAGTTGTAATGAGGCTAATTGATCTGAATATTAGACAATTTCCAAGAGACGATTTCTGGATTGTGTCTCCGATGTGTGAAATATTTTTATTATAAGCCCAGCTTTCAATAGCAGATAGGTGCTACTAGTATTGATGCTTTCAATGGAAATCCAGTAGCCAATAATTAACGCGTGTAATTTCTAAAGAAACTGGGTGTTATGAATTATGAGAAAATACCTAGAGTTGCGTCTTGAGAGGACTTAATTTTCATTTGTATTTTTAGACGTTTGCTCTCATTTTGGTCTACTGAATTCCACAAGCAGATAAATAAACTATCTCGAAGTTTTTAAATAAGCGACATTCAGAGAATGTAAATGTTCATGCATGAACATATGTACCAGTATTTGTTTTATCACTTTTTCAAGTTTGTTTTACTTTGTAACAATTGCTGAAGAAAGGAGGTCTGTAAACAGTCGCTGTGCACAGGAAGGCTGCGAATCAATTCAGAATGAAGATAAATAATATTGTTGAAAAAGTTTTTTGAGATTGTTTTTATATTTCTTAAACAAAATCGATATATGATATTGTATCATTCTGTACTTATATGCATGATAGAAGTTGAAGGTCAAAGAGACATTTACTTATTTTAACACTTTATCCATGTATATCCATTTAATAACATACCGCATAACGGGTATTTTCTGCAGTTGGAAAATTTTGCGATTTGATCTGTAAATAATAGCAAATTACATTCTGCATTTCCAATTTCTGCGGCTGCATCACATATATATATATTGTAATTTTTGCGAATTTTACCTATCACCAAATTCCGAAAAAAAATGAACAACAGCAGAAAATATCCGTTATAGAGTAATACTCCTTTGGTGTACTTTGTGAATTATTATTTTGTATTTGGTAAATTTATTAACAAATAACCTATTGAAAAGAAATATCTAGAACTATTTATTTATTTATTTACTTCCTGTGGAGAATTTTTCACTCGTATTGAGGCGTCACCAGTTGTAGGTGAAGTACCACAAATTTAGACCTATGCTTAGCGCTCACGATTTAATTTGCTCACGGAAGTCTACGTCTTCACTGCTATCAAAACATGAGCGCGAAAGTTGTATTGAATCGTAAGAAATTTGATAGTTCTAGGGAAGCTCTACGTCTTGACTGCTATCAAAACATGAGTGCGAAACTGGTATTGAATCGTAAGAAATTTGATAGTTCTAGGGAAGCTCTACGTCTTGACTGCTATCAAAACATGAGCGCGAAAGTTGTATTGAATCGTAAGAAATTTGATAGTTCTAGGGAAGCTCTCTATGACTTACATTGGTTACCCATCAAATCCAGAATACAATTCAAATTGTTGACTTTTATGTATAACTGTTCTGTTGGCGAAGCACCATTATATTTAACCGAACTTTTAACGAAACAGGTGCCAATTCAAAAGTTACGCTCCGCTCAATATTCTTACGGCTGCTACAACGTTCCTTTTAATAGACACAAGACGTTCAGTGACAGAAGTTTGGGAACTGTTGGTCCTCGACTTTGGAACTATCTACCTCTAGAGATAAAACAGTCGAAATCATTGAACAGTTTTAAGGCGAAATTGAAAACTCATTTATTTAGAAACTTTTAATATACAATTTTAAAAAATTTAGTATCGTACTAGACATTGATTCAATTTTGTAGAATGTATGTACTTGTATGTTTTATTTACTTATTTAGTTACCTATCTTATGCTTCTACTATTATCTTTTATGCATATCATCTCTTTTACTATTTTATTGTACAACGCCAGTGAATACATGTATGTAAAATTGGGCGTTTTAATCAAATAAATTAGTTTCAGTTTATCAAGATTATTCTTTTGCGTCAGATTAGAACAGATGTTTAAAGGAAGCTAAGCTCCCTTTGAACGTCTAACGTAACTTTGTCATGTAAACATTACACGGAATTCAGAACCAATTCCAGAATTAAGAAAACAGTTAGGACAAAAAAAGAGTAGTCTGAAATTGAGATACAGCAACAGCACGCAGTTTAAATTTCAAAGTTTCGAAGATGAAAAGTGAACATAACGAACAGTGATCAATCTCATAAATACAAAATTAAGAGTAGGGCAAACAAGGACCCCTGGACATGCCAGAGGTGGGATCAGGTGTCTGGCAGTAAGTATCCCATGTTGATCGGTCACACCCGCTGAGAGTCCTACATCTTGATTATATAAACCGTAGGAAAGGGTGTTCTAAGTTTTAAGAACTTGTGCTCAATCCTTTTGTTGTAAAAATCATAACAATAAAATATGTTCAATCCAAATTCCAATCCAGTAAACCCTAGTCAAAATCAGTAGTAAGGAACGGTCTAAGAATTAGTATGAAACACGTTAGATAGCATTGGACCTGATTAATTATTGTTTTTGCCAATATTTCAGCCATTTTGCGGCGTAAAACAATAATCAATCAGGCCGAATGCTTTCGACCTGACGATAGGTTGTATTTGCAAATAAGATCATTGTAACGACCATTGAATTTGCGAAATGCTGACTTCAAACAAAACTGTTGAAATCTCTGTCAGAACATACTCTTACATATTGAATCATTTGAAAACGATTTACCGGAATGGATCTTAGACCCACATGTGTGGCAAGGACTGTTTAGTGCCATTTTTGCAGTATAGAACTGTAATGGACGGAATGATATTGGGGAAAATCTTGTTTTTAATAAAAAAACATCAACGATTTACCTGAAATTTAATTCAAAACGTAAACTGTACAAATAAGTACTACTTCATTTTAAAATATATAGATTACAAAGATAGGAAATTATTATTACAAATGCGTGGAATTTATGCCAAGAAATGTCTAATCCATTCAAGAAAAAAATTGAATATACCTCTTTATCACATTATCGACCATTCATTTGTCTCTATATAGGAAACACCCATATTTTTTCAAATCTTCCACTTTGTTTGTCCTGAAAAAGAGACCCAGACGTTGTGTTTTGTGGAGATCGAGAAGCACATCACAAACTGACAACACAGTTACACAATTACAACACAATAACCATTAATCGTTCTGTCGTCTGTAACTCATCCTCTATCATATCCTGGAAGAGAACGACTTAGATATGACTAGTGTCATATTGAGTGATTGAATCTTATTTTACATTTTTTTTTTTTACATTTTGCATAAAAATTGGGCGACTACTCCATCTATGCTGTCCCCCGTCATGAATTCCACCCAGTGGCCAATGTAAGTTTCTTTGTCAATTTTGCCTTCTTTCTTCGTGTCCATAGCATTAAACATGGCCTCTACCGCCTCTGGGTTACTCATCCCGAAACATTTCATGCCCTTTTGAAAATTTTCAAAAGTTATATATCCGGAGTTGTCCCCATCAAAGGCATCGAAAAAGCTCCCAACCATGGATTCAAATGTCTCTACGAATAGATTTTTATTGAAACCGACAAGCTCCTTGAAAGCTGCGACATAATCATTTTCAGATATACTCCCACTGTTTTCCATCTTTTTCCCTACTTCTAACAGTTTTGGTGCTGTTTCCTTTGATATTCCACCCTTGCCACCTTTCGCTGCAATTTCTTCACCTTTCTGAATCAAAATTTCCCATCCATTCTCCAACCAGTTTCGTACTGCTTGCGCTTTTTTCTCGTCTAAATTAAACTCTTTGATGAAAGAATCGGTCATATCTGAATAATCCTGTTTGATAATGTATCCATTTCGCTTGAGATTATTTAGCTGAAACCATTTTCTGACTTTGCTTTCCACAAGTTGAGAGACAACCATTGTCTCAACATTATCGGACGTCATTGTAATGATTAGTGATTATATCTGCTCTAGAATCAGGGAAAACGTGAAATAAACGTGTTTTCGCTTTTTCCTGGTCTTAAATACTAGTCATACGTAGCAAAAGCGGATTATTGAAACACGCCTCGCGACACTGCCCACTGTTCACAATGATATGATCTGATAAATAGCTTCTTTTTATTAAATACTAAATAGGATCTTGCAAGATTTAGGCGCATGCAATTTTGAAATATTGAACATTGTCAAGTCTCTGTTCCCCATTGATAGATATGTTAGCAACATAAATGTGAACTCTCTTGAAATATGTGCTCCATTATTAGGTTTCTGAAAACCGTTCAATTCAATGTTTCACGTAAACTGATTTCATTTTTCGACCAATTGATACTTGATTTATTTATAAAGTTTGAGTAGTATTTGATTTTTGAACAAGACATAATTTACTCACAAACTTAACCTCTGTCAAAGGTATCTCGTTGTATGCCTTGTTTGATAGTCATATTGAAGTTTCATCCTTCTCTACACAAAGCTATACCTAAAACATTTTCACTTGTTTGTCTAATTTTCATTGACGATAGGATTACCAAGATACAGATCATTTTTATAATCATTTGAATTATAGTTTGATCCTTGGAATTCTTTTCCAAAAGACACTGAGGCCTACGTGGTTGAGTGGTTAGAGCATTGCGCTCAAAATCACAAGTCCTCTCACCTCTAGTCGGCGTGGGTTCGATTCTCGCTTGCATCGAAATATGTGAGAAAGTTAGCCAGTTTACTTTCGGAGGGTCGGTGGTCTCTTCCCGGCTACATTGTATCTGGGTCTCTCCCCCACCTACAAAAACTGGACGCCACCAGATAACTGAAAAATTGTTGAGTGTGGCAAAAATAAAACAACAAACAAACAGACACTTATTAGAATTTTTCCATAATAATGAAATATAATGAATGAAAGAAAAGGCAAATTGCTTTTACTTTTTTAAGATATTTTCTTTAAAACCTTTACTGTTTTATTTTTTTTTTAAAATGAAGGGTGATCACAGTCTAAAATAACTCTACCTACGTCTAGTTTATCACCTGATGGCATTCATATTGATCAATATGGAAATTTGCAGGTAAGAACGGTCTAACAATTTGTATCAAAGATGTCAGAGAGCATTCAACCGTTGCATTTGCAAATAAGATAATTACAACGACTATAGACATTGCGAAATGCTGATTTTGATGGAGACTGACGAAAACAAAGCGTTCCAAGATCTTGTCTTAAGTAGGGTCATAAATAGGACTTTCAAAACCTGCATAGGTCATATTTAAGTAGCCGTAATCTAAAACGAACTAAACGAGGCCTTACCTACGTCAAAATTGTACTCACAAAATGTCTTAAAAATGTTATAATGTTTCAATACATTCATGCAAAAATGATAATGATTATCAGTGAAAGATTTAAGCTACGAGTATCTTAATAAAACTCCTAAATAACTATCTATAGCTTAAATTAGATTTTGTCCTGTAATATTTCTGTGAGAAAAATTATAAATTCTTATTACACAGACAAAATGCAGATGAGTTAATTATGCAGATGCGTTAATTATTTTTGTTGTAATAACACTCGAAAGGTTTCAATGTAAACTTTTAAGAAATGTTCACCGACTTTGTCGTTGTCGCAGAATTTTTCGCAACTTGAGAAATTCTTATTGATGAAATGCAGAACAATCGCGAATTTTGAAACAGTGATCAATCTCATAAATTCTATATAGAATACAGATTAGAGAGTTGGGTGAACACGTACCTCTGGATATAATAGACGTGGGATCAGGTGCCTAGGAGGAGTAAGCATCCCCTATCGACCGGTCACACTCACCGTGGTCCTATATATTGATCAGTTAAAAGGAGTAATTCGTAGTCAGAATCAGTGTGCCTTGAACGGCCTAACAATTTTATGAAACACATCAGACAACATTTGATCCAATGAAAGATTGATTGATTGTACACTGTTTTACGACCCGCTTGAGAATTTTTCACTCATATGGAGACGTCACTATTGTCGGTGAAAGGCTGTAAAATTTAGACCTATGCTCGGCGTAGGGCCTTTGGGCGGTGAGGGATCTTTATCGGGCCACACCTACTGTGACACCTACTCAATCTCTGCGGTCACATACGAAGGACCGCGCCATTTGGTCGCCTCTTATGACAAGCAACGGGGTACTGGGGACCTATTTTAACCCGGGTTCCCATGGGGTTCCAATGAAAGATGACTTAAATTAGATAATGACTGCATAGATTCAGTATGACCTTCAACAAAGCAATTTTTAAGATTCTTTCTCCATCTTCTTCCCAATGTTTGTATCGTAAATATTTCAGAAGGATTGCTATATCAGCATCCATAATGTTACCATGACGGACTGTCCTACATGACAAACATTATGAAATGGGAAAGCACGGCATCAAAGTTAGCTTTGCAACAACAGGGAGATAACTAATAGTGTTGTACAGAAAAATGCACCTCAGTACGTTTCACACTTTATGACATCACAATGGAAAAAGTGCGTAACGACGTACAGGTCTATATAATTGTATCGTGGGGAAAATATCGTAATATTTTTTCGTTATCTACTACCGCTACCAAGTATAAAGAGGTGTATTGAAAAACAAGTCCGAGAACATTTGCAAACCCTTTTGGAAACTCTGGTATGACAGATGCACGGCAAAGACGCTGGGATCTGAATTTGAACAGCTTTGCACCTGGGTTATTCCTTAAGTTCCACAGTGCATACGAGCAGCTGGAGAAAGCTGATTTCCATATTCTTTCCTCAAAAAGATTTTCTCTTCTATTAGGCAACCAGATGGCTTTAGTAATGACAAACTACGATGGATGGCAAATGAATGTACAAGACAATCTGTACTATAGTTTAGTAAATTTAGAGATGTTGTCATTGACGGAATAACTATTCAGGATGATCTGGTTATTGAGCGAACAGGGGGTTCATGGTAAGTGGTGGGGATGGTGGACATGAATGAAACCAGTAATATTTCCATCATCTGTCATAAGGAGAAGAAAGAGGAGTTAACTATCCGTGCACTACAATTTGTTTCCCATGGATTTACTGTATTTAGGCTAGAGTTTGAAAATATCGACAATTGCTTTCATATGTTATGTATCATCAATTTCTAAGAAGATTGAATAATTCCTTAGCATGTATAATAATCATGAAGATGATACATGCATAAAAACAGTTTGCTCAATGTATGTTTCAGTAGTGTGTTTCAGATCAAACCCTGTCACTGCTCATCAACTCTACATAACCTTCTAGGAGTGTGTTGATGGATTAGGAGATCAGGGATTTACAGTTGATGATGTCATGTTAGATGGCGTTTCAACTAAGCAAACTATCACCAATATACTTTGTTTGACAATAACCCTGCAGATAACAGTTGGCTGTTCCTGATTGTCTATGACAGGTACCGTAGCATGATATCCTCTGTACAATTCAGGATATCAAGCACTGCTTGATATAGGAGATCAAGAAATTTACCATTTTTGTAGAGGCCTTCCCACTCTAGATGACTATACATTTAGTTTTTCTTTCCGACATGTGATTGTAGAGAAGATTTATTTGTTTGGTAAATTTTAGGCAATATTTGCTCCATCCCTTGGGCCCCAGGCTACAAGTCTGTAGCAAGAATTTAGGATCTCCTGATAAAGCATAGATTCCTTGTATATGTAAGTTGGAAGTGTCAGTTGACTAATGAGGACCATTTTCCTCCAGGATAGGATACTTAAAATTTTGTACATATCAGACAATGCCGTTTACAAACAACAATGTATGTCGGTCATAAATGAATTGCAACAATAAAAAGACGTTTCGGGGGAATTTCAATTTTGTGGTAACATTTTTTCACAAGTAATGATGAGAAAATGAAGGTGGTTTCGCCGGAAAATTTTAAACATTTACAATATAAAACATATACGGTACAAATTTTGATGCACCAGATGCACATTTCGACAAATAATGTCTGTTCAGTGATGCTTAGTTCAAAAATGTTGGAAATGGAAATCCGAAATAAGTACAAACTTGAAGGAGCTGAAAGAACCAAATATACCAAATAGTGGAGCCAAATCCGACAAGGGGTCGGAGCAATGCATGAGGGAGATAATCCGTAATTTTGAAATGAATTTCTTAATTTTATCACAGCAAAATTATATACGTAAGTAATTTTACAAAATTCTATATCAATTTTTTAAGGTATCTTTATATCCTATCTCAGTAAATTCTCTCACTCGAACTATATTAAAGAATTTTATCCCATTATTCTAATTTATAAGGGCTTTTCCTGAATCTGGTTGATTTTTGGCATCTACTTCAATATTCTAATTATCATAATCAATGTATTGTATTAAGCAGTTAAAATTGATCAGTTGTTCATTCATTGTGGACGACGAAGGACGCAGAACAATTCCGTGTAGTTGTGTAAATAAAGGGTTAGATCTAAGATCTGAATATTTATGGATTGATTGATTATGATTATTTATTGCTTTCCGCCACAATCAACAATTTTTCAGTTATCTGGTGGCGTCCAGTTTTTGTTGGTGGAGGAGAGAACCCAGATACTATGTACCTGGGAAGAGACCACCGACCTTCCGCAAGTAAACTGGTAAACTTGCTCACATAACGTCGCGGCCGAGATTCGAACACGCGCCGAGGTAAGAGGCTTTGTGATTTTGAGCCCGATACTCTAACCACTCGGCCACGGAGGCCCCAATATTTATGGAATATTTATGGATATATTGATTGATTGATTGATTGTTGTTTTCCGCCACACTCAACAATTTTACAGTTATCTGGTGGCATTCAAGTTTTTATTGGTGGTGGAGAGAACCCAGATACAATGTAGCCGGGAAGAGACCACCGACCCTCCGAAAGTAAACTGGCAAATATTCTCACATATATCGGCACGAGCGACAATAGAACCCACGCCGACTAAAGGTGAGAGGCCTAGTGATTTTGAGCGCCATGCGCTAACAACTCGCCGAGGAGGCCCCTTTGTATGAATATAAATATATATTTGTCAGTAATTGATTGTTAAATATTCCATGATTTGGACACCGTGATAGAATCAAAAGACGTCTACATCCCCTGAGTGACCTACGCGCTTTGGTATTGATTGATTGATTGTATATTGTTTAATGTTCCACGCTTTGGTATTGATTGATTGATTGTGTATTGTTTAACGTTCCGCGCTTTTTTTCCCCACTCATATGGAGACATCACCATTTCCAGTGAAAAGCTACAACATTTTGGCCTATGCTCGGCGCTGATGGTTCCTGAGCAGGAAGGGATCTTTATAGTGCCACACCTGCTGTGACACGGGGCCTCGGTTTTTGCGGTCTCATCCGAAGGACCGCCCCATTTAGTCGCCTCTTACGACAAGCTAGGGGTGCTGAGAATCTATTCTAACAACCCGGATCCCCACGGGGTCTAAATGATTGAAAGAGTGAATATTTGAGACAACTTTATTCATTATATTGATTATAGAAATCCGTAACACGCACACACACACACACACACACACACGCACACACACACACACACACACACACACACACACACACACACACACACACACACACATATATATATATATATATATATATATATATATATATATATATATATATATAACAAATATAAGCAAATATCCACACAAGTAGGTGCATTAGAACGCTGAAATTAACTCAACCGGTTTCATCTTTAATCTTCAAGAGTTATGATAATATTGCGTAGTAAATATCATTTTGCATAGGCTTTGATTGTTGAATTAACATTATATTGTTGTTTTTCATACAAATATGTCCTTAGATTCCATCAACGTGTCCAAATATTGAGACCCGAACTCTACCGAATGTTTCGTTAAATCCTATTAATGTGTTCTATTCATAACTTTGCAGACACCTGTGATTGAATTGTTTAGTGTCATAACGAAGAGGCTCATGGGTAATTTGGGAGTTAACTTCGGTAACCTCAACTGACACATTTTTTACCCACAGGTTGGTTTTTCATTAATGTGATTTTATGCTTGGGTGAGAGTTACATTAGATTCTTATCTGTCTTTTACCGTATATGAATTAGTATTAAAACTCGTCATTATGATTGTGATTTTAAGTTATGAGAATGTTTTACATGTATCGGCCATTTTTTTTTAAAGGTTTAAGAAAAAGAAAAAAAAATTGGAGAGGTGTGATGTATATGTGATGTAAAAATTAAAAGAATGTTTAAATGAAACATGTTCGTCTTCTTATTTATCATTGTCATATTAAATTCAATATTTGTTTAAAATACCCCATTTAGCATTTTATGAGTAACTCTGCTTTGTTTTACGTGATATATTATGTTTTATGCATGTTGTAAAGCGCTTAGAGTAATAGTTGTAATGTTAGATAATGCGCTATATAAATACTTCGTAATAATGATATGTGAACATCCGGGATAGGCTTTCATTGAAAATTCCCCTTTGACATCTTAGATTCCCCTCACATTAACACTCCTCTGATATTTTTTTATTTTAAGAGTGCGGGGCGAATATAGCAGCGTCGTTAAAAGTCGGTGGAATTTTTCATAAGATAGATAAGATAGACTGCCGTTTTTAACCGATGTTCGATCAACGCGATTGTTTGAAATGAGTTCAGTTTATGACACTTGCATTGATTTTTTTTTCTTTTCCCCACAGATTTGTCGTCGAAATGAAAGTTTTGCTATTCTTATTATTGCAATGGTTTCAATTTTGACTAAACTTTTTTTTTACTATTATTATTGTATTGGTTCAAATTTCTATTTCTATAGAGAAGGGACTTGAATCGATATTATCAGAGCGTACTTAAAAATAACGAGCATTAAAATGAGAACAAATTGGAGCATTATGATTTAACAATTTCTCTGAATTGTAGAAGATATTTTCAAAGTTTCGGGCCACTTCCCAAACATTAGGAGTATGAGTGTCAGTAGGCCAAGTTTTATTTCTTTGTATAGGCACTACCACAGTTAAATAGTTGATATAATCTTGATGTACTAAAATATGCGATCACTTCATTCAATTATCCTGCTGTCTAATTAGTTCGTGTATTACAATTAATACGTACTCAAAGGTAATACATGTACTAATTAGATATTTGATACTCAATCCACATCTCTAAATCTGGAAGGTCATAAATTGTCAATAAAAATCATCGCCACGCTTGCTTGCAAAAGACACCTAGCGGCGCTATTTAAAAAGGCACTACAGCTCATTTTGCACATTTTAATCGAGTGCTTTTTAAAACACGTATCGATAAAATAATAAAAACCATAACAATACTGGCAATTTTGAACATTAGTAATGCATTAAATGATCTCAAAGGTGCGTTAAGATCATGCGGAATTCAATGGTTTCTTCATTCTACCCCGTGGGTGTCCGGATTAGAATAGATCCTCAGTACCCCTTGCTTGTCGTAAGAGGCGACTAAATGGGGCGGTTCTTCGGATGAGACCGCAAAAACCGAGGCGCCGTGTCACAGTAGGTGTGGCACGATAAAGATCCCTCCCTGCTCAAAGGCCATAAGCGCCGAGCAAAGGTCTAAATTTTGCAGCCCTTCACAGGCAATGGTGACGTCTCCATATGAGTGAAAGATTCTCGAGCGGGACGTTAAACAATATATAAACAATCCATCAACCAATTTTAACTTATGAATATAACATAATGCAATAGATTTTGACAAGAATTACTAATTGTTCAAAACTGACAATCTAAAATATTTCTTGTTTCCATATAAAACATGAGTGGGAAGTTCCATGTTTTTACACGTCATGCAAGATTCAAATTTCCTCTGAGTATACAAAACAATGTTAAGTATAAATATTTTCAATCGGTTAGGATACGAATTTTTTTTCTCATATTACATTATACGAGTTCAGAAATTGAATGAGTTTTATGAGGAAAACATCACCAAATAACAATGTGAAAACCATGTAAAAGGGGGCATCCATTTTGGATCGAGAAAGAGGCTGCCATCTCAACTTATATTTTCCTTTCAATAGCATACTGTTGTCAGGAATGTTTGGCAAGTTTAACCACAAATCGTAGCCGGGATGTCGTGAGTTTGAGCCGCATTCGTGCCATGGTCGCGTCAAACCTAAGACGAAAAATACGTAGTGATTGCTCCTTCGCCAAACGCTCGGCATTTAGAAGTGAGAATCACGGGTCTTTTGAATATGACCTTAAAAACGGAGTTCCCGTGTCACGGTAGGCGTTGGCTCGTTAAAGAACCCTCACTGCTACGGCCCTGAGCGCTAAGCATAGGTCTAAATTTGTGGTACTTCACCTACAGCTGGTGACTTCTCAATATGAGTGAAAAATTCTCGACGAGACGTAAAACAAACAAACAAACCACTAATAAAATGAAATGGGGCATTGAAGTTTATGAAAAATGTAATATTAACAGTGCCGTCATGATATTTCATTAAAAAAAACACGCTTACCGATCGCTTCAATCCTCTTCGTTGTCCGTATTCGAATGCGCGGGAACAATTCTGCCTTTAAAGACATGTGATTTAATGCATTCTAAATTAAGAATTAGCATCATTCACAAGATTCTCCCCCTATATTTAGAGTAGAAAGCCGTTAAACAGCGATACCTGAGAGCTAAAAATAGCGATCGCGGCCATCACACTGCCCAAGTCAGTAATTGGAGTTATTTCCCTTTGCTTTAGCATACCTACCTAGTTAGATGATACATCCTTCGTTTGCTGATTCTTAAACTAGTACACAGAACTTTTGCTCTTTGCTACAGACGCAATCCAGTGAACAGTTAATAGAATGCTTGTAATGTTGTGATAAGTCAGAAATAAACAACATTACTCCTCGAAATGATTTTGAAAGTAAGAGAAGAAACGAGTAAAGAATATGTTCGATAGAGAGTTTTATTCATTCGACATGACCTTCCTAGAAACGGCATTTTTATCTGCTTCTCTTTGCTGATGGGTATGATTATGATTTCTCTCCGTTTATCTCTGACACACACAAACACACACATACACACACAAACACACATACACACAAACATACACAAAAAACACACACACATACACACACACACAAACACACACACACAAACACACATACATACACACACACAAACATACACACACACACACACACACACACACAAACACACACACACACATATATACACAAACACACACACATACACACTCAAACACACACACACATACATAGACACACATACACACACACACACACAAACACACACACACACATACAAACACACACACACAAACATACACACACACACACAAACACACACACATACGGTCATGCTCTTGAGTAATCTTCGTCGTACCTATTTTTGAATAATTGGTAACTTTCAAGGCTTCAGAATATTTACAGCATAGGTATGTTGCACATATAGTGATGTACGAGTATGTATTTACTGGAAACCTTTTATTATTATTATTGTGCGTCCCTTGGAGATTTTATGACTTATAATAAGATGTCACCAGATGTCGATGAAGTGCTGCAAAAGACTTATGCTTAGAACACTGGACAGTAGCCGTGGCAGAACCTCAATTTTATGTTCTCATCAGAGGGACTCGCAACTCGAACTTCTTGATGCCGAGTATTTGGTAAAGACGCACTTACTACCAACTCTACGTCTGAGATTTGAGGCAGCCAAAACGCACGCGGGACTCTAACCATGACCTCTCCGTTATGATGTGATCAGTCCTAACCACTGAGCTACTGTGCAATGATACACACGCTTCGAGGACTAGTCCATCGACTCTAACCACGACCTCTGTGATCAGTCCTAACCACTGAGCTACTGTGCAATGATACACACGCTTCGAGGACTAGTCCATCGACTTATTCAAGTTTAATGAACACTAGAGAGTGTAGCATTGTATAATTTCCTAACATTTGTGATTAAAAAGTGTGGTGAATAGAGTTAAACATTACGGTGCAGATGAAAAAACATTGTAGGTTATAGCATCTTTTGCCTAATGTTAACTTTAACGAGGCGAATATTATATGATAACAAATCTAATCCATTTTCAGGTCATCATGTCAGATGTAGTATTTGGATGTGTTGCCTGTATTGCATTTGTGGTAATCGTTCTGTTTAATGTCGGAGTCTTCTCACCTAACTGGGTAACAGTGCAAGAAACGGTTTCAAATTCTACTAATTCTACAAGAATATGTACTTACAGTTTATTCTACAGCTTAGGTTGTTATTGATAAAAGAATATTACTATCTAAAATTCAATTTTTTTACAATGTAACTACATGTGCAATACACTAGGAATCTGTCATATTGTTTCTTTTGTATTTTTTATACTTTTTAAACTAAAATTAGAATTTAATTAAGTATATTTTTATATAATGATATGATCGAGCATTATGCAAGCGAAATTTTTTATGAGTTTGATACATACAGGTAATTAGTAAATAACTATTTGATAATTTCATAAATTGTTACTTAACAAAATAATTACTTTCAGTCAAAAAGAAGTTACCAACCGCAGAGCACTTGTATCAATTAATAAATAAATTTGAATTTTAAGAATAAGTGACATGAATGCCCACTCAGTACTAGCTATATTTCGTTTTAATTTGTACAGTAATTAATAATAATCTGCTTTTGATAAAAAATCTGTCATCTTTAAAACATATTTCTTTCAAAATAAAAAAACTTTCTACAAGTCAAAACATTATTATATTTCTTGAGGTATAAATGCTCTGCAGTTGAAGCTACCTATGGTCAGATGTGCAATATACATGATATTTCAGATAGTGTGATTTGAAAACTTTAACTGGTGACCAGCCACCTAAAAAGAAATTGAAAAAGAAGTGAAAAAGATATCATATGGTCAACTGATGTTTGATTATTAAGTAAATTGTAATACATGTAGCTAACTGCTATTTTTTAGTTGTTAAAGAGGTGTTATAAGTAGTAACAATATGTTTCTGTGTTTCAAGTAAAAGGGAGGTGAGGTATGGCTAAAGGGGAGGAGGAGGCCAAACATTTATGCTTGAAATTTCAATTATTTGCAAAATTTTATCCTATATATACCCTATATTTTCATAGTGAAAAATCCTATTTTCCTATATAGGATTGGTCAAAAATGGCTTGACACCCTGTATGTATATAATTTCCTTTTCATATACTTCTTAAAATTGCAGATTGTCCTCCAATTTTATATTTCAGTTTTCGACAAGACGGTCACTGCACTGAATATAGCGACCTCTGTCTGTCTAACACTCATCCCGTTCGTTTGGCTTCTCTTGTCATGCATACTTTGTTGTGGAAAAACAGACAAATCGGACCGGGCATGCGTACACTTTTGCTGCAACTGTTACTCATTATTCTATGCTGTGGGAGGTAAGAAAGTTCTTTAGATGATGGGTTTGTTTACTATCTGTCTGAAGGTGAATGTCTGACGTAAACGTCCCACATTTGCATCTTTTTCCCTAGTTTATTATCAATTTACGTTTGCATAAAGATTTCTTACGTTAAGGGAATCGGGGTTGTCAGGATGGATTTTTTTAAAATAAAGAGTCACCCCCTCCCATTTTTTCTATAGGAGATGATATGGACACATTGAAAATATACTATTCAAAAAAGTAGGGGATATTGGATTTACAAGGACAATGAAATGCAGATCATGAGGTCAAGAAGGAAACAAATGACAGAAAAACACTAAGGAAACAGTTGTCAATTTATTCGAAATCCTATGTACAGTCAGAACAGGACAGATTCTCCAGAATAAGGGTCGACACCAACACAGGGTCAGACAGCAAATTTACCACCATTGTGAAACAGAGTCAGTAGCGGGTAAAACCCCCTCGGTTGGCCAGACAAGGTCGGATTCGGCGTGGCATACTCCTAACGAGACGTCCCAGGTCATTTTGGGGAAGGTTATTCCTTTCCTGTTGCAATGCTGCAGCAAGTTCTTAGACAATGCTGCAGCAAGTTCTTAGACATCGACAGGAGGTTGCTGTCGTTGGCGTAGCCGCTGTCCAAGCACGTCCCAGACATGCTCGATGGGGGAAAGGTCCGGACTGAGTGCGGGTCATGGTAATGTGGGGATATTCTGCTGTTGGAGATAATCTGTAACGATCTTGCGCCTATGACATCTGGCATTGTCATCTTGAAACATGAAACGGTGGTCATAACGACGTGCAAACCGCACAACATGGGGTGCCAAGATCTTGTCCTGGTAGTACTGCCCTGTGACACGTCCAGCAACAACATGCAAGTCTGTTCTGTCGGCAACAGTGATGCCTCCCCACACCATTACAGATCCACCCCCATACCGATCATGTCTAATGACGTTAACGTCATGGAAACGTTCGTTACGTCGGCGCCAAACACCCCTGCGTCTGTCAGGAAGTCCACAGTGAACCTCGACTCATCTGAAAATATTACGTGGTTCCATCGGCGATTATCCCAACGTTGATAGTGACAACACCATTGGAGTCGGACCCTAATGTGACGATCCCTCAAACAGGGAATGACACGAAGACGTAGGTCGTGTAAGTGAAATCTGTGCAGTCGATTCGTGATGGTCTGGCCACTCACTACCAAGCCAGTATCCCTTTGAAGTTGAAACCTTATCTGATTTGCTGTTACCAGGCGATTTCTCAAGGCAACAGTGCGGATGAATCTGTCCTGAACATGAATTGTTGCCCTTGGTCGACCGGATCGTGGTCTATCCTGAACAGACTCTGTGACACGATGACTGGACCATAATCTGCTGATAACAGAGTGGGAAATATTCTTTGCCCTTTTCACAACCTGTCTTGTGCCAACCTGTAGCATGCCAAGGGCACGTAACCTCTCATCCTGTGTTAGACGACGTATGGTCTCTGTTTAATTAACGACTTCAACAACTGATAATCTGATGCTTTCTCTTCAAAATCTTCTTTAGAGTGGCTCTAACCTTCCAATTTAAAGGCATGCAAATTTGTGGCACAACACCTTTGATCATCAGCAGCATCCAGTGCTGATCATAAGAGTGTGATTGATGTGTTTGGGTGATGAATTTCTTCGGAAATGCTTCCTCGCTAAGGAACTATTCAACATGGTTTCGTGTCTCTTTGTATATATGTGAAAATTTTAATCACAAAATACAGTATCCCCTACTTTTTTTAATCGTATTGATTGGGTATTTAAAAACCACTTCAAGAATTATATCACAGAAAAGATTTCACTTGGTTATATAGTGCAGAATCAAGTCTGTTCAGTTGATGGTCCTGGAGTCAGCTTGACGGGGGTTCAGTCACAGGACCGGTATATAGGGAAAGGAACACTTCTATGTAAATATATCGCTGACCTATAGGGCTGGTATTGGTTTCAGTCTTTACAAAAAGCTAATTGATTTCCGCTCTGGTTGACGACTTTAGGCCACATGCGTGTAGTTATTTGTTTCTAATGTATCGTTTTAGTTCTAGTCAATACACGTAACTTGTAGAGATAGAAGAAACCATTTAACAGTCGTTATCTGAGCAGCATAAATTGTGGACGCATTTTTAGTTCCTTATCTTGAAATTTCATTTCGTACTTCTCAGTTTACTTTTAACAATGCAATTACTTCATATGCGTTTACTTACAACTCATTTCTTTAGAAATAATATTTTAAAAAGTCATTGCTGTAAGAAATACAAATTATGAAAATGAAATTAGCTGTCGTTACTGAAATGTATCCCTACAGCTTAAAAACGTTATCAGGGTATAAAGTATTGTCTTCAAGGTATACAATTTTTAAATGTAATTCTAATATATTTAGCATCCCCTTGTCGTAACCTAGCGAGGGCCCTGTTCTGTTTTATGTTTTGGGTGTGAATTCAGGGATTTCTTGTAGACGAACATTTAAAACGTTTGGGTTCTTGCCGTAATTGAATGAATAAAATACCAGATTCATTCAAGGGTATTCTGCGGCATCTTAGATTTTTGGAAGGAACTAGTGTGTGCTATTTCCCAGTGATGTTCTTGAAAGGCAAACGCAGCAATTTTTGCTCGGCATCATTTTTTTTTTTTTCGTGACACTTGTATCGAGTAACACAAATTGAATGATTCTTGTCCTCGAACAGTGTGCTTACACTGAGGTATAGTTCCGGTTGACTATTTTTAGTTACAGAGAATTTATGATCTGCATTCTCATAAATATCTTTTATATCAAGAGCAAACATGCATTTAAAGAAGAAAATTGAAGTAAAATACATAAGCATGTATACAAAAAAAAATGAAAATGGTGTTTATATAGGCGAAAATTTTAAAACAGTAAAAGTGTGCCAACAGGTAGATTCGAACCAGGACACAAAAAATGTTGATTGTGAGCGTCTGCTATGAATATAGACTGCATAAAATGAACCACGATGATAGAATGAGGTTTTCTCATTTTCTGTATTTTTGGGGGGTTTTTTTTGTTTGTTTGTTTTTTTGTTTTTTTTGTTTTTTTTGTTTTGTTTTTTTTTTTCTCTGTAAATTTCGACCCAAGGGCAGGGGTTCCCCTAAAAAATCCTATTTTAAATTATTCCTTAAATCAAACCCTATCAAAGTACCATAGTTTTTATTTGAGACAGGCCTGTCCTGAAGGACTTCTAGATCAAAATTCATGCAAAAATAAGCGTTTTTACTGAGAAAATGCTGTTTCAGTTAACTTTGAAGGTTAATTTAAAATTTGATAATACGAAATTTAGGTACAAATTGCAAATTTGAAAAATTTAGAAATATATACGGTAAAAAATAACAAATGAACATTGATTTTCAAAAGCGAATTTTTCCGGGAAGTCGTTCTCTCCTATAGGTCAATTCTTTTGATATTCCGAATACATCCTTTCTTTAAACCTCGCATTGTCACGATCGTGGAAGAAACAGTCAGTCAAGTGGTTATAAAGGCCATACCGGTTACAACTCGATTAAAGGTACTACTATGCCCATTCTTCGCGTTAGTTGATAGTAGGTGTTCGAGGACAACGGACCCCCCCCCCCCCTCTCCTTTCTCCTTGAAGCCGTGATCCTCATTTCCGGTAGTATTGTCATATCATTGTACGCTTCCCATTTTACCTGTATTGATTAACTATGTTTATTATCATAGCATATATTAAAATCTATTCCATATGACAAATGAGAAAAGATTGAATTCAAACTAAGTTTCTTAATCGCCGGCTAAGAATAATTGTCGTAAACAAAAATAGTATAAAATAAGTAAATGAGGATTGGACTTCTCTTCTGTCACCCGGCCTATAATCCTCATCTCCCGTAATATTAGATTACAATTTTATCAATCGAATCTAACTTGCATATTGAAATATGGGGGTGAGGGGAGGGGGGGAGGTATTCAAATAAAATCAGATTCCATGATCCGCCCACTAAGCATATCCACTTTAGGGTGACAATGTTCAGAGAGTGGATTAAAGAATTAAAATTAATCTTACCACCACCACCCCTTTTTTCTGTTCTCAAGCACCTATATAGTAATAGATAATTAATTATATGTATGCATGTATGCTGAATAAATTGTTTACGTTCATGAAGATGGGTGTACAAGGCGAGAAAAATGCCTACGGGTGGGTGAATATGAAATACAAATATACAATCACTCACAAAAGCAGTTAGAATTCGTCAATTAGTTTTAAAGTATGTATATTTACCTTAGGTTGTAAATAAAACACACGAACAATCAAATCATTTGAAATATTGGAATGTGAAAATGAGAACAACGTCATAGTTAACCATTTTATAGTTGAGTTTGGTAAAAAAAAAAAAAAAATAACGTGTGTGGATCTACTATCCATTTTTTTTTTGTGTGTAATCAAATACAAATATAAAAACTAAAAACGTACATGTTTCAGTCCTCAAAAGATGGAGCAATCACTTGCTATAGATGAAATATGTAAAATATAGCGTTTTGTAAAAATATTCCAAGTCCCTTGCATGGAAGACGGTATATCATGACTTAAATCCCTGCGACAACTGTAAGCAAGCTGGACGAATGGTGTAATCCGCTGGACCCAAGGGGAATTGTAAGCAGAGCATTTTGGGTAATGTGTTAGATGCCACTATTTATTTTCATAAAATTTTTGGTGACTAATTATATTCTATATATATATATATATAGAGAGAGAGAGAGAGAGAGAATGTCAAATATCAGTTTATCATAAGAAAAAAATATGTTTATAGTATGTAGTTCGATGACTAGGCATTTTCCTCGCCATATTTAATCATCTTCTTTTTGAGAATAAATAAAAATCACAGGCATGAAAACAAACGTTCATTCTATATATCGATCTGTTCTCGTATCAATGTGATCCAAGAAAATTAATTCATCATAACTAGATCAGTGCTCCTAATTACAATATTACGAACCTTTGTCTTCCTTGATAGTAAGCGGTTCTGATATCCCTCCTCTAATTAATACGTACTTAATACCAATTTTCCCCAGGAAATGTCTGTACCCTATCATGGCCACGCCCCTGTTGCACGCAAAGGTTACCCACGACATGATCCCATTTCAAGGATAGCATCGTCACAGATGACGGTATCTTCGGAACAAAAGAGCCTCAAACTACTAGTATTACACATGAGATGACTTTTCAACATTCTCCATGTCGTACATGTTTTACTGTGTAAACAGTACACTCTCATCCGTGACTAATGATAACCTTTTAAGTGTGTCAATTACTGAAGGTCAAAGTGAAAAAGACATTTGCTATAGATTTGATCATATTTTATTGTCAATTAAACAAAAGGGATTCGATACAAGTTCCAAACACATTGTGGTCCATTTTTTTATACAGAAATCCACGCATTTTAGAAGTTCACACCAATATATTTACATTGCCATTTATTTTGCCTTTAATATCTTTACAAATTGTAACGATAGTCATTTCATATATGAAATATACATTAGTGTATGAACTGCGCTGATTCACTCTACATTATTTCATGAAAAGTATACCGGCAGTTCATAACCTCATGTACATGTATTTTCAAAAATGAAATTCCTTTCATATATTTACATTCTATTTTCAATTTCTAGCCATTAAAACAGACGTACTATATTTATCAAGATTTACACGGACATCGTTCACCTTCCTTAGGAAATGACTATCATTTCAATTGGTAAAGATATCGAAAGCAAAACTATTTCCTCGTGGTTGCGCAATTCACTTTATGTTTTAATCTTTTAATCTTTTGTTCAAAAAGATCAGTTTGTCCACGTTCTCAGCGTCAAGGGAGGAGCGCAGTTTTGTAACAGTTCCACCCGCTGTGGAAAAGACGCGCTCAGAGGCAACGGACGTTGCCGGTGTGCATAGCAAATCCTTTGCGAGACTTGCTAATTTTGGAAAATTAATACGACTGGTTTTCCACCAAGTAAATGGGTTGATATTTGTCGGCGCACTTTTTTCAGATAGATATAATTCGATCTCTTCATCTGAAGTGGAAGGGGTAATTATTTTGCAATCTCCGGTGTCAAAATATGATCCTAACAGGAAGGATATATCATCCTGAGAAAGTTTACTTCTCTTGCATTCTCGCCTTCCTTGATGTCTGCTTCTTGTGTTTTGTTTTCGTTATTAACACTACATGCATCAATTTTCTGTCCATCGTCTTTTTGTTTTAAGATTTTATTTATCGTATCTCGAACAACATTGCGTTGCTCGTCATTGAGGAACGGAAGCGAGCGGTAACGCGGATCCAAGAATATGCTGAGCATTGGAATACTCTGACACATTTCTGGTTTGTCCATTTTGAACCTTTTGCGCAAATCGGTTTGCACCTTCTGTTTGAATGTTGCGACTGCAACACAGTCACTGTCGTTTGAAGTAAGATGGTGATTTACTAAGCTATATAAAATTGGGTAGACGCCACTGACGGTCGGATACTCCTCGCTGCACATGACACGAGTAGCCATGTACAAAGGCTACAGAACAGGTATCATGCCTTCAAGTACTCGCCAGTGATCGTCATTCAGATCTAATGTACGCGCATCATTGGGTTTTGTTATACTAGCATCGTGAAGCACGGCATAAATAGCCAGCCTTTGTTGTTGGAGTCTCTCAAACATGTCGAACGTGCTGTTCCACCGAGTGGCCACATCATTGATTAAATTGTTTTCAGGTAGATTCATCTGTTTTTGTCTCGTATGTAGTTCATTTGTAGCTAGCACTGATTTTCTGAAGTGTGCAACTAATTTTTTTGCCGCCCCTATTGTTCGCGAAACAGAATTTACAGAATCAAACGCACCTCTAATCGAAAGGTGTAAAGTGTACGCAAAACAACGAATGTGTTTCCATTTCAGGTGCTCAACACACGAGACCATGTTGGACGCGTTATCAGTAACGATTCCTATAACTTTCTCGTCAGTAATGCCAAATTCCTGTGTTATTGCTTTTATTTCGTTAGCTGTGTTCTCACCGGTATGTCTGTCGGTGACTTTTCTGGTGGCCAAAACTGTATTTTGAAAGTTCCAGTCATCATCAATAAAATGGGCAGTTTCTGTAATGTATGCCTCAGTGGCAAGGCTTGTCCAGTGATCTGATGTCAGCGCTACGGCAGACACGTTGTTTAAATTTTCTTTCAGTTTCTGTATCTCCTCGCCATATAGTAAAGATACGTAGTTTGAAATAGTTGCTTTTACAGGGATTTTATAATGCGGATTGAGTTCATTACAGAAATCTTTGAATCCCTCGCCACTAACAATACTTAGTGGTCGTAAATCACGCGCGCACATCAGTGCTAATTTCTGGGTACACTTTTGATATTTTTCTCTTGAAAATACCGGCGTTCTATAAGCTGTAATTGCTGTTTGCGTCAATGTTGCGGAAGACCCCAGCTTGTGACTTTTATCAGATGCATCAATACTTGTAGACTTGTGTTTGAACTTGATGTGATTGGTCATTGTCCCTGTACTCCCTCCGGCATAAGTAAGCTCCGTAGCACATAAATTGCATTTCACTTTTTCCTTTCCCGCTACTTCCAACTCCGTAAAATAATTCCATACACCAGAACATTTCTGTTTTTCGGCCATTCTAATTTTGAGAGTTGCGAGTCTTGCGACAGATGATAATACAAATAAAGTTTAAGAATACCTGTTTGAAAGCAATCGACGATTTTATGACGTATTGAATCTCATCCATTCACGTAATTTCATTCAGCAACTTTCTTCAATGAAAAAAAAATGACACGTGCCAAAGATGCCATGCAAGTGACACGTAAATATTCATACAGATTTTAAATTTGAATGTTTTTCCAGATTTGTATCCATACATTTAGATATCTTATTAGGAATTTTCTGGAAGGGGGGGGGGGCTATAATTGCCGTCAAAACCGTTAATAAATGTTTATTAAAAACAATAAAGCACATTTTGCAAGATGATCAAAGAGCAGAACAGTAATGCAATACAAGCCAGAAACATATAGTAAGAGATTCTGAGACCCTTTCAGTTTGCTAATTAAATATGACGGGAAAAAATTGTTCACCGTTCCTATAGACTATAGTCAAACTTTTATAAATTCATTACTTCCCCTCGCAATTTGTTTAATAAGTTTTTCACTTGAAATAATTATTCAAATAATTTAGATTGTAATTTGAACCCTGCAAGATTTGTGCCACATATATAAGACATCGTTTAAACGTTTAGGGATTTTGTAAACGTTTACAGCCCAAACACGAAACGTTACCGGTTACACGTGTACACGTGACAGCCTTACTGGTAAGAGAAAGCGTACAATGGGTAGACCCAGAATTTTGGCAGATAATGCGAGAAAAGGGGTTAAAATAGAACGAGATACAACCCATATGGATGAGGCTAAAATTTACGTGGGGATCAGTAACTAAAAGCTAGGAGATATGTACGCGGGGCTTTAAAAGTAAGTGCTATTCTCATCGGAACACGTGTTAGGTTTAAAGGTATTGTTTAGTCGGTAGCGACGCGGACAGTTTCCGTTAGAATAATTATTTATAATTACTTAAATATAAGAAGCAGGGAATAATCCCATTCTTAAACAGCCAGTGTGGACCCCTTAAGGGGTTCTACACAGCGTGGTTGTCATTTTAAATGACGTGATGTAAAGTGGTTGAGTCCTTTGAATTCTGGATGATCTTCAAAGCGCAGTTAAGAGGGAATCGAAGTATAACACTATAAATTGTCAATATCGATATCATTTTTTATTATTTTATCGATATGTTTTAAATAACAATCACTTAAAATGTGGAAAATAAGCTGTAGTGTCTCATTAAATGACATTAATTTACATTGATTGATTAAATAGTGTTTGACGTCCCGTTCGAGAATCTTTCACACATATGGAGACGTCACCATTACCGTTGAAGGGCTGCAAATTTAGGCCTATGCTCGGCGCTTATGGCCTTTAAGCAGGGAGGGATCTTTTACGTGCAACACCTTCTGTGACACGGGACCTCGGTTTTTGCGGTCTCATCCGTAGGACCGCCCCATTTAGTCGCCTCTTACGACAAGCAAGGGGTACTGAGGATCTAATCCAACAAACCGGATTCCCATGGGGTGACATTAATTTAGAAATTTGGATATTAACGATTTGAATATACGTTGTCGCATACCGCTGAAAAATAATTATCTCTTTGCAGGTTTGCTTGGATTTATAGCTCTTTTGAAAGTAGCTTGGAAATTCAATACTGAACAGCTAGGATGGTCTTTCTTCCTTACAGTCGTAGCAACTTCAATAATTTTGATAGAGGTACACAAATTCAAGATACGTCAAATTGTACTAAATTCAATGAAACAAGAAACTCCATTTCCAAGATACATAAATTTGCCAAAAGTATCACTGTTTTTCAGATCGTCGCTTTGATTACTTACTGCGTTTGCTCCCGAAATACGAGTGAAAAGTGTACGATATTCCTTGTGTACAGAAGGCGACACTACGATGAGTTTTAGGTAGGTTTCCAGTTTTAGATGTACGTGTTGAAATATTATTTTAAATGGATAAAATTATTTTTTGTTATATTTCCGGGCTTTTCGTTTTCCTATTTAGCATTCTTCATTGACTTTATATTTTCTGTCTCAATTCTCCAGACGATAATCATATCTTTATATTCTAGTGATTTCGAACAGAGTGAAGAAGCGACAGTAGAAGAAATCAGATTTGATTCCATATAACAACTGTATCAGACAACTACAGCAACTTTTCTATGAACAGTAGAATGTTTGCAAGAGAATAGTATTTTCATTTTGTTTTAAGTTACTGAACTTTTAAAACAACTTACCTTCTTTATGATATCTGTTGTATTCATGGTTTTAAAGGAATTCAATGAAAGCTTACTGTTAAGGCACTGAACCATGAGACTTCTATCTCATTTGTATGTGGCATTATGGCTGTTATGTAACATGATATAAGCACCAGGTAAACGTATATTTTTGTATCTTCTAAAATAAACAAGTTTTCTTATGGGAATCTAGAAACCTTTTACAATTATAACTTCATATGTAGCAAGATAATGGGGATCTAGATACATGTACATTATAAGGTTCTGTGGAGAGAAAAAAGCTAATCGCCACGTGAAGTTTGTTTTATGTCCCGTCGAGAATTTTTCACTCATTTTGAAAGGTAACCAGTTGTACGTGAAGTGTCACAAACTTAGCAGCGAGGTGTCATAGAACAATACCCGTTTCTTTCTCTTCCTCTGAAGGTGCAGCATCTTTTAAGTGTTGAACTGGCATATGTATTATGAACTGTGGATATTCATGATCATATCGAAACACCGATTCGGCAACATTTGTTTATAGCTGAATTTTATAGACACGAGTGACTCAGGCGACGCACCATCGAGCACCTGTCGTGTTTTTTTTTAAATTAGCCTTTCAACATTTTCAACTTCTTTGATGTTACTGGGTCAACTTTTACCAAATTTGACATGTAGCATCAATAAGGTAAAGAGACACAAACCAAGACTCGAACCAAAGACCCGTGTGCCACTAGTAAGGTGCTCCTCTACCGAGACATCTTATCCTACACTCCTTCTCTGCTCCTGTCGAGATTTATTAACCCAAGAAATCCTATTTACAAGACTTTCTAACGACTCCATGTCAGCTATTTTTGTTGAGTTCCTATGTAATAATAAGAGTAATGATGGGGAAAATATGTGACTGGACTGGAAATTGAACCCTGGGCCATTAAAGCAATCGTCAGGTGCTTCAGCCACTGCTTTATCCAGACCGATGGCCGCAGTCCATCTATCATTTCGTATAACATATTACTTGTGGCTTTTCCGATTCGGTGATTCTTGAGAATCTTTTAAGCAGCCAACCCAACTTTTTTTTTACCGTTACTTACTTTTCTCCACTTGCAATAATACTCGACAAATTTACAACAAAATACGTTTTGACAATTATTTTTTTAATATTGTCCAAAAACACAAAATGCCTTATAAAACACTGGACAAAATTTAAATATTCTCCAATCTTATCTAATATACATACATTAATTTGTAAAAACAATACAAGAAACTTCTTTTCAATCCCAAGCTCTGGTCTTTAGATTCTGATTTTCACATCCAAAGTTTCCAACTCTTCCTCAGATGGGAGACGAATCTTGCTAGGGTCAACAAAGTTTATATCAATGTGTGGTAGTCCTTTCTTTTCCCTGTCTTCTATTTGCAACCTAGCTTCCCTCATGTACCAACTTGATAGACTGAAAAAAAAATTGATAAATTGTTAACTTGTACGTAAAGTAATCAGTTATGCAGGTATTACTGTGATGGCAAGTATTACAAAAGGGCTTTGTGGTATTAATCGCCAAGTTCAAGGTCCATAACTCTTTCAAAAATAGGTCAACAAAACCCAAACTTAATCTGGAACCCATTGATGTAAGGTCATATATAAATTTTACTTAAATAGCTGCAAGGATAGCTAAACAAGAGGCCCATAGGCCTTACTGTTCACCTGAGTATTAGTTTTAAAAGTATTACAAGGTCCAAGGGCTACAAAATTTATAATATTTTTCATGTTCTGCACATCTAGGCTAATTCTAATATTCAGTAGCTGTATAAAACAAAATGCGTTCTTAAAATAAAAATCCCCCCAAAAGTGTCCATATTGACAAAAGACATTACATAATACATGCATATGTTGTATTAACACTATATGACTAGTTTGGACCTGCCCTAGAGTCAGAACCCTGGGTAGCAAATTCATAATTCTAGTACATCCCTGTCTGTTTTCTTATATATGCACCAAGTTTAAATATAGAATCAGAAACATTAGTAAAGTCTTTCAAATCAGGAAGACATTTAATAACTATGACCATTTTGAACCCAACTGATGCCAAAATCCCTACCTCTAGGATCATGAAATTAGCCATTTTGGTAAAGGACTACGTGTTCCTTCTAAATGACCAAAATATCCATTTAGTTTCAATTTAGTATCAATAGCATTGAAGATGTTATTTAAATGTTTTACACATAAACACTATATGCCAAGTTTGGCCCCACCCTGGAGTCAGAACCTCTACCCCAAGGATCATGAAATTTACAATATTGGTATGTGCCTTCCTATTCTATATGACCATGCATTTATTTTTCTTTACAGAGGTGTTGTTGTACAGAAATATTTGAAAACAGGTCAGATTTTGCCATTTTTTCCATGCCCATAAGCCCCCAGGGCTGCCAGAGACCCGAAATTTACGATGTACGTCCCCCTTGTCTCAAAGTTGCTTTATACAAAATGAAAAGATTTGGAACGGTAATTATGAAGAAGAAAAAATTTTGGGCTGATCAATATAGGACATCTACCTAATGTGGGGTCCTAATTATTCAATAAGTATATATAGTTTGAGTAACCTTTAAATAATTGCTATAGTTTATTGTTTCATGCGAATACTGCCTTAAAATATTCTATAGAATTTCCTTCTGTTGCCTTGACCTTTGACCCCTAACCTTGACGATCAACAGTATTAATAACTCACCATGCAGTTAATTACTAAGACTTTGCAGTTTGTTAATGGGCACATTTTAAGTCTCTTAATAACTCACCATGAACAAAAATGTCAAGTTTGGTGACCCACATGAGCTACAGAATATTTCTTTGATTCCCACAAGGTACCACACACAGACAGAGAGAGAGAGTTTTAGAGTTTTACTATGTTCCTCTCCCACTCATTATGAGGGGTTAAGTCTACACAGATGGTATGTGTCCATCATATCATCTCCTACATCATCTCTATCAAATAAATCTGATCTTCAAAATCAGTTTTATGGTAATAATGTCTGTGCATATACAGTTCTTAAAATTTCAACCATTCAGACCCCATCATGGCCCTGTTGAATGTTTGATAAATTTATGAAAAATGTGCCTGATTAGTAATTGCTTATGTACTCATTCTGAAAAAAATTAAAAGTGTGTCAGTTTACACAGGATGAAACACCCTAACAATTTAAAACTACAAAAATAATTTGTGAAAAAATATTTTACTCAGCATGCACTTGTTCTTAAGAGGAGTTACAATGCATTTTCAAAATGGATCATCCCTCATGAAAAATTATTCCTCAAAAGAGTAGCAACGGTTTTCTAAAACTCTACATCAACATGTGCATTTCATCTTCGGAAGTTTATTTCTCAACAGACTGACACAAATATAATAAAAACTACTGGACTGGGAAAGACTGCCCCTTTCATCAGTCAGATAATCAGGAATTGAGTTTTTACTCTGTTGCTGTTTATCTAATCCTAAGAGACATTAAAACTTCACTCCATTTCTACATGTACTTACCCTGAATCATTTAAAGTAAAGTTGAAAATGGCCACACCCAAGACAAGAGGGATGACAAACCAAAACCCCCAGACTGAGTGATAGTGAAACTTATCCATATCTGCATCAGCCTCATCAAATCCATAATTGATTCGATTCTGTAAAGAAAATATCAACCCATCAACATGATTTTAACTTTCATCTTCTCCCAAATTCTACAACATCCATTTCATGTCTAGGAGTTAGATAACAATAAAGCGTTGATTAGACTGACAATGTCACCCATTTCTATATAGCCATCTAATTTATGATAGTGACTTGGACTTGCACACAAATTAATATCCTCAATGATGTGTGAAAATGAATTACTGTAATTTTAAAACTCCTCCCTCAATCATAAATTTAAAATCCATTAAATTCTTATTGATTTCCCCTACCTGAATAATAAAAAGTTGACTCCCACAAAGTGATTATGTAGTGTCTAAGGACATTTCCGACATTTTCTCTAAAATCATTTTTTCATCTCCTCGATGTGAAGAGTTCTTGTACAATAGGTGTAGATTTTGTAATTTAGTAATGTTACCACATGTTTTACATTATCCTGGGTAGCTCAGCGGTGAGGTCACCCAACTTGTAAAGTAAGGATCCCAGGTTCAATACTCCTTTGTTCCAAAGATTTTTCAATCCTTTATGACTATGGCAATGCCTGTTGATTTTACAGTTTTACTTGAACAACCAGGAATTGTCAAAATATACGAACTCTAAATTTACAGACCTGATAACATACCCCAATTTTTTGGTAGAAACAAAACAGAATGCATGTGAACTGTACGAAAAATTTCACCAAAAATATATATCATTGAGAAACATCATGTATATCCTTAACAGCAAAGGCAACTGGACTACTGTTGTGAGATGTCTAATTTTGAATGGAAAGGAACTTAGATTAACTCCCTATCTACCAGCAACTAAGATATTCTTATAATTTCCTGTGGCTTACAATGGATAAATCCATGTCTGTCGAAAACAGATATAGACTGTACAGCCTGAAATTCCTTGACGTCCACATTACTTTTCACATTTTCACTTCTGAATGATGTCTGTTTATACAGACTCTATTTACTAATTCCAAGATTTTTATTTCTATAATATTATGCAAAGAACAGTTATGTTATTTAACCTTATTGCGATGTAAATTTTATAAAAATGGAAAGTGAAAGTATAAGCTCTGTGAACAAAAATGTACACAACCATTATTCTATCTTTGGACATTAATGCCCGTCCAGGCACTCTTTTATTTTTTAGTTTGATAAGTCTACCTACCTTACTTGCATTATTATTTATTTCAGTAATTTTTTAGTGCAGTACAACAATTGACTGAGGTAGCCTAATGGTTCTGATGTTCACATCGCAGCAGATGAATCTGGACTAAAATTCTTGATCCTGGAACAACCAATATTGTGACTCCAACCTACTTCTGGGGACCACAATTTCAGCAAACTTGAATCTACACTACCTGGAGATGCTTGCATATGAACATGACTAATCATGGCTCTCCTGTTATTGAGATGATTGTTTTCTTGTATAAATCTATGTAAAGCTATCCCCTACTGTGATCCAACCCTACCTTCAGGGATCACAATATGAACAAGCTCAAATCTGGGGATACTTGCATATTAATGTGACTCTATGGTTCTTGATGAGAATATTTTTAAAGATTTTTCCTATATATCCACATATAAAACTTTGATCCCCTATCGAGAAAAAGATCCTATGCTATCCTCAGAGCCATGGTTTGAACAAACTTACATCTATTCTTTATGTCAGGAAGCTTTCATGTAAATTTCAACTTTTCTGGTTCAGTGGTTCTCAAGAAAGATCTTTATATAACCCCCACCCTATTCCATTTGAACAAACTTGAATCTCCTTTACCCAAAAACGATTTGTGTCAACCAAACAAAACATGATAAAAAAAGTTCACCTGATCTTTCAGATCAGGTGAGCACAATAGAATAATGTTGCTTCTTTTCAATACTATAAGATATCCAAGACAAACTCTGTACATCTTATCGATAAACATTCAAATTACATGTATGACAAAATCTAAATCAAAATTAGACTTGCAAATTCAGCTCCCCTTGGATGCACAACTATCCAACAACTGAAGGAGTTTCTATTATATATATATATATATGTATGTGTGTGTGTGTGTGTGTGTGTGTGTGTGTGTTTCTGATCAATTAACTGTTCTATAAATTGAAACTACAGTTTGAGTTGACAAAGAAACTAAAAGATTATCAAGAACATGCAGCACAGCTGATTAGACCAAATTTCAACATTCACTGACCTGAAGCAATGCTGATGACCATTTGGTAATTATCACAGCAAATCAGAATGCGTGTAAAGTGTGTATGCAGCCTACATAATTACAACCAGGGGATATTGAAGAATCCCTTCTAGGATTACACTACAACTATCCATGTATTATTCAGTGTGCAAAATTAATATACTACCATTGCATTATTCAGTGTGCAAAATTAATGTCCGACCACAACAGGGATAAAAATGAGCACTCACTCGTCAATGTGACTATAAGGTCTCTGTGGGCCCCTAAAAATCAAATTCTGATCACCTACTTGGCAACTATAAAATTTCCATTGTTAATTTTCCCATTTTA
>JAMZEH010000017.1:4347500-4707500 GCA_024699665.1 Ostrea denselamellosa | reverse complement strand
CAACAGTGTTCAAGTGCTTTCAGCCCAGATCTGAAAAAGTCAGGGTCCTTTTCATTTACCCTCTCCTTAACTTCCGTCACGACTTCTTTGTCAGACCGGAAATGACATCCACGGATATCCTTTTTCAAGTTTGGGAATAGGAAGAACTCGCTAGGAGCTAGGTCCAGCGAATAGGCAGAATGTGGTACTAATTCATATCTGTTTCGCTCTACAGCATCCATTGCATCTTTGCAAGTGTGGACTGTCGCGTTGACCTTTAGCAACAAAACACCTTAAGAGGTTTACCTCGGCGTTTGTCACGGAAGGCGGTTCTCAGCTCTCTAGCAACTTTACATAGTACACGTCAGTTATTGTAGCTTGGGTAAAAAGTCCAATATAGTAACACTTTTGGCGTCCCTAAATACTGTGGCCATCACCTTTACCAGCAGATGGTTGCATCTTGATCTTCCTTGGCCTCGGGTACCCATATCTACCCACTGACGACTCTTAGCTTTATTCTCTGACTCATAATAATAAACCCATATCTCATCTACAGTCACCAGACGCAAAACAAATCATCTTTTGACCTAATACGCTTCAACATGGCGCTGCATACTGATGCTCTGGTAGCCATTTGCTCATCGCCAAGGGATTTCGGGACCCAACAGGCTGGTAGCGTCTGCATACCTAAACGATCATGTAAGATTGTTGAACACTACCATGTGAAATGCCTAATGCCTGCGCCATTTCTTCCATCTGAATTCGCCTATCAGAATACACCAAATTCTGAACTTTGTTACACATTTCTTCTTCGGTGGGCGTCCAGACCTGCCTTCATCTTCCGCCTTTGAGTTCTCCTACCCAGAATTTAACCTGAGCATAAGATGATGCAGAAGACCCATAAACATTGGCTAACGTGCCGTGTATTTCCTTACCTGATTTACCTTTTAAATACAAGTACCGGATTACAGCACGGTTCTCAACTTTAAATGAAAAGTATGCCTTTGCATCACTAGCCATGTCTGACATTCAATATCATATTAAAGAATGATTCGATACGCGTACAATTTGTACCCAGGCATAAAATATGTATTCAAACAAGGCATGAAAATCGTGACCGTCTCGGTCAATCGGAAATGGGATAGGCTGGTTACTTATTAACTCGCCTTCGTATTCCATTGGTTAGATACAGGGAACATCCATCAGTTTCACTGGTACTCTTGTTTCCATACTTTAACCTTGGCTTCCTCAAAGATTGGCTTCACTTTGGATCATGGGCAGTTGCCTCTCTTAAAACAAATAAATATTTGAACTTGAGGGATTTGGACATGTTCATGCACTGTCTGCAGGTGTTGTGAAAGTCACGGGTCAAAGGTCGTAGTCTCTGATACTGAATATGGCTTTTGATATGATTTAGAATAATATTGTAGTTACTTCAAGATCGTTTGAGATTGGTCGAATAAGAACGTACATTAAAACATAGTCATGATCGGAGACATTTGTGTTTAACAAAGACACATGTTTTTGCTTATAGTTATCAATGTTTCTTTGTGATGTATACACTTTCTGAATAGACTATACCGCCGCACTACAATGTAAAGGTGAAGATAACTAACAGTATCTCGTAATTCCTATAACAAATCAGACAGAGGGGCAAACACGAATCCCTGGACATACCTGAGGTGGGATCAGGTGCCTAGGAGGAGTAAGCATTCCCCGTAGACCGGTCACACCCGCTGTGAACCCTACATCCCGATCAGGTAAACGGAATAATCTGTAGTCAGAATCAGTGTGCCAAGAACGGCCTAACAATTGGTATGAAACACGTCAGACAGCATTTGAACTTATGGAAATTTGTACTGGTAAACTAGATCGTTATAACGACCATAAAATTTGCGAAATGTTGACTTTAGACGAGATTGTACAAACCCTTTACCATCAACGTCTTTGTCAGTAGCCTGCGTCGATTTAAAAACTGATCACATATTTCACAATCGTTAAAACAAATAATATTTAAACTTGTACTTTTATTTACACCTCACTAGTTGAATGAAAATAATTCAGATTACTTTCTCCATGGTTATAGAATAGAATACTGTTGTATTGATACATTTATTGAAATCTTGTAACACATGAGGAAAGCCCCGATGCGGGACACACACAAACAAAATGGCTCCAGAATGCGATTTCTAGGGAAAACCGAATCTAAAGTAGAATGTCTCGGGGTTTGGGACGTTGGGGATTGGGGGTTGGTTGGAGGAATGACCAGTCCTACTCTATTAAACCGGTACTGCATACAGCAATTCAACACCACCCTCGTAGGAACAGAATCGGAGGGGGTGGGGCATCATTTAGGGATTGTTTAGAATTTCAGTGACTCTGACATTGATAGTTCAAGACTATGGCTCTATGTCCGAGAGTACCCACCACACGTTTTTGATTTCCTGATCCTTGCAATTGATCATTAAGAGCCTGCAAAGAGACTTGTAAATCCAAATTCATGTTGCAGTGAGCTTCGATTAATTCAAAGATATATTCTCATATATCTAATTCTATAATATTGCATAAAGTGTATTATTTATATAAAACTCATATTTTTTTTATTCCTTCTATAATATATAGGGGCCTCCGTGGCCGAGTGGTTAGAGCATCGGGTTCAAAATCACAAAGCCTCTCACTTATGTCGGCACGTGTTCGAATCTCGGCCGCGGCGTTATGTGAGCAAGTTTGCCAGTTTACTTGCGGAAGGTCGGTGGTCTCTTCCCAGGTACATTGTATCTGGGTTCCCTCCTCCACCAACAAAAACTAGACGCGACCAGATAACTGAAAAATTGTTGAGTGTGGCGGAAAGCAATAAATAATCAATCAATCAATCAACCTTCTATAATACCCAAAGATAGCGGCATATATAGCATTAACTCACCGTTTGACGTGAAAGTAGAATTCCTCTTATTGTGCCATTTGGACTCTTTTTTTAATCAAAGAGGGGGATTAGAGCTCTCTGTAGAAAATACACATATAACCGATGATCAACACTATCTACCGGATTAGTACTTTGATTTTCTCCCGTCCAACTCTTCATAAAGTTTAAAACCGGAGCGGTTTCCGAAAATGGCGAATATATTTTTTTTCTTCCCCAGTGCATGTTCGACCAAACAATATCTTCAGTCATACACATTTTATTGGATATAAAAGGGGGGGGGATCTTTGTAAAATAACGAAAAATATATCTTTCGAGAACCAGTGAGATAAAGGCGATGAATTGAGGAAGAATTGATGAGATATAAGGTTAGGTGTGAAGACGAAATATACATGTAGAGGTGAAGAGGGTAGAAAAAGGGGGTGAATAGGGAGAGAAAAAATACAGAAAAAGAAAAGGAGGGAGAGGTGGACCCCCTGCCGACCTCCTCCCCAGGACGTAAAAGAAGGAATGAGTGACCCAAATAAGAAAAAGATGTTCTGACGTAACAAAAGCGACAGGAGAGAGAGAGAGAGAGAGAGAGAGGGAGAGAGAGAGAGAGAGAGAGAGAGAGAGAGAGAGAGAGAGAGAGAGAAATGGGAAGTATTTTTCAAAGCATGTTATTCATAGAGAGAAAGGAATAAATACGAGGTTTGTCCCCAAAACGTTGTAGGCAATGTAAATAATTTAATCGAAATATTCATCTTCTAATCCAAAGGAGTTTTTGCATTAGAAAACTTTTACTCATTCTAAACAAAACTGCAAAATTTGAAATAAGAAATAATAGAAATGAACGAAAAGAGATATATATGCGTTGTTCATTGATTGAATGAGTGTTTACAGTTTTGTTATGTTGGCAATATTTCAGCCATTGTACAGCGGTTATATTTGGTTGTGAGGGTTGGAGTTTTCCTACCCCCCCCCCCCCCCCCCCCCCCCCCCCCCGAGAGCCTACTCTTTCGAAAATCAGGGAAACGATTTTTTGCGTGTAAAGGGGGTTGTGATCCTTTACTACACAGGACACCTTTTAAATAACGTCCTATCCGATAGACATAAATGTTAAAAATACGTAAACTGGCAACAAATACATATCATTTTGTGTATATAAACAGTTATATTATAAAAGTACTGAATTTTTTCTGTAAATATTAATACTTGTAAAAAGTTCTTGCATTTATGGAACATTATTTAAAGTCTGTTTCTACAAAAATAAGTAGATATTTTCTTTTTACCACTCAATTAGATGAAAGCAAAAAGTTACATGTTAAATATATCGCATTGAAATTTATATCATTGGAATCGATGATGTTTTACAGGTAAAATACTGGTTTTACAACCCCCAGGACGGCATAAACGGAAGAGAAGTGACGTCACTTCTAAACGTACTTGTAATGAAGTTTGCGCAACATGGCGATGTCAACGGTGCACCGAGAAATCGTAAAATATTGTGTAGATCGTTTTTGTTTGTGTTTACCTTCACTCAAACAAAACGGGAGCTTGAAAGCATATCAGCTGACCGGTACGTTAGCAGGGCACCAGTGTTTAAATAGCACAAGAGATTTGTGGAGGAATTGACATCAGATCCGAAGGTGGAAAGGCCAAAAATGATAATAAAATAAAAATGACAGCAAACTTCTGAAGGTATAGAACGGTATGGATGAAGATTAAGTTTGTGTACCGACAGTAATGAACATATGTGTCATTGTGAAAAGAGATATTATAATGAAACTTTGTACAAAAAATCGCAAACTGACGCTATTAGATAACAAGAGAAAATTAATAACTTTTTCTAACGAATAAATAGGTTATTAATATTGTCTACGATTTTTTGGGACAACCTCCGTACATTAGTCATATCCATGAAACCAAACGTTTTTTGCCGAACAAGTGAATGAGCAATGAGATACAGTACCGCTGTTATATAACTTTATCACCCATCACCGAATTACCTCGACATTTCTGGCCATACCTTAATTCAAATTCGCCACGGAGAACATCATCACCCTGAGCCTTAAAGCATTTTCAATCATGACATGTTGATATTTTACTTCAAACTTCATCACATTAGTTAGCCCTTCCTGGTGAAACTCGAGAAACTGTAAATTTCCTCTCTGTTGTACGTCTGTCCGTCAGTCTGTTTCATTTTCATTTTCCGCACTCTTTTGTCCCCAAGATAGAGAATCAGGATGTAATTTCAAAGGTATATTGAGGGGGGATGTCTACAACTCTAACGTTAGGGATAATATTTGAGCGATAGGGAGTTCATATTTGATGATCTCTGGAAGGTGAAAGTTATTTAACTGTGAAGGGTCAAGGTTAACTAAGGTCGAATTTATCGAATAGAACCTGACTATGCTCTACACCATTGTATGTCATACACACACACACACACACACACACACACACACACACACACACACACACACACACACACATTTTGTTTGGTACAGCTATATTTACATCAAATCAAACCATCCCCGTCGTTGTTGATCACTTTACAAGGAATGCATGGAATATTCGTTTTTCACATTTTTCCCAAGTTATGTAATGGGATATGGATATGAAACTTGCTATTTAGCTACCTAATGAAAAAACTACTGACCAAAATTAATTTACAGCAATGTTGACCCATTTCCTCCATTTTCACCGTTCTTAATGTTGTTGACGCAAGAAACGTGCTTTTTGCCGTCCAAGATCAAGTTTAAATTTTTGTAACGATCGATTTACTTTTACGTAAAATATTTCTGCACCGTATTACCTAATGCATATGCCTATATGAACAACTTCAGACCAAGTTTAATTATCGTTAAATTTGCCTCACTTCTACATGAGTGATAGTCCTAAATATTCTTTTTTATTTATTTATTTATTTATTTACATATATTTATTTACGTGATTGGGAACACATGTTGCCATTAAATGTAGTCTTCAGTTTTGAATCAGGATCAGTATAAGAATGTTAATGATTTAACGTTGAAATTAAGATACAAGTACTGGGGTATCGACAGTCGCGTTGAAAGTCAGCATTTCAAAATCATTTGGTTGTTGAAACGATCTAGTTTGCCAATACAGCCTATCATTGGGTCAAAAACTCTCTGACTTGTTAGGTCGTTCTATACACACTGTCCGATTTTGACTACAGATTACTCCGTTTACCTGATTAAAATAAAGGGCTCACGGCGGGTGTGACCGGTCGACAGGGAATGCTTACTCCTACTAGTCACCTTATCCCACCTCTGTTATACCCAGGGTCTGTGTTTGCCCAACTCTTTTATTCTGGATTTCTTATAGGAGTTATGAGATTGATCAATTGTTCGTTATCTTCGCCTTTTAATGTACAGAATCAATTAACTGAGGTTAATGATTGATTGAACCTGGTAACTCGGGGGGGGGGGGGGGGGGGGGGAGTTATTGATATCGTCAGTGATTTTCCAGCACTTTATTCTGCTGCCAGCGAGTTAAGGCTATGCATATGAATCTGAGTTACATATATGACTAACCCTTTCAAAACACTTTCCCTAGTAAATCAACAATCCCAAGTTTGAGGTGGAGAAACATCGGAGGGATTTATCTTTAAGGTTTTATGTCTTTCTAGTCCTACCTATCCCTATCTGTTTTATTCCTTCATCCACAACTACAACTAAATGCATATTCAACTTTCAAATAAGAAACTTGTAATTCCATCATAGGGTATTCAATATTGATATGTAAATTATGAAACACCAAACTTCTCCAGTATAAGATCATACAACTGCACAGGACACGATCAAGCTGTTAAAAATGTTTGTGACTTTACATTTTCGCAGTCCATCTTCTTTTTATAGTCTTTATAATTTTTCAAAATGGCCGACAATGTCCTTGACCTTTTGATAAAGTCCGGAAGTTGAGCCTCTGCTTTCAGTTTGTCAATATTTGCCTTTCTTCGTCCTTCGGGGGAGAGCGAAAACATTATGTTTGTTACTTCTTGTTCCATGAACTTTCTGCTTTCATATGAAGATTTGCAAGAGCCAGGAAAAATAGTTCTGTCACGTGCATACGAGAATGTCTTTTCCCGCCTTCGAATTCGTCGCACCGGTGCAGAAACAGTGTGCCCGGAAGCATTTCGAAGAAAGTTCTCAAAAACCTCTTTTGTTGTAGCGATTTCTTCACTCTTTGACACGGGGTCTTTTTCCTGAATTACGTTTTTTGCTACAGCCCACTTACTTTTTAAACTTGTTTCCTCCGATTTGGGTTCTATTTTCTCACTGACAGACTTCCACTTCATGAGTAGACTTTTGTTCAAGTTTTTGGGTTCGTTTTGTTTCTTCTCGTCCTCTGCTTCTTTTTTTTGCCGCCATAAGCGAATATATGTATATCCTGGAATTCTCGTGACGTCATGAATTGCACTTTTCTTTTTCAGGAAAGGATCATACCTTTCAAAACTGTGTTCTCGGTACGCCTCGGTAGAGGCCCGCATTCGGCGATACTGCTCCCGCGTGGACAATATATCACGGTCACATTTTATTTCCTGCTTTTCCTGGTCCCTAGACATTTGTTTGAGAGTGAATCGTAGTTTATTATGCTCATGTTGGTTCTTAACTTTGGTGTTGAGCAAAACTTTCCGACGCATTTTAAGACTGTGGTTAAGCTTGCTTTCGTTTAACGCCGCCATGAGAAAAATAAACCTTAATCCAAATAATCGCAGGATTTTTGCCCCTTAAATCTATACCACGTGAAAAGGCGTAATAAGGTCTTCGATTTTCGACATCTGTTCATTTACATATTGATTTAAGATACAGTATTCATTGTCTTAGATTGAACGTCTTTGTTTATTCACAGCACCGAGAATTATTCATTGTATTTGCATAATCCTTGGGCTTTTATATGTCTGCATGACATTTGTACTTAAAAGTAGCCGAATTTTAAACGAGAAGAAGAAAAATCGAAATTGATTGAATGAATTCTATTGATTTATGTTAACATTTTAAAACTTTTATTGATGTATATGTGTTAATTTAAAAAATAGATGTGCAATTTGCGGGGGTTTAATTCAATATTAACGATTGAAATTCAACATCAGCACATATCATTTTTTATTAAACGTATTATTATCAGCTGATCAGAACACAGATTTACCCTCCATATGAGAAAAAAAATTCTCGGGCGGGAGGAATAATATACATTTTTGGTTTACTCCTATAAATAACGAAATGCGTACATTTTCAGTGATGAATGAAATTTTTTTTTTCGGAAGAGGAATTTGAATTCTGTACATCTGCAAACAAACTGAGCTTTCCCACAATATCGATATGTCCTTGAAAATTAAATTTGAGAAAGTCAAGGTCACTGAAAATATCAGTTTTGTGTGGTTAACACGCTTCATGAAGTATTCCGGCGTGAAGCGTCGCAGTTCATATCCTCATGTGTTTTTAAATTTACTTCTTATACAAAATAGACGTACTATATTCATCAAGATTTATACGCGCATTGTCCACAACAACTTCACATTCATGAAGAAATGGCTATCATAACAATTATATCAAAGGCAAACACATTGGAAATATAAGTATTTGAATATAGGCAAGACCACTGGGGGAAAAGATTCAAATTCGTCTTCTTATTACACAAGTTATTTTACTTAAGAAGATTGGTTTGTTGGTTGTATATAAATTAACATCCCGCTCGAGAATTGTTCACTTATATGGAGACGTCACTATTGCCGGCGAAGGGCTGCAAACTTTATGCCTGTGCTCGGCGCTTACTGCCTTTGACAGGAAGGATCTTTAGCGTGCCACACCTGCTGTGACACGGGTGTCTCAGTTTTTGCCGTTTCATTGAAGGACCGCCCCATTTAGTCGCCTCTGACGACAAGCAAGGGATACTGAGTACCTATTCTAACCACCACGGGATTTCGCCTTCTGGTTACTTGGGTATTTTTTTTTAACAAAAAGAACAGGTTCACACCTGACATAACTGGGAAGGTATGTTATTGGACCAATTGGACTAGGTCAATGTCATTCTACTTAAAAGTAAAAGGATGTTATCAAAATTTATATTTCAAACAAAGAGACATCAGATGAAACTAAGTAGGCAAAGTTCTTTGTACAATGTTAATGCCGACTATGTGTAAGTAGGATTGATATTCTTGCCGATTTACGTAAGCGAAAACATGGGATTCATACACGGATCAATATGTGCACTCAAACAGCGGCCTCACTTGGCATCCATTATGTGGAACATCATTCTATGTTTAGTCTCTGCGTTGTATTATTAAAAGTTTGAATAAAGGAATCAAAAAGCAGCTGATAGATTGATCTATCGAAGAAATGCAAACATAGTATTAGATAGCGTTAAGTGTGTGAATTATGACATGTTTTTCAATGGCAGGGTCATAGCTACCTAAACCCAGGTGTGACTGTGATTTCACATATTTTTGCCAAAAGATAAATTAGCAATGAAAACTTAACTGAATTAATTATAGTAACTTATAGGAATCAAATGTAAAACAAAATACAAACAAACAAAACAAAAAATAATAACAATAGTATAAAAAAGACAAACTACAATTCAATATGTTATAGTTTTATTATTATTTCATTCTAGTCTCTGCTTGGTCAGATTCAAACTGCCGGAACTACCCCCCACCCCCAATAATTTACATAGCAGCACTGTTTTGGGCCTTCTACGAAATATAAAGTCGACGTATGCAATAAGATACTTCGGTTTAATACACAGATTATTTTCTCGTTGCCAAGCAAGACGTATAGAATCTACTTCATACACAAATCACTGTTGAAAAACATCAATACATTCTCTGCATATAATGTTCAATAATAGATTTTCAAATGAATGATTTACCAAGAATTGTAAACATTACCCTGTTCATTTTGAAATACATTTCTCACTGGAGAAAAGTGGGGGTGGGGGTTGCTTCATTGTTTGATCCGTGTCAACCATAAAATCGTGCGTCACATTTTTTCAAATGACGTCATCTCACATTGCCAGGAGTATCGCGATTAGCCACTTGCCTTCAGATGTATTTTCATGTGTCGGATTTAATATCAACTGCAATGGTAAGTTTTCATGTAATAGAAATCTTTATCAGTTTAAAAGCCACGAATTATTGTATTGAAGATTTACTTTGGGTAGACCGTCAACAGTTCAGTTTCCCATATTTTTTCAATCTGTCGGAGCGACTTTAATGTCGATCTTTAAAGGACAGTAAAACATGCAGTGCACGCATAGCATGTTATGAAGTTCGTAGTAAAATTCACCTTCAACAACTACGTTTACAATATTGATAAATAGGTTCCCTTGTTTGTTTGTTTGTTTTACGTCCCGTCGAGAAATTTTCACTCATATTGAGACGTCACCAGCTGTAGGTGAAGTTCCACAAATTTAGACCTATGCTTAGCGCTCAGGGCCGTAGCAGTGAGGGTTCTTTAACGTGCCAACGCCTACCGTGACACGGGACCTCTGTTTTTAAGGTCATATCCGAAAGACTCGTGATTCTCACTTCTAAATGCCGAGTGTTTGGCGAAGTTATAACCTCTCTTGTCAACATCATTTACATAATCAACATCGTTATAACCTCTCTTGTTAACGTCATTTACATTATCAGTGTTGTTATAACCTGTCTCGTCAACATCATTTAAATCGTCATCGTTATAACTTCTCTCATCCACATTATTTACATTATCAACATCGTTTTAACCCCTTTCATCATCATCATTTACATAATCATCATCTTTATAACCTCTCTTGTCAACATCGCAGACTTAATAGGATAAGGATAAAACATTAGGATTCAGGTATATGATCTTATCTGGGTTTATAAGAACAGGTTCAAATATACATAAAGAGTTAAGGTATAAAGTTATGATTTGGGTAAATGTCAAGGTTAAGTTAACTTTGAATGAACGTTGGGTCAGAATTTAGATAGAGAATCGAGGTTCAAAACTGATTTGAAAAGATTGAGTTACAGCTGTAGGACAAGGTTTGTGTCGCGTTCGAACCAAAACGACAGGTAGTATAAATATGGATATGTCGTATTAATCCTGGTCTGGATTTCTCGAAAACATTCTGGTACTTATGTCTGAGATCTGAAATTTTACTCAATCATTTCTGAAATAAAAGAAAACTCAAACTTGGGATTTTATTTTGAGAAATCCAAGCCTTGTACAAAATCATAATCACTGTACACAATACTGGTCACTAAATACACCTTGTATTTTGTTTAATAAGCTAACAAATGTTTAAAAACCTTGTAAGGTGTGTGTGTGTGTGCTTCTTATGCATACGTGTATGAAAATATTCAATAGCATAAATAGCAGTTCACACGTACATATTTAAAAATAAAGCAATACTTTCACATAATTCAACTTTGTTACTTACACATATTTGTAAAATAAAAAACACTAAATAAAAAAAGGGTATTACATTAGAAAAGTCGATATCACACACTATCGAATGCAGCTATTCAAATAACATGAGAGGGAAAGGGAGAAAGAGCGGAGACACGTGAGTAGATTTTCTAAATTTTTGTTATTGATTTGATTGAAAGTACATGCAGATTAATGATGTATAATTGATGAATTGTGAAACGTTTTGTCAAAATTAGATTCACGATCACTCCATGGTGTAGTTCGTATGATCCGATATAATACTGCTCATTTCAGATTCGAAATCATCCAAAGGTGCAACAGCAGGTTCTTTAAAATACAATTTAGAATGTATCCATAAGCGCAGTCTATATAACAAGAATAATAGTGTCTGGCTAAGAATGGAGAGAACAATACACAATGTACACGTCACAATAGCCTCTGTCGGCTTTACCCAGTTCAGGACATTGTAAGCATAATGTCGCCCTTCCAGAATAGTTCCGTCGTTCATGAAGTACATAGCGTTGAACAATGCGTAGATAGAGCCAAGAACCACTGTATATAACATGTGCAGAAGACGAAAGGGGGTCGCAGAAATCAACACGTCTAAGAGAACGTATGCAGAATTCAAAGTGTGCTTCATTCTGCTCAGGTCTGTTTGGAATAATTCTGAAGAATATAAGAAAAATCATCTACTACTGAGATAAATTCGATTTCATAATCTGATTGGTTAATTCTAATGAATCGAAATGTGATTGCTCTGAATCTGTAACTTGCTGCACTTGACGGCTGTAAATATACGTCAAAGTAGACGATACGTCATCTGATTCGGTCAACTGCTGCAAGCCGTCAGAGCTAGAGGATCTACGAAAAGGTCTGCAAAAACTTCTTTTTTAAAAGTAGACAAATACGGAGACAATGAAATATTAACCGAATTGACGTGTCGGCTATTGTGACGTATGTCGCCTATCGTTTAGTTCAGTAAGGCATAGTTTCAGAGCAATCCAGGAACGATCCTATTCCTATATACTCAAAGGATATAATGCCTATGAATTCCAAGGATATGACTTCCAATACTGATATGGACCACATTTGAGGACATCATTCAAGCTGAAAGAACATACACAAGGGTACATCCTTTACTTTTCGTTTACTGTATTGTTTCAAGGAAAATCATAGTTATACTTCTGGTAAACATTGCTTCATCTGATTGAATCCCACTAATTAAATAATTAATCATATCTTCTTTAAGAATACGATATCGTCGACATTCATTGTTTAGAAACTACAGAATATTGGGTTCAGGGACTCATTTATTTTAAGATTGTGAAATGAAGCAAGTACTGCAATACCAATATATTACCTAAGTCGCGAGAAACATTAAATTAGATGGTAGTGGATAACTAATGATTCGATGTATTACACCGTATTATAACGATCCCATGAGCCCTTAATTACAAATAAATAATAGGTATTTCAGGCTAGTTGAACAGAATGCACTGCTTAGCGTCGTACAGAGAGAAGCTTGGGGAAAATGTTTTCTTCGTATCGTCGTTTTTCTGTGTATGACGTAATCCGAAATCAAGTTATTTTCTATTGAATGAGAATTATATGTCTGTACGTTGTTTTATATCTTATATCATGCAGATTATTTGCCTTAAAATGACACACTAGTCGGGAAGCAATAAATAACAAACTCACTGTGAATTTGCACTAATTTCAAATTGCAATTAACTATACACGTAGAAAACATAAATCTTCTGCAAGTGACAGATGTATTGAATACTCACTGCTGTGATCCAGAAAGATAATGAACGTCCAATAGGACATCGTAACGATAAATGCAGAGTTATAACTCATGTTTTTAAGCACCCACAGCGTCTTTAAGGATAACGGCATTCGGTCAAAATATCTGTCATCTGTAATAAATATACATAAAATCTTTAAAGGATGGAGGAATTCTGTCAAAATGTAGGAGAGCACATACACAACGGTGAAGACGCCACAACAATTTCCACTGCTATTCCAAATCTAATTTCCCATTTTCCACTTGAATTCTTATGCCATCAAGTATGTAGAATCATTTATTTGATCTTTTGATAACATTGAGAGCTGTTGAAGAAAGATCATTGGTAATCTGCAATTCATCGTTTTGGAGGAATAGGTCTGGAAATCTAATTTGTTCACCTCCTTTATTACATGGACTTCAATATTGTGTTGAGTGATCTTAGGATAATCCAAACAATATATCTGGACTATTGACACTACCCTCAAATCCTTACATTGATCCACCAAACATTGTGATCTCTAATCCCCACTCTGACTCCATTAAAAACTTCGCGACAAACAATGCAATATCTTTTGGTTGCAACAGAGTATTTTAATTGCAAACCAAAAGGAGATGCATGGAAAGAAAGACACGAAAAGAACAACATATACAAATTTTCATCACTGCCTCATTGAAACTCTCATGTTTTACAAATAATAGAAAAGAAGACTAAGAAAGATAGCACACTAGACCTGTCTTAACAAATGCTCATCGTATTGTGCAGACAGTAAGCATCTTACCTTACTTGGTTATTGGCTATGATATCATATTTGTTGAGGTTGTTCCTCATCTTTCAAACCTCATGCAAATGCATATGAAAATATCACTCTAAGACAGAGCCATCTGGGACACTATTTGAAAGGACATCCAATCTTGAACCCTTGAATACCATGTTCTACGACGATTCACAAACAGCTAATGATATGTGGACACATTTCAAATCAGAGGTAATGCAGTCATAAAGCATATACCACACAAAAAGCAGGAAAACAAATATTCGTAGATAAGTAAATTGTATATTGTTTAACGTCCCTCTCGAGAATCAATCTTTCGCTCATATCAAGACCTCACCATTGCCAGTTAAGGACTGCAAAATTTAGGCCTATGCTCGGCGCTTACGGCCCTTGTGCAGGAAGGGGTCTTTATCATGCCATACCGGCTGTGACATGGGGCTTCGGTTTTTGTGGTCTCATCCGAAGGACCGCCCTATTTAGTCGTCTCTTACGACAACCAAGGACTACTGAGTATCTAATCAAAATCCCGGATCCCCATGGGGTGACAAGCAAGGAGTAATGAAGATCTATTCTAACTCGAATCCCCACAAGATTCCTTCGATAAGTAGTGAGCTTAGAAAGATCATCAAGAAACTAGGCAGACGATACAAAAAATGATGAAATTCAAGAATAAAGAATTAGAGTAACAGATAGGTACACAGGTGAAAAGGAATGGAGCAAAACAACATCGAAGCGCTTATTGAATATATATATATATATCAGCAGACGTTACATCAGAAATGATGCATCAAATGGATAAAAAAGATGGTCATTTATAAAACATCGACGATAAGAAAGCATAAGAATATCAAATAAAAAAAGACCTAATCGACAAAGCAAATATTTTAAACTTAGTTTATTTTAAACTACAATCTACACTTTCAACGAGGTCAACCTACAATGAAAGGGAATACAAATGTCATAATGATGTAATTAACGAACAGGTTCCATCCACTGAAACCAATACCATCAGCACCAGACGTATACATGATCCTAAAACACTCCTAGCTCAGACTTCTAAACACCATGGATAACGAAAGAGGCCCATAAAGAAGATGCACCTCTGCTAATTTGATTTTTATCAAATAACTAGAAACATGCGTTGTACCTGATGAGCCCCGTGGCTCAAAAGGCCATATGCCTTGAGCATAGGCCTAGAATTTGCAGCATTTAACCGGCAATGGTGAAGTCTCCATTTGAGTGAAAGATTCTCGAGTGCGACGGTAAAAATAAACAACCAACACTATATTTCTTGATAGGCGTGGTTAAATTCTCGCTCGTGCCGATATATGTGAAAAAGTTTCCTAGTTTACTTTCGAAAGGTCTGTTATCTCTTCCCGGGTACATTGTATCTGGGTTCTCTCCTCCACCTATAAAAACTGGACGCCATCAGATAACTGAAAAATTGTTTGAGTGTGGCGGAAAACAACAAACAAACAATCAATCAATTTTGATAGGCGTACCGCTAACATACCCCTTGTCTTCAAGAAAAGACAAACAAACTATCGCCAATCTTTATGAATGAAAATGTTAAGATAATAGGCAGTGATCTGTCTCGTAAATCCTATAAAGAGTAGGTCAAACACGGACCACAGATTTGGGATCAAGTGCCTAGGAGGAGTAAGCATCCCCTGCTGACCGATCACACCAATTGATATAAAACACGTCAGACAGCATTCGATTTAATAACAGGTTGTATTTACAAATACAATACGGTATAAATCTTGACATAAAAAGTCAAGATAAAGAGCAGTGATCAATTTCATAACTCCATTAAAGAATGTAATATTAAAAGTTGGGCAAACACGGATCCCTGGACATACCAGAGTTGGGATCATGTGCCTAGGAGGAATAAACATTACCTGTCAAATGGTCACACACACCGTGAGTCCTAGATCTTGATCAGGTAAATAGAGCATTCTTAAAAAACAAAAAAACTTTCCCTCCTTAATATTAACAGACTACACTATATTACAAAGGGCACCATCAGCTAAACAAGCATTGTTTCAACACCTTCCTATTTTCCTCGCATATTAGTATCTGTAAAGCTGATGCAGGAGGTCTATCAAATGAATATCAAACAATTATAAGTTTCACTTATTTTACATTTGCAATGCATGTCTGCATGTGTATCATCATTAGTGGTTGTCGTGATCCTCGTTACAAATTAAAACACATCAAGAAAATCAAACGATACGCGCTACAATAACAGAATTAAATCTGTAGAAAGCTTTCATTAAAAATTAATAGAATATCGCTTATTTGTCGTCCCAACAATCCTCTCTCAGTTCCCCCGAGTTCCAAAGTAAACGCATCGTCAATATTTTCGTGCTAACATTACAAGGCATTGATTACTGAAACCAACAAGAAGTTTTACCATTCTTTTGATTTAATTAAAGATTCATTCTTCATTCCTAACACAAACCATGCCGAGTGCATGATACAAATCTTATTTATTAATAACATAAATTTATTAATTTTATTGATACTCGATATTTAAGTATAAATATTAGGCAAATCCATTGATATTTCATGAATTTCGGTTACAAAGTACATTATGAAATTCATGATGTGGCTCTATACACGTAAGCAAGAGTTTGAAGTTCCCTTCCACTATTTTTCTTGATAATGTAGATGATTCATTAACAGAAATTTCTTTATCATCGCGTTCCGTATAAACAATTTTACTTTGTAAAATAATTACAAGCGTTTTGTCCGGTATGACACAGCGATGATAAAGGAGCCAGATAAGCTGTAATAGTACAATGCTCAAGAGCCTCATTGCACCAGCATCATAGTCTTCAAAACTCTTCTTTTAAGCGCCAATCTTATCATCCTGATAACATGCCTTCCAACCATCGGTGTCACATTTCCACGTCATCATTTTACGTCATTGTTATCATCGTCATGTCACGTCATTGTGCAATCGATCTACAAGTCAATATAATCGTTTTTGTTTGTTTGTTTTACATCCCGTCGAGAATTTTTCACTCATATTGGGGCGTCACCGGCTGTAGGTGAAGTACCACAAATTTAGATCCATGCTTAGCGCTCAGGGTCGTAGCAGTGAGAATTCTTTAACGTGCCAACGCTTACCGTGACACGGGACCTCCGTTTTTAAGGTCATACCCAAAAGACCCGTGATTCTCACTTCTAAATGCCAAGCGTTTGGGTTAGGGTTATCACATGAGTCGTCTTGGGTTCAAATCCCACCACGGAACATACAGATCAGTCCATTTGAAGAGTTTGATCAATCTGAGGTATGTGTGGACTGTTGGAATCCTGGCCTTCCCAGTGTTATGACTAAGCTAAGTGGTCGAGTCTACCTTTGTAAGTTTAAGGACTGCACAAGCACGCTTCCTAATGCTACAACTTCAGTAAAATACTCTTGAAATAGGCTAAAGCAGTTAACATTTGCTCTTCCTTTTGAAAAAAGATCCGCTTTTATTCGTAGATTGAGGACGGTGATTATAGAATATTTTTTTGAAACTTTCGTGCATTCTCATCGATTTCACACCAGACTCGAGAAATCTAATGTTGGTACTTGCGAAAATAAATTTGCAATATGCTGTCCCAAAAGACAGTTCCGGGTTGAGTTATTACAGAACTGTTGCATTCAAAATCTAGTCAAGCTTTCCTGAAAATTGCTTGAGTCAATTAACGAGATAATCGAGCTATAAGGACGGTCTGGTAGATTAGGTTGAATTGATAACTTTCTCTGATGAAATAAGTAGTCCTGGGTGACAGTAATTGTCTGCGATTACACTTGATTTAGAGGTAGGCCTCCTTCTGAAGGTCATGAATCTCTATAGTTACTTGCACTGTTGTGTTCGCAAGAGATTTTGACAGTGACCTTTAGCGACATCGTATGAATCATTACATATGTTAAGTCTAGTATTGTCATTGAAATGTATTCTACACAATATCAGTCAAACGGGATATACAACTTTACATCACTTGTATATAGTTCTGAAAAGTATTAAATGAAGCTGACTCTCTAAATCTTATAAATATTCAATTTGAAGCAATGGCTGAATTTGAACTAGCAAGTTTAATAACGTAACAGAGTTTTAAATTTTTATCCTGTTTTATCAGGTCCTTTCCAATTTTTAGATGAACTGATTCGAAAATGTAATTACATACTTATCAATAGATATTTAAAAAAAAAAAAAAAAGCTATATTTCATTTTTTTTTTATCTCTTCACTTTAAGTTTCAATTCTGCCTCAACGATGCAAATTTAATCTCTTCACTATAAGTTTCAATTTTCTGTATTAACGATGCAAGTTCAAAGTACATTTTTAACCTAATCGACATGTCAGTATACATTGATACCTAAGCTATCTGAAGACTTGACTGTGTAGATCAGACTGCAGGCTGTCTGGTAGACACTGGTGATGACGAGCAGGAAGAAGCTCCAGTTGGTGGCGTACACGGCATAGGTCCACGTCCGATCCTGATAGAACGTTTCCGATTCGTAGACAATGTCAGCAATAAACCATCCAATCAGAGCAAACGATACAAGCAATCGGCAAATCACATATAGATTTTGATTGATTGGCCACTGGAAAAGAAATAAATACATTTAAATTTGGGGAAAATGTGAAATGTTCATGATCTCAAAATTATGTTCAATGGTGTGTCTGTGTGGGTTTTTTCCAAGGTAGCTGGGGTGTTATACTTTTACATGATATTTGTTTAAAGATTGTCACATTATTAAGACTTCCTAACACGTCTTCAATCAGTTATCCCATTGAAAAAAAAATAATGATCTTGTCGTGAAACTCAACGATTTTCTAACACGCTATATTTTTTCAACCAGAAATCCCATTGGAAAAAATAATTATCTTGTCGTGAAGCTCAGGGAAAGCAAATGTTTACATATCTAATACAAAATACATGAACTTTGGTGTTAAAATACTTGTAGTTCTTTTCTTATCCGTACATGTGTCTGGGATAATTGGGTCGAGGGGGATAGAGTGGGGAGGGGGATTGTCTTAGCCTCTTCTGCAAATTATTAGAAAGTTATTTGCATGTAAATATATACAATATAAGTCCATCAATTTCTATTGTTGACATAAGCGACCAAATCCCGTCACATAAATAGGAAAAATTGGGAATTTGCGCAAAACTTTGGCTTTTATTTGTCACATCAGACAATTCGTTGGAACATAAATAAACTTGTTTACAAGATTGATCCCGTATCCTTCTTCATAACGAGTATATATTCAGATTGTTTCTTCTTGATGTGATTAAATCCGTTAATTGATTGTTATATGCTAAAAAGAAAAATACAATTTGAATAATAAGATATTCTGAACCTGTCCCATGATATTATATTGATAAATATCTCATCTCTCATCAGTGATGGGAAATAATCGATTCACACGAGTAGAATTTCAAAGGCCATTTGCTTACGATGCGAAAACATTAATGAACGAAGTGTCCTATAGTCAAGTATAAATGATATAGCAGAAAATAAATGGAGAGAACAAATCTGCAAGAATCATGACTTTGAAGTCAGACATTGATTTTAATGCTACGATTGATCAAACATATTGTTCATAAATATATGTATAACCCGCGGGAGGGGTTGGGGGGGGGGGGGGGGGCATTCTACAATGATTTCATCGTTTCTATGCGGTTAACATCTCCCTTTGGTTAGAGATTTTTAATTTAAAAAAGAAACAGAATTGTTGGTTGATTTTTTTGGCCTGCAATTTGCCAATATTTTTTAAAGTACCGTCTTAGGTTGTTATATGAAAATTATCTGAATTCCCCTCTAAATGAGTTTTTAAGGATTCCGTGATTTGGGATTTGCAGAAGAGACAAAAAATATTGATACTCTTCCAACATCTGTAAATTGTCTGTGTTAGAACCAACACTCTTCCATAAAACGATCAATGGTGTGAGTTAGGTCTGTTTCAACGTCTATCTAATCATGCTATGTTCAAACTTCAATATCGCTGGTAGGGGTGAGCAGCTTGGAAACCATAGTCGCCGCCCTTTGTACAAAACTGGTATACAACCTACATACATATCAAGTAGCCATTTCCCTCATTATCTGAATTACGAATCCATACATGATTGTTTAAACCTACACATAGTAGTGGATCAATCTGCGGGGTTAAGCGATCCACAACACTTGTAAACATGAAGCATACGATCCAGAAAGACGGGCGCCGAGTTGCAATATTAGCTGATTTGAATATATTTAATTGTATAAGTATACAAAGGGATTGGTTACAAGTTCTTGCAACTTAGAAAACCTCTCCCAGTATAGCTGTTATTTTGGTTTTGGAAATTTCTGTCGTAAAATTGATTCTCTATTTCAATGACAGACAAAAATAAGGTTTATAAACATCTATTATTAATATTTATGGTAGAAAATCTTTTTACAGAAGCAGAATTATATTATTGTCTTCTCGTACAAAAAATGATTTCTTTATAATACTATATATTCAATAGAACAGAAATCTTTATTTTGATAAAATTTTAAACTCGGTTTTAATTTTATTAATGGTTACAGTTAAAGTTACACACAGAACTATCGTAATAGAACATTTTACAACGCTAATACTATTTTTTTTTTTAAACATTTTTACCATTTAATTCAAACATATTTCTATACTTTATCATATACATATGACACGCCAAAGAAACTCCTCGCTTAACTCATAATTACAATTAAGTAAAAATGATAAAAAGTGAAGGCAACGAACAGTGACCGATTTCATAACTCCTTTAAAGATTTGGGCAAACGCGGATCCCTGGACACACCAGAGGTGGGATTAGGTACCTAAGAGGAGTAAGCATCCCCTGTTGACCGATCACACCCGCCGTAAACCTTCTATCTTGATCAGGTAAACGAGGCAACACGTAGTCGAAATCTGTATATAAAGACCGGTTTTACAATTGACAGGAAAAACGTCGGACAACATTCGACTAAACGACAGGTTTTATTTCCAAATTAGATCATTGCGAAATTCTGACTTCAAACAAGACTGTTGAAACCCTGTAACATCAACTTATTTGTCAGTAGCTGCCTCGATTCAAATATTGATCATACACAGAACTTCCTCACGCGTATCGAATCAGTTGACAGACATAAAACAATATGCAAATGAGAATAGAATATTGCAAAAGATGGAAAGTTGGCGAAGGAGAAGCTGACGTCATCCAATTTGTCATATAAATTTGCGTTTTCAGTTTGACGTTCAGATCAAAGTTCAGTATATCCAAATATGAAGGAGAAATGGAAGTCTCTTTGGTGTTCAAGATAAAACAGGGAGTCTGTGGACAAGTGGTTAGAGCATCGCGCTCCAAATCACAAGGCCTCTCACCTCTTGTCGGCGCGAGTTCGATTCTTGCTCGCGCCGGTATATGTGAGAACGTTTCCCAGTTTACTTTCGGAAGATCGGTGGTCTCTTCCCGGGTACACTGTATCTGGGTTCTCTCCTCCACCAATACAAACTGGACGCCACCAGATAACTGAAAAATTGTTGAGTGTGGCGGAAAAGAACAAACAATCAATCATCAAGATAATACAACGCATCTAAAACAATGTTGTTAATCGCTTTTGTAGCCATGCTTTAATTTCACATATTGTATGTTCTGTGCACTTGGTTACCTATGGAGCACAGTTCATGTATTTGCTTACTCAGTAATTAATGTAAAATAAAGATAATCATCAAATGTTTTTCTTCAAAACCATATAGAACTATTTTAATGCCACTTAATTAATTTCAAAAAAAAAAATATCAGCTTCCCCTAGACTATATGCCTGAAAAAATTTTGCACTTTAGAAGAAAATAGTGTAAAGATTATTTATAATCATGATGAAACCCTTAATACGTGTGATGTTAGTAACTCCTGCGCATTCGTACTGTTTCGATGTAAACAGTGAAGCTTGGAGTTAAGAAATAAAAATCGCGGTTTTCACGTATTTGACAGATTATGCTCCAAATAAACCGTTTTGCACGAGTTCGTGCAGTTTCAAGCAAATCGATGTCTTTGCTTCACCATAATGTGCGTTGGCGTCTGAAATGGTCATGTGACTGTCTCTGATGGCGGAGTGAAATGTACTATTATTTTAGCTTATACACAAATTTTAAAATCAAATAATTTTGACTAAAACAATTGTAATAATATAAGTCATGTAGGATATACGTACATAAGATAACAATGTTTTTATCAAGTGAACAAAATTTGTCGAATGATCGGACTATACGGCTTTTAAGTTTGTTTTGGGTTTTTTTAATTGCTTTAAAATAAAATCCAATTTACATATATACTTTAATATTTATAAATCACTATTGTTTTGACAGTTGTATTATATTTCTCGATTGCTGTATTTTGACGCGCAAGTGACTTCCACCATAACGAAAATTTAAAAAATGAATGTCTAAATTGTTTACACTATATGCAATATATAAACAATGGAATTGGGGGGGGGGGGGGTCAGTCCAGTGATACACATATTTCTACACGTTGATTGTTTATTGTCTGTTGTTTTCCGCCACACTCAACAATTTTCCATATTAGTGAAAGAGAACCTAGATACAATGTACCCCGGAAGGGACCACCGACCTTCCGAAAGTAAAGTGGCAAACTTCTCACATATATCCGAGCGAGCGAGAATCGAACCCACACCTACTAGAGGTAAGAGGCCTTGTGATTTGGAGCGCGATGCTCTAACCACTCGGCCACGGAGTCTTTCCTGCATGTAAATGTCAGAATTTACGAGGGCCTTGTATAACATACTGCACACTACACGTGACATGGTATGTAGATATCGTTATGCAGCTGTTATTAAGTAGGATCATTTCAGACCATCGTTTATTTATTTCGTAAAATGTTATAGTATCCTCGCTTGAATTGTAGGTCAGTAACCCGATCCGGAAGTTCAGAGTCTGCGTTTAATACCCTAATATTATCGTGAAATTTGAAAGACGTATAATTAATTCAGATAATAATACCCTCTTCATCTATTTCATACGACTTGCCATGTCCATGCACCACAAAGCAAAATAGATTGGAACAAAATAAATATCATATATATATATATATATGTAGATATGGAATTAAATCTCCTAGCAGCGGCGCGTTACCAGCTCGCTAGACAGCTCGATCACCCTATCCAGGTTAAAACTTACTTTCGACCACTATGGAAAATGGAAATGAGTCTCATATATATATATATATATATACCCAATCACTGCAACATATAACTCATACAAAATGTACATTCTTTCCCTATTGCACCAGTGAATTTCATAACGAGGACCATGACTTATAATTTGTCACATCAACACATAACCGAATGTTTGCTAATCAACACATTGACTGATAACATAAATTCAGATCGATAATCGAAAGTTTGAATAGCTTTAGAGTTTACCTGGGATCGGAGGAAGTCCGATGGTCGTTCGTGGTTGAGACCCAAATAATCGGACTGAAACTCTCTCACAAATGTTTCACATGCCATAGTACTCGAAAACAGTACTTTTATCTCACCACTCGTGTCCTCCTCGGGTTAGATGTCACTGCCTGCCCACTGCAACAGCTGTTTGCTTTACAATTGCCGTCCCATTGTTAGAATTGACATTACATTAGATATAGATTTACTCTAAATGAAATCGTTCGCTGCATACAGTCGTAGAGATGGCTTGAAATATATGCTGACGGCATGAAGTTTGTCAAGTAATTCGTTTCCAATGCGGTGTTCCGATCGCTCTGCCTCCAATCGATAGAAAACCATTGACATCCAAGGACAAGACAGCAAATCTCCAGGGGACTATTGAACATTGCGGCGACATTATTGTTCGTTTGTTATTTAATGTGTTGTAACTTGATATTATGTATTTTGCAAATCATCATTTAATTGGTGCTCTCGGTCATGTAGTCATGAAGTTTTCTCTTTCATATAGTCAGACAGCTTAGTCCGTTCTGTGGAGTACTGGGGCCATTCGGATTAGAAAGTGTCGGAAGTGAATAGCAGAGTTCGTAATGAGGAAAGGAATCAATTCAGAAATATAGCAAACAATTGTATCCACACTCCCAATATATTATGCAAGCATGCATGCATTATACAGTCCTGGGGATTGGGGGGGGGGGGGGGGGGGGTAGGTCTTCTGGTCCGAATTGCCTCTATAATGTTTCGGGCGTGATTTTAAATTTCTTTATGCCTCAATCATCTACACCACGGGGTAAAAACAAAAACCAAAACGCCAAGGAACTAGCGAATCTCGCAAGGTCTTCTTGCAAATTTCGAGCACGCATACAGTCCGTAAACAATGCATGATGGGTGTTAAACATGTCTAACAAACTCATGAAACACAGAGGACGTAAGTGTGTTTTGCTCCCGACACAAGGAACTCGCAGGTCAGACTTTGGAAGAAGACCGGTGATCCAAGACGCTAGTCGACCGTAAATTTCCTGTGCGTGTGGAGTACGACGGACGCACTCGCATCCTACGATCAACATCACGGAGTAAGCGTGGAGTACGACGGACGCACTCACATTCTACGATCAACATCACGGAGTAGGCGTGGAGTACGACGGACGTACTCACAGTCTACGATCTACAGCAAGGAGTAAGTGTGGAGTACGACGGACGCACTCGCATCCTACGATCAACATCACGGAGTAGGCGTGGAGTACGACGGACGCACTCACAGTCTACGATCAACATCAAGGAGTAAGCGTGGAGTACGACGGACGCACTCACATCCTACGATCTACAGCAAGGAGTAAGTGTGGAGTACGACGGACAATGGGGAGCGGGGTGGACCGACAACCCTTGGACTGCGAAGTTGGGGGAAACTGGCATGCCCATTTTTTATAACATATCATATGTGTCTTCAATGTAAAATAATGCAGTGGGCGGTCCTTTTTTGCATGAGACCTTGACAAGTTATGGCACACTGAAGATGAATTTTTGTTTTCTTCATCGTCGCAAGCCACGCTGAAATGTACGCTCCTCTACCTTTTCACCCGTGGCTCTCTGTGAAAATTTTCTCGTTTCTTATAAATATGCATGACACAATTCGTCCAATCGCTGATTTTCCGAGCACAGGTTAGTCGGAAATTTAAATTGTTTAACTAGAATGTGAGCAAATTACTCTTGACCAGTCGGAACTCTTGTTCTTTCACTTCTTCGGCAAACTAACCAAAACAGACCGGTCGCGATAGCTCAGTGGTTAGAGCGTTTGCTTCGTAATCAGGAGTTCGTGAGTTCGCTCGTCATTTTCATTTTCTGCCCCCTCCCCCAATTGAAAAACGGTGCTATGCTTCTGTCTTGATACAGATTTCGAGTATATAAAGGCAGGTTATCAACATACTCTTGCCAAGGTCCCATGTAATCTTGCTAATACATCACCATTATCAAAATCACAAAACGTAGATATAACTTTCTGATTTTCGGGATACTCTTATCTTTTTATTTTCCCTTGAAAATTTATTTCATGTCGGCCCCTATAATCACATATTAATACTTGTACCACTAATGCTGTTAGATATCATGTCCAATATTTAATATCTACAAGCATACTCATGTTCAGATTTGAAGTTATTTAGTCAACATGCATATTATGAAACGCATTGCATTTATAGGTTATTAACATGTATATAAGGGGAGGACGATTTAAGCTTTCAGAACTTTTTTTTTAAATATTAACATTAGAATTTAAAGTAACAACTAGATAGATAAATGAAATGTTGTATACAATATCAATGTGTTGCGTATTTCCGACAATAGTGTAATCAATAAGCATGCAATAACCAAACCAAATAACCTAAAAACATTATAATTCAATTATCAAATGCTTCTGTTTTACAATTATTAATTTTTGTTTACATAATATATATGATCTGGTCATAGAAACGTATATAATTTTACAGGAATCAAACAAACTAGTGATGAACAATTCATAACACATTATTTTAAAAACATACATACATATGGAATACGATCTCCCCTGGAATATAATGGGAAAACTGTTTAAAAAAAAAAACAAACTTTATTTAAACTACAAACACAAACAAAAATTACTTGTTTTCGAAAACAGTCCTCAAGATCAAAAAAAAATAAATAAATAAAAATAAAAATAACGCAAACGTCAAAGAATGGTCGCAAATAATTTATTTCATTTCACTGACCGTAAAAATATCAATTTTGTATAATAACGCAAACGTCAAAGAATGGTCGCAAATAATTTATTTCATTTCACTGACCGTAAAAATATTAATTTGACTTTTTCTTTTTTTCTTTTTTCTTTTTTTTTTTTTCGTTTTAATATACTTTTTTTCTTCTTCTTCTTCTTTTTAATTTTGCCATATGTACAGAGTGAAGACGATAACTTTATTTAAAAGTTTTCGTCCGCAGTGTTTTCCACTTTATATTCTTCCAATTCTAAAGATGATTCAATAGATTCAGTATGGCAAGAATTAGCCATTTCGCCAATATGTATTGCCAAATTTACATACACTCAAATTATTGAAGATATAATTCAATTGATGGGAGCAATATATAATTGATTTGATGCTTTTTTCAAATGAATTGATATCAATAAATGAACTGATGCAAGCTATGTACAATGATAATGATATCATTAATTCAATTTATTATTCTTTTAAAGAGATTAATTATAGGTGTCTTCAATTCAACATAATCACAAAATTAATTAAAGATTTCTTTAACTGAATTATTGCTCTCTTTAAAGAGACACTACAGCTCATTTTGGTCCGAAATCGTAAAATGCCAATTTCCCCAGAGCTTTCAATAATTTTGATGCATAGTTGAATGTATAAACTTTGCAAAAATAACATAATTTGAAAGTTGAAAATTCTCATTTAAATGCAAGAATTAACAATTTTTGAAGGCCCTTTTTTAACAACATTGAGACTTCCTCTTCCGGTCTTCGGACGCATGCGCACGGAGGGTAAACAATCCGGTGAGAGTTGGCGTACAATGGCTAAACCCGGAATTTTGACAGATTATGCGAGAAAAGGGCTAAAATGGAGCGAGATACAACACATTCGCACGCTAGATTTTACGTGGGGAAATTACTATGACCCTCTAGTCACGATACACACACGCAGGGCTTGAAAGTGCCATCTTTATAAAAACACGTGGCGTGCTTTATAAAAACATCTGGTTATAGGGACATGAAAGGTTTTCTGTTATAATAATGATTTACAATTACTTAATTATAAGAAAAGGGAAATAAACCCATACTCGAAAAGCGAGTGTGGACCATTTTAAAGGGCATTTAAATAAGTTTTTACACAACACGTGTGTTGTCATATTGAATCACGTGATGTAAAATGTCAGAAAGAGGAAGGCATTGAATTCCGGATGATCTTTAAAGCGCATTTGAGAGCAAACTAATGCATCCCTAATGTTAAAAATTGTCAGTGTTGTTATGATTTTTATTATTTTATCGATACGTCTTTTAAAAAACACTCGATTAAAATGTGCAGAACGAGCTGTAATGCCTCTTTAAAAATATTAATGCACGCATTAATTTCTTATAAAAATCATTGTAAATAATTAAAGATATCTTCAATTGAATTAAAGAAATCAATTCATTTACTACGAGCTCTAAATTAATTCTGCACACAGTGATTCCACCAGATTGATGCGCACATCAATTCAATTATTGATGTCATCAATTGAATTGTTGTGTGCATCAAATCAATTATTGCTATCATCAACTGAATTAATGAGCGCATCAAATCAAGTATTGCGCTCATCATTGCGCGCAATAATTGAATTGATGCGCACATCAATTCAATTATTGATGTCATCAATTGAATTGTTGTGTGCATCAAATCAATCATTGCTATCATCAACTGAATTAATGAGCGCATCAAATCAAGTATAGCGCTCATCATTGCGCGCAATAATTGAATTAATGCGCGCATCAAATCAATGATGAGAGCAATATTGATTGATTGGAATTTTACGACGTGTTTGCAATATTTCAGCCACTTTATGATAAAAGCAATAATTGAACTGATGCAAGCAATCATTGATTTGATGGGCACATCAATTACTGAATAATTAACAATATCTTCAATTATTTGAGTTTAGCTCCATAAATCTCGAACGGATTGGATAAAACAATGTTTTAAACTTTGTTTCCATCGTCTAGAATAAACAAAATGCATATTTGTTATAAGGATCATTAATACTATTAAGAATACCTATTAAAGATATGTTTTGATAAATCAATACATCATTCCCGCACGACATATAACCGACCTCCTGGCGGCCGATAATAATGCCAACCCACGTGAACCAGTAAGACCAATCGGATCAGGCCAGTACGAAATAGAAGTAAAACATGCAAATATTCACACCAAGTTTACAAGAAAATTTTCCCAGCATGCATATCATATTCAATTACAGGGGTTTTTTTTCTAGCATGTTCTGTATATCGTATGTGACACACGTGTTTATTCCAGCAGACACAGTTTGAGGAGGCAGTGAGATATAACTACGAGTCACTGACATACAAACAAGAACAAAATCCATCAGTCCTCAAGACCATAAACTGAGAACAGACTTAAGTCAAAATATTCATTTCTTATACATGTTTTTTGTTTTTTTGTTTGTTTTTTTGTTTGTTTGTTTGTTTGTTTTTGGTTTGTTTGTTTGTTGTTGTTTTTTTGTTTTTGTTTTTTTTTTTTGTTATTTTATTTGTTTGGGGTTTTGTGTGTGTGTGTGTTTCCTAAACTGAGAATTTTATTTGTTTATGAAAATTATTTCAAAAGATAGTTGGTTTCGAAAGATGGCAACAACTGTGTACATTTAACTACATGTATGCACAACATAATAAATGTTAACACCAATGATTAAAAATTAAAGAATGCTGACTATCAATTTTTGGTTTAAAATTCAAAGGGAATTGGCTTGGAGAATTGACTGAGAATTCAACAATAATGACTTTTGTGATTTAAAAATACAACAGTATTTGACCTCAGACCTGTGTGATTAAGATTTTCAGTGGATAAAAAAATAACTCGTTACGCGTTTCCACGTATCATCAAAGTAAAAAATAAATTTATAAAAGAAAAGTTCATACAAGTTAATTTGGGTTGAATACAACTGCAAAAAAAAACCAAAAAAAACAAAACCTTGTACGTTACATGGTTTTGTAGTTTATACAGTGGTCTGCAAATTCCATATGGGGCGATTCAATGGGCGGACATTAATCACACATTGAATTTCTAAACACCTGCATTTATAAATGACATTTTAATATTTGTAGTTCCCTACCGGCTTTGCCAAAGAGGACTGTTAGTTTTACCCTCGTTCTCTCCGTCCGTCTGTCTGTCATTCCGCTTGAAGTTCACTGGACTTATCTCCGCATTGGATGAAGATATTCATCTGAAGTTTTATACATGGCTTTGTCTTGGATAGTTACAGACCAAGTTTGAGTTTCATTACGCTTGGCCTACTTTAGACTGAATGATGCTCCTTGATGAATTGCAAGAATCAAGCTTTCTGGACTTTCCTCCGCATTGGATGAAGGTATTCAATTGAATGTGGCTTTGTCTTGGATAGTTACAGATCAAGCGTGAGTTTCGTTATGCTTGATCTACTTTAGACTGAATTATTTATTCTACTGGTAGGGGACTGTATTTTCTTCTAATAGTGCACTTACCATTCCCTATTGCATTAGCATACATCGATATATTTTTTTTTAAATCACACAAGTGCTCTCATACAAAATGATAGCATTCATGCTTTTTATATGAAGTGCGTATTTAAAATCGTTTCATCTGTTCCCAATTTTAAAATAAAAGGTGTCATATCACAATTCCCATACGTTTCCTTGAAAATAGTCAAGAAAGTTTAAAATGTGATACTTTGCATCAAAATGGCCTTGTAACGCTTAGAAGTGTCGAGAGTATGACGCCTGAAGACATATTTAACCAATCTAATAAATATATGTGGCCCTTCTCACAAAACAATTAATATGAAAATTTTAGAACACCACAACTCTTTTATAATTCTTCACTCAGATATACTTGAATGAGCAACACGTAAGTAAATATATATTCTTACTCAGGGCGTAGTTGCACTCAGTTGAGTATAAGGCCGAATCAAAAATTTTTTATCATGGTCGTAAGATTGAGTGTGTGTGTGTGTGTGTGTACGCACTTTCCAAGCCAAAGGTTTGTGATCGCAAGAAATACGAGCGGAAGATAGAGCGGATCTAAAAAAAAAATTATTTCAATCTGATTGCACATTGTCGATCTCCTTGTTCCATTAGATTAACTCTGGGTTAACGAACTGTTCAAAAGCGCTTTTTGTCATCAATAAATTAGGGCTCTGAACACGCGACTATCACTGTTGGTCTGCGTCAGAATGGTGTTTGATTGAATTGTCGCCCTCTCAAGCTCTCCACAGAAGTATATGAACTCACGCTGCTGTATGTCAATAAGTCAAAGTGGCGACGGGATTTATTTTTGTAAGTGCTTCCAAGAAATACAATTAATATCCGCATTTCTCAAGCACTTTCTTTACCACATTTTTCACAGCATGTCAGGAATGGGTCCCTAGAAAGCCTGCTAAACTGATCACGGATAAAATTCCGGAAAACGAACATCACCAGCAATGGCACTTTTCAAAACCACTGTTAAAAAAACTGTACCAACCTCAGAATCCTACATGCGATATTCTCTTCTGTCATGTCTAAATGACTGATAATGGATTTTGGAGTTTGATACGGATTTTACACGGATTGTTTGGGGGGGGGGGGGGGGGGGGGGGGTCATTGAAATCCAGAAACAGATCTCTGAGGGAAAAATTTTCAAGTAAAACCTCACAAGCAACGGGTCATTCTCCAATAACTGTGAATTACCTCTAATTAATATAAATATTAATTACGATGGTTTTAGACTTTTAGTAATAGCTGTATGTACAGCCCTTCTTTTAAAAATGTGATATTTTCAAAATTTACCATTAGTAGCCTTCCTTGCTATGTGCAATAAGCATGGTAGAATGAACTGTTTTATCGCCTTTGTGAGATTGAGTTTCAACAGTGCTGACCAATGAAACGTTCTGGATAAGTCAAAACAACACAAACAAGATAGTAGAGATAAGAATTAGCAATTTATTTACAAATAAATATAAACATACATACTGCAGAAAACTCCTCTCGACTTTTCAATATCATGTAACAATGCAACCCATTTCTTTGTTTTATTAAAATGAATTATGTGCCATGTAGAATACACGCAGTCCTTGTAAACATGTTAAATGACAGGGAGAAAAAAAGTACCATTTATTCCTCAAAAGGCAATGCAGTGTTTAGTAATAATGTACCTGGTAACTATTTTCATACAATCTGACACATTCAATGTTATCTTCCATCAGTTATAAAAAATAACTGTATACAAATTTGAATATCTGGACATGCAAGTATAAAAGTATGTTTAAAAGCAATTCAAGTTTAGTCTTTCCCTTTTTTTTTTTTTTTTTTGACATGTAACAGAAAATAGACAATAGACATGCTATTCCATTCATAGAATTTGACAACCACCAAATCTGAGTCTTGATTCAGTGTTATTTTGATAGTAAAAAAGATTTCCATTTAAATCAATAAAAAATAATATCTGGAATGGGGGATGAATGTGTAATTGTATTTTTTTATTTTTTTTTTTTTGGTTCCTTCATGGCTTTTTTTCCCCCCTTGAAGATGGAAAGAGATTTAATATCAGCATGCCATATTGCAAAACTCAGATACCTAGCTGTCATAAATTTGTTACACCAATGATTTTCTTCTAAAATGAATACTGAAAAACAAATACGAGATATTTAACAAAAATAAATGGCCTTCTCTAGATTTAATCTGTATACAATGGTCAGAACATGCATCTTTAAATCAACATTTCAAATCATTGCGAGTAAACAGAAATTCATATGGACGGATTTTTTTCCTAAAATTATTACATAAAATGGCTGTTTAAATCAATTATTTCAAAAACATTCAACAGTAAATACTAACAAAATTCTAAAAATCAAAAAAATATAATGAAGTGCCTTTTTTAACTTCAAGTGTATTCTGAGCCCCGACTTCTGATTGCAGGACACGCATCAGCAATAGTCACGAGGTGTAAGGGGAGATAAGTAATGTCACCCAGCAGATCTGTATGGATCTATAAACCTACTTTGACTGAATTGTTCCCATTCTTTATGAAATATTCCTGTCAGTCGCAGACATTTGAAGACTACATGTAACTCAATAAATATGCACCACCATTGATCAGTCTGTTGGGCGAATCTGTAGTGTCAACCTTTGTTGGTTGTCTAAACATTCCCGCAATTTGTTCTCTGTCATTGTTAATCTCTGCTCTAACAATGAAACAGTCTGGGGGGAAAAAAACAACAAAAAAACAGTATCAGTCATTTGTTCTACATTTGAAAAGCAAGTCATGTACCATTTTTTCCTCATATTCATTAATCACAAAATTCACAAACTATTGCAAAATAATGACCTAAATATTTTTTATACCTACCTTTTGCCTTAGGGCAAATGAATTGTTAAATCTTTACTGACGTTGATAAATTCATTATTATTTGTAACTGGTTTAATGGTCACTAATTTATGTCTAGATGTACAAGTATGCTTTCAACAGTGATATTTCTTTTTGTATTTTTTACATGACAATTGTAATGATCCTGTATGTAAAAGATCTAGCTATAGAACTAAGTTTCTGATTCTCTTGGTTTGTATCAATAGAATACATGAATGTTTACACCATTAGTCATTAGATTTGTTACTGATCAACTACAAAAATATTTCTATAGTTGTGTTGTCATAACTTTATAATATACTGTGTGGTGGCAAATGCTCTAGGAAAGTGCATGGAGCATACATAATTACTATACCACTACTCATGATATTGTAAGTCACTTTTATTTGAGAGAATTTATTTTCGCATGGATACAATGACATATATATTCACGAGATACACCTTTCACAACTTATTATTTATTGCTTAAGTCTTCTATATGCAAGAATTTATTCACAACAACTAAATTTTTCACAAATGACTAGCCTTGCAAAATGTTCTCACATTTATAGTATAATGATATTTTAAAGTCTGAAAAATTCAAAATTTCATCTACAAATATTTTGATAACAGAAACATCCTCCTCTAAATGGAATTTGAAGCCTGAGGAAAATAATACAGGCATTTGATTATATCAGGTTTGTCACTGACCATCTGCAAAAATATCTCAGTCTGGATTGATCCGAGTCCTTAGAAGATGAAGATTTTGACCTATATATTTGAGAAAATTCACTTACCTGAGTGAGTACATCCAGTTGTCCTACAATCTGCTCCAGGGTTTTGCCGAGCTGTGGTGGTAAAGTTTGAGGTTCCAGCTGCTGGGTGGTGGCTGGGCGGTCCTTTGTGGTGCGTATAGTGGGCTCTGGTTCTGATGTCATGACATCAATGTCGAAACTAACACCATTCTGCAGATATTATACAAACCCCTACATGTACACCGCACTTGAAATGTACCATAAATTCACACTCGACATTTGTTTGTGTGTAAACAAGTTCACGGTCCACTTAAATGATAACACACCATTTCCGTAATAGTTACACTGAGCTTTAAAATAGCCATGTTCAGTGTGTGCTTGTGATTATCTATTATACAGTTTTGTACCTGGCTTATTTTACAGTAATGTGTCAACGAATGGTGCTGATTTTAAAGCTGTATGCATTTAATTTGACATCAGTGAAATATAGATATTAATTATCACAACAGTGTATAAATACAGACTGACATTGCAATAGATTTTGGATTCTTGCAAAGATTTATAAAAATGCTGCACAATATGGAGAGTAGCAAATTTGGGTTTGATATGCAGTTGTATACTGTATCCTTTACTATAGGTCAATTAATGAAGGGCCGGATGTGAGTATCATAACAAAGCCTAGAGTTTAAAAATATCATTTCATGGGAATCAGTATTTTTTTCCTATGTTCCCTAAATTTCAATTCATTTAGAAATTAAAACAAAACTAAAACAAGTTTAAAATACTAAATCAAAACTAGAATTCATTCATTACTGAAATCATGATTCAGGTGACCAAGATAATGCATATATACAAAGTACCTGTAACTCATTTGATATCTATATGTACCTGAATACGCAACTTTACATAAGAATCATGTCTATGTCTACTTTGACTACCTGCTCAGGTGCAAACATAGCAGGGCCCACATCTGTTACAGGAACGGATTCATCTTCCATGTTTTTAAGTTCTGTTCTCGCGTCATACTGGAAAAATAATCTTTTTTTGACATTTGCTCTCGCCTATGTCCTATGATTTTATTTTAGACATTTCTTCCCAGATAACTACTGACTATTAAGGCAGTATGTAAACTGTTGTGGTTCGAGTTCAGATAGGCAATGTATTACAATGTACCGATACACATTTTGTTATTCATAAAAATGCCAAAATATGTTTATAAAAAGAAGAGAAAAATTTCATAAGTCAAAGAAGCCATCTTCTTTGTTTCTATTTACTGTCTCTGATACATCAAACACTTATAAGTTTTTCATAAAAGATAGGAACATTGACATATCTAAATATATATTTCTACTCATAGTTTGTAATTACTGATATCTAAAATTTATAATACAAGTACAAAATTGAAATTATAAACTGGGGGACATGCACTGAAACTTTAATTACCAGTAACAATATAAGAGCAAAGAATCATAACAATTAAAATCCCCTCAAACGGTGTTAACAAAAATTTGAAGAGACTTAATACCAGATATATCTGCTTACCCCTCTTGGAGACTTTGGTTTGGCAGGTTTGCGAGCAACTCGAGGTTGGATATCTGATACAGTGGGTTCTGGTGAAGTTGTCTGTTCTTGTCTCTTTTTGTGTGAATGAAGAACTTCTGAGAAATCCAGCTGATCAAAGTTTGTTTTCCAAACAAGCACCTGCAAAGTAAAATGTAGAAAAATCAAATACTTGTCATAGCAAAACTGTGTAGATCATTACATTTTAAATACAAGATATCTCTTCATTGATATAAAGTTCATCTACAGTAAACATGGTAAATGAAAATATACAGCAGATTTACTATTCCCTAACAAAAGAGTGTGTTACACAGTCTTCACTCACACCTGTCAATGCTTAAAAAATAGTTCCTACAATATGTCACATGGCAATTCATTCAACTGTAGTATTGAATGAGCAACATGTAAACTATGCAACATGGCATGCAAACCACTGAAAATAAATAGTGTGAAAATGTATAAAGTAAATGAACAGTCTCCAAGAAAATCTTCAGACAAAATGGATTGATGGACAAATAGAGTAACACCAATATTTCAAGATGCCCCCTTCTCCCAAAAAAACTTTATTAATGAGGAGTAAAATAATATGAGGAATTTGTGTGATTTAATAAAAATAACTACAGTTTCCATCAATTGAATACTTTCTATGTCAAAAAATGAAACCAGAAACTGTTGAATTCATTATTCAAAGTTTTACAAGAATCATGGGGGGAAAAAAAAAACAAAAAACACAACACTGATGAAAGTACAAAAGGAGCTTGTGTAATGTGCCTCACTTGAAAGACAATCTATATGTAGATTTACATGCATAATCTCATTAACTTGAATACAGATAAACATATACTTACTTGTTCATCTGATCCGCCAGATGCAAAATATTCACCAGATTTGGAAAAGGTCACTGCTGTGCATGGTCCCTAGAAAACAAAGTTAAAACAATGCATATAAATTTTCATTCTATCAGACTTTTAAATGAAAACAGGCACTACAAAACTGTTACGGATACCATTACAAAGCATCTACCACACACATATATATACAGTCTCTCTTACAAGGCTCTGATATAAACATGATCTGTGTATATATATATATATACACAGTCTCTCTTACAAGGTTCTGATATAAGCATGATCTGTATGTGCCCCACCTGATGCCCATGTAACGTATAAAACAATCTTCCTTCCAGCAGGTCAAACACCTTCAGTGTGGAATCATCAGATCCTGAAATCAGGTAGTTACCACTCGCATGGAAGGAGAGGCTATTTACAGCTGCACTGTGGGCTGGAAAACAAATAATTATCACGTAATAATGCTCTTCAAATTTTTTTTTTTTTATTGAATTGTACATACACTGTAGGTCACAAAATCAAAATTTTTCTTTATACAAAAATTGATAAAAATCTATGTCATTTTTTAAGGAAAATAGAATGCACGTTGCCATGGGGAAACAAAATAAAGCAGAAAAATTGCACCAATGTCCAGAAATTACAAAGTATACCGCAGACACAGAAATTCACGCTGTAAACATGCCCTAAAACGAGCAAGTCTCCCCATGTGTAGGTTGCTTTGTGCTGTACTCTTCAGAGAAATATATTACCCATAGTAGAAATAACACCACTACATTAGGATTCAAGAAGTTACAGTAGTAATAGCAGATTTATTCAGGTTCAGATCAATGTAAGACATAGGGTGATATAAATTACCAATGAACTGACAAGAAACAGTGTAATATAAATGCATCAATATCAAGTATGATCTTAAAATGAATTATGCAATCCAAGATTAGGAATTAAAATTAAATAAATAGATAGATTATTAATTCATTATCATCTAAGGATAACCTATGAAAGCACAGTTGCTTATTTCCAATGGGGTCTTTCTTAGTAACAAATTGTAACAAAAACAAAAATGAAAGTTTGGCAAATTTGTATGTAAAATCAAGGCACCTCATATGGATATGGCAGATATAAAAAAAAAAAACCTTTATCAATTTTCAAAAGTGAACAAAGTATTATAATCAACATATCACAAGTATAATTGTTAAAAATCAAAAGTATACAAAAGAACTCTCTTCACAACTTTTCAAATCCTCCATTAGGTGTTTTTTAACAGACGGTTTAAATGATTTCTTGTTTCATATTTGTTTGATTTCAGTTGGTAAATCATTCCAATTCTTGATGGCATTGTAATAATAGGTCTGATCTTGATAAAGTTTTATTGATGGTAATCTAAAATTGAGACTATATGCAGATCTGGTGTTACAATATTGATCACATGTACTTGTAAATTTTGTTCTAAGATAAACAGTTATATCTATAGTACCTTATTTTGTATGGAACATATTGTACAGAGGGGCGTGGCAGCAGCAAGATTGTCAGGCCCCTCGATACAAAAAATTCTATACAAATGAAAGAAAGCATCAGTAAATGTCTTGTATTATGAGTATTCATGGGATGTGACATTGTAAGTCTGGGGTTGTCAAAAGTTGCTGCATTCAACATAGAGATCGGTGACACTGACTTTTCAGAGTTTCAAAATGATTTGGATAACATTATGTTATCTTAAATACACATGGATAATGAAAAAAGTGCAGATAAGAGATTGGGCACAATGACCATTTCACAGACTTTAAATACATACAATACATGCATTTTGTGGCTGAGAATCATAACATGCATCTATATTGATGCGTGTTAATTAAACATGGACCTTAAGTATTCATTTAAATAAGTGTTACAAAACTGTTGCTTTTGTATTATGGTTCCATGGAAATTATAGCACAGCTAAGCTCTGCCCCTAGAAGTTATTGTACATGTACAGTATGTTGGAATTCTGTCAAAGTTTTTCTGTCTGATTTAAAATATGGCTAAGGGAAAAGATACCACACCATGACATAAGGAATTTGTGTAGTTATCAGGAATTTGTGTAGTTATCAGGAATTTGTGTAGATATCAGGAATTTGTGGAGTTATCAGGAATTTGTGGAGTTATCAGGAATTTGCGTAGTTATCAGGAATTTGTGTAGTTATCAGGAATTTGTGTAGATATCAGGAATTTGTGGAGTTATCAGGAATTTGTGTAGTTATCAGGAATTTGTGTAGTTATCAGGAATCTGCATAGTTATCAGGAATTTGTGTAGATATCAGGAATTTGTGTAGATATCAAGAATTTGTGTAGATATCAGGAATCTGCATAGTTATCAGGAATTTGTGTAGTTATCAGGAATCTGTGTAGTTATCAGGAATCTGCGTAGTTATCAGGAATCTGCGTAATTCTCAGAAAGTGGAATTTCTACTGTTATTATACTAGTATGGGTTTATACCTGTGTAATGTTGTAGAAGTTTGTTCGTCCTAATATCCCACACTTTGACAGTGCTGTCTGTTCCTACTGATGCAATACACGTCCCACTGGGGTGAAATTCTACATGGTTTACAAACCTAAGTGTAAAACACCCAAATAAAAATGATAATTTCCTTTAATAATATTTCTATTATGTATTCATTTATTGCATTATCTATTTCAACCCAACCCAAAATCAATGTAGAACAACATTCATTTCAAAATGCTCTAAGTATAAAATAAAATTCACATAATTTATGATTAAGCTTTTGAAGTGTTCAAGTCAGATTCTATTTCAAAACCGTGAAGCATGTATATTCAATGTGTTCTTCAGAAAACACAATGTTTGAATTGGACAAGAATACAATGTGTATCCCTATGAAGATTCACTTGTTAAGTTTCATATACATGTATAACATTATATATTGGGAATTATATGTACATGTAGCTCTGCTAAAGAATAAATTTTACCCTCCATGTTCATAGAATGTATGTATGCACTCCTTGCTATTCCTGTCCCATATTTTGACAGTTTTATCATCACTACCTGACACAATCAACCGACCATCTGGAGAAAATCTGTAAAAAAAAAAATATAAAAAAAAAATAAAAAAAAATAAATAAATATTTCATGACAATGAATTCAGAAAAGCTGTCTGCATTTTTTAAAAAAAAAAAAAAATTAATTTACACATGTACATGTATCATACCATTTTGTCCAAGAAATATTACCAAAATAAAGAAGTTTTCACCTGTGTTATTTTTGCCTATGCAACTTTGTACCTTTTAACATCATTAATGGCACTTAAGAGTCCAGGAATTTTAAATTCTTGAAATTTTAAAATAAGCACAAAATGAGCAAAAATAAAATGGGTACTAAAATTTCACTGTATACAATAAATACTTCAAGTTATGAATATAAGCAAAATTTGAATTATTCAGTAAAATTATATATATTGTATCTTCCAAGCAAAACCCATGGTTGTGAGCTTACTTTTCTTTAAAGGGGCATTAACAATTTGCGCTGAAAATTTGCAAATTCACTTTTTCCATTTTTAGTTTAGAATGCTTAATTAAGGTATTTCTAATGGTCAGCAAAAATTTGAATGTCAGTTGTCAATTTACATGAGATACAAATCTCCCAATTCTTTGTTATGTAAATAAGGCTTGTGCCATGTTTTTGTTTACATAGGTTAAATATGCTCGTAAAAGTTTCATTTAAAGCACTTTTTTTTTTTTTATTTACAAGTTCATTTTCTAGTTTCTAGTCTTTTTCCCATCTCATTTTGTTTTAATAAATAGATTTTTTATTAAGCAATCTATATGTAAATAAAAACATGGCAGAAGCCTTGTTTACACAACAAAGAATTGTAAGTGCTGTATCTCACTTGCAACACAACAACTAATATTCAAATTTTGCTTGATCATTAGAAATACCATAGTTAAGCATTGTAAACATTAATAATGAAAAAATAAAATTTGTAAATTTTCAGCTCAAATTGTGTTCATGCCCTTTTAATAATACACCTGAAATATTCCTTGCTCTACTTGTACATAGCAATAGTCCTTACTTGGCACTTCTGACCCAGTTACTGTGTTGATTTAAAGAATACAGGAATTTCTGTCTGTGACATGTCCATAACTGAAAATCAAGAACAAGATTGTATGTGTAGACCATGTTTGAATCATTATTCAGTACAATCCATATTTTTTATGTTTGCATGTTAGTTCATGTCACATCCGACAATTCTTCACTCATATAAAGACATCACCATTTGATGGGGAAATGCCACAAATTTTGACCTTTGCATGGTGCTTACGGCCATAATGGTGACAGCACTTATTCATGCAAATGCCTACTGTGATACAGGACTTCTACTTTTTATAGTCATATCCTAAAGACCTTTGACTTTCACTTCTGATGCTTGTCAAAGGAACACCCACTACCTATAAAAAAATGGTCTTTTGGTTTGACATGGTCACTGGTCGACTTCAAATCAAAGCTAAGACCTCTCAGTTGTGAAAGAAACACCCTAACCACAATGCTATCATGACTGGTGTAAGAATTTCATATACAAGTTTGCTACACTGTAACTCAGGATTTTATATTCCAGTTGCTACAACACAAAATCCTCCCAATAATATTTTATACATGTAGTAAATTATCTACCAACATGGATTATCATAATAACAAAATATCAAGGAATTACACTGTTAGAAAAAAAATGATCATGATAGATAATGTTTGATTTGTAGGGTTTGAGCATTTCATTGTAAATACATGTGTAAGTTTACCTTAATAGTTTTATCATCCGAGGCTGTAAGTAATGTTTGCCCGTCATATGTGAAATCCACACTTCTGACAGTAGCAGTGTGTGCCTTAAACACGGTAGACTCGCCTTTCCTACATTAACAAAACAAAGTGTATAAATTATTCACTTTAAAAGCTATTTCACTCTGGGAATTCTATTGATTTTACGGAAATATCAAATATCTTGACCTCACAGTTTAATTACTACACATGCAACAAAATTCATCAAAATAACCTCGCATTCTTCACAAGAGTACATTTTTAGTGCAAGAATTATATATCTACTGTCACTGTACAAAGCAATATCCAACAGAATCTTTTGTGTTGTGGTCTAAGTTTGTTTGACTTTTGGAAAAAATACACTACACTGTTGGGATCCACAAGCGCACAGTTTTGTCCCTTGAAGCTGATGCCACTAGGTGTCCTGACGGTGAAAATTTGACATCCATAACAGCATCCTAGGAACAAGTGAAACATTTGTCAATAAAGGACAATACAGTCTAAAGAGTACACGGTAGGGTTTTACCATGTGCTGCTTGTTTTTCTGCCGTTTATATGTATACTTATAGTCTAAAGACTTATCGGTTATCCAATAGTAATTGGCAAAACACCTCTCAACAAAAATACACATACTGTCAGATATTAGTGATAAATTGATAACAATTGTAATGTAAAATTAATCTGTTGCACTACCAATATTGATGATCAATAAAACATTTTTTTTTTCACAATCAATTAGAACCTGGAAATGCTTCAATCTTTTATATATACATGTATATAAACACTTAACACCTATTTACTTACAATATAGGCTATTGACAGGGCCATTGCATAGACAGAAAATATACATCCAAATTTTTTAGTAGATACACTAAACTTCTCTGAGTTATAATTTTTGGTTCTGTACGACTCTATAATCCAACAATAGTAACTCATTTGCAGCTTAAGTAAATATTGTAAAATCCATGTAGCAATGAAGCAATCAGAAACAATGCTTTCAATTGAAACAAATGATTGGTTATGAACTTATGACATCAGTCATCACTAGATGTTATTTATCACATGTTCATGTATAATCAGCATGAATTCAGAGCTTACCTTGTGTCCCACAAATCTGTATGCTCTCATCTGAGGTTTGAAGTTCCATACCATCAAGCAAGAGTCCATAGATACAGATGCTGAAGGAAAATAAGGAATATTAAAAATGTGTATAAATAAATGTACATTTATTTAAAATGTGCATATGTATCACCATGATACCTATGAATACACCCAATATTTCACAACAAGACCAAACTAAACTATATGTGTGTTTCTGGTTTCCCAACCCTACCTACTTTTTTTGCTGCCGACCCTAAATATTTTGTTGATATAATTATGCAAATAAAATAAAAATCCAGAATTTTCAAACCAGAATATCTTTCTTTCTACATTCAAGTTTCTCCGATTGACATTTACACTATTAAACATCATAATGTTTCAAAATTATTTGTAATGTAGAGAGGCCTGTATATACAGCCTATCAATCTAAGATTTTTAATAAAATGTTTTAGTAAAATAAAATGTTTTACCTACCTACCCTACCTAATTATAGGAAACACAAATATATTTTACTTTGGCCCAATGAAATAAATGATTGAACAAGTTACAGTGGGTTTAGCTGTTGTACTACTGTTCCAATATGGTACCCGGGCTAGTGAGTTAATTACTCTTTCCTTGATCATATTTTCGTCTAACTACATCAAAATGTGCAGCATAAAATGTGAAAACATACATTTTTAAGCCATAAGTAATGTGTAGCAGTCCCCTATCCAAGGGCTGACCACGCTTGCCTGTGCTTAACTTGCGTGATCAGAGGAAGACTCTATCATATTACTAGAAAAGCTCGCTCACTAGCAAGGCAGTATATAAGTTCCCTGTTTACTGTCAGCTACACTTTCGCCTGCTCAGGAAAGCTACATCCCGAAGCTTGGCATGGGTTCTCTGAATATTTGGCACCTCTTCAGTAAAGGCATCTGCTGTTCATGACAACCACCATTGCCCCCAGATGACCCCACATCCATACCTGGATGAAACCACGTCTGTACCTGACACAAAGTCCCAGACTTTGGGGGAGACTCTACCTGAAGAAGGTCCAATGCCATCATTTTGTAACATGTAGCGGTCCCCTATCCATTGGCTGATAACACTCACCTGTGTTTAACTTGTGTGATCAGGAGAGAGACTCTCTATCACATCACTAGAAAAGCTAGTTCACTTGTGAGGCAGTATAAATTCCTTTTATACTGTCTGCTATACGTATTTCTAAATAACAAGACATTTCTTCAACCTGGACTCTCTCTAGAAAACACCATACACATCTACTAACACTGAACTATTAATATGTGAAAGCAAATAAAATTTTACCAAGTTGTTTCATGTTTGGGTTGAAATCCAGACTGCATACTGTGTCTCTATGTCCCTTAAAATGTCGTTCCAAAGACGGGTCCTCCTGAGAGAAAGAGAATGACACGATTTTCAGACTAATTGGGATATCTTTGCAATCATTTATTTCTTGTGGGTTGAATGTGTTTTACTTCAAAAGTACAGTACACAGTATAGTAATTATGCACAATGACATAAAGACAATAAATTTGGCAGTTGCATTTTCATTTTGTAGGATTTTTCATTACACAAGAACTTGGTAAGCTGTCACACAGCGATATAAGACATATGATTCCTGTAAAACCATTCTACCTACCAAAACAGTGGCCATTTTAATCCTCACTCTAGGCCTATCGATTCAGGTCCAGTCTTGCACAGTTACATTCGAAATATGGCGGGTATGTTTACCAAAGGGAGTTAACTGCGTAAACGCTTTATGTCAAACCACCAATTTCGTTATAAAAGTTTAATGTTTAATATACAGTAGGGGGACAAAAGTGTTGAGAAAAAAAATGGCGTCACGTTACCAATGCAAGCGAGATAACTCATACGGAAAACCTTCTTGACAGTTGGTTTACTTAGATAAAATAAAATAACTTACCTCAGTACTTAGTTAAGTGTCCCTTCAATCGAATTACTTGCTGTATTCTCCTGGGAACAGAATTATAAAGATTTCTCACATAATTTAAGTTAATGTCCTGCCATATCCTCAGCGTGTGTTGAAAAAGTTCATCTGCGGAATTTATATTGTGCATCTGTGATTGAAGTTTCCGTTTAATATATAGCCAAACATTTTCGATAATGTTTAAGTCTGGAGACTGTGCAGGCCAGCTCATGCCTTTAATTCGATTTCTGGCAATGAATTCCTGGGTCCTACGAGATCGATGTACGGGGGCATTGTCATCCTGAAAAAGGTAGCTTCCGTTGGGAAAATGACGCACTATCACAGGCCAGAGGTTTGTATCTAATATGTCAATGTATTTTTCAGAATTTATATTTCCTTCCACTCGACATAATGTCCCCACGCCATGAAAACATAAGCAACCCCAAACCATGATGCTGAACTTTCGGCCATTTTGTCGCGGTACTAAGTCGGGTCTCCAACCTTCACCGGCTTTTTTCCACACATACACTCGGTTGTTCTCACCAACACATATCTGAGACTCGTCACTGAATATAACTTTCGACCACTGATTTTGTACATCCCATCGCCTCTTCCCTCTACACCATGATAAACGTTTCTTTCTGTTGACACTCTTTATCACAACTTTTTTCCTATATACACCCCTTGAGAAACCACTAGCTTTCAATCGGCGTTTAATAGTTTTCTGAGACACTGATGTTGCTCTTCTGTCATTAAATTCAGCAGTAATGTCCCTAAGAGGAGCCCGACGATCCTTGTTTACAATCCTCTGAAGCCTCCGATACTCCCGATCGTCAATAGAACGAGGCCGACCTGATCTTAGTAAATTTTCCGTAGATCCCGTACTCTGAAACTTCCGAATAACACGATACACTGAAGCTAGAGATCTGTTGACACTGCTTGCAATATCTGATGCCTTTTCTCCGTTCAAAAACAATTCCACGATCACTTGTTTCAAGGGTGTTGACATTTCTTGTCGATTTGCCTCCATTTTGTTGTCGAGATATTATGTAAACAAAACTATGAGCAGACGATGAATTACACGTAATGGTCTACGTCACACATGCTAACCTATTTATATTTCAAGGGAATTTCCATAACTCGAACAATAAACAGTAAATAAACAGATTTATTATGCGCGATATTTTGATAAGGTAACGTGACGCCATTTTTTTTCTCAACACTTTTGTCCCCCTACTGTAGTTTGTTTTCACACATTACTTAGAATGCATAGGTCACTCCAATGTTCATGCAAAAAAAAAAAATAAATAAATAAATAAAATTTTAGCAAATTTTTGTTCACCACTTCCGATAAATAAAAAAAAAATATATTGCACAAAAGTGTATATGGTAACAATATAATTTCCCGGAATACACATGACGCTTTCTCTCTCTGCTGATTGAATGTGAGGATCAGGAACAATGTTTACTTGTCTGTAAGAACATCACACCTCATATTATTAGTTGTGTTGCTCCTTACAATTCAATCAAAGTAAACCACAGGCATTTAAAGGTGTGGATAGGGTGCACATAGCCCCACACCCCCTCCCTCTAGACCCCAGTTAAAAACTGTAGAACCAATAATTTGTTCAAAATATGTGATTTCCCCCACTATTCACCTTCATAAGTTCTTCTGAATAGTCAGTTTTTACCTTCTTAAGCTTTTGAGATGACTACTTGTGAGCATCTCGCAACTGGTCATCTCAAAAGCTTACAAAAAGTAAAACCCGACCACTCAGAACGACTTAGGTCAGTGATTCATGGGGGGGGGGGATTGCATATTTTGGATGAATTTTTTATCACGTCTAGAATTAAAGGGAGGGGGTATGTATATGAAATGTCTGCACATGCTATCCATACTTTCGGTGCCCATGAGGAAACATGCATACACGTTTAAACAGTTGACGTTACATATATATTTATGTTGGCAACATTTTCACCTGTAACAGCAAGGGAGACAATGCAATGGACCAGACCAGTACTTGAACCTGGGCCCCCTGAATCTCTAGTCAGGTGCTCTACCAACTGAGCTATCTGGCTACTGACCATCAAACCCATCTGCCACATTCTGTCTCGACACCTTGAAGATATCAACCCAGGACCTTTAACCACTGGCAGACATTTTCACATGCGAGTTCCAGGGGCTGGTCTATGAGACCAGATTGGGATTTACATTCTGGTCTGTTGCATTTTTCTCCCTTCCTGCTACACACCATTAAAATCATGACTACCTGCTCAATCAACAATCCTGTGTAGAATTTAACCTACATCCACTTAGTAACATATACAAATCAAGGGACTTTTATGGTACAGATTCTTTCAATGATTCACACATTAGACTGTTTACTGAATTTTAGAGTACTCCAGTCATACTGGCTGAGTGATGGACATACGTATTAACTGTAACCTTTCTAAAAAAAATATCGTATCTGCCAAATCAACCCAACCTCCAATATGCCTCATTCCCCACCACCACAAACACATAATTTCATTTTTAATATACTAAAATCCACAACACCCACTTTTTGCTCTATCCAGAATCTGTCTATTTTTTAATATGCACTAAATACAATTACATGTCAACCTCTTTCTATTCATTTGATTAAACTTCTTTTGAACAAGCATTCTGAATGTATTGCAGGCAATACAAAGTCCCCTACTGGTAGGATAATTCATGTTCTGTAACTATCCAAGACAAAGCCTTGCATAAAATTTCAGTTGAATATCTTCAAGTTGAATGACAGAAAGACAAACAGGTGGGCAGACCGAGAGTAAACTAACAGTCCCCTTTGGCAAAGCTGGTAAGGAACTAAAAAAATATCAAATACAACACTTGTTAAATAAAAGTAATTCATTTATTCCATATGTACATGGATATCATATCTTGAAACTAATAGATAATACATTTTCCTCTTAATTAATTGACATAGTGTAATAAAAATGCAAGTTTTCAAAGTCTTCATCTGAAATTCAATAAAGTGTGTTATACAAGTGTTACACACACACAAAAAAGAAATAAGCACATTGTTCAATTAGTCCTTCACTCATCAAATGACATCATTCATACATAAATAAATTCAGTAACTGTTATGAATATATTTCAACTGACAGTAATACACCAAATGAACTTGATTTTAAAAAAAATTGTTGTTTAATGTTACCAATACCCAGTTCTTTCAAAGTGACCCCCACATAACTTTCAAAGACACACATGACAGATAAAGACCCCTTAGAAACACTAAAACACAAATACAAAAAAAAAACAAAACAACAAAAAAAAACACATAAATCCTCTCTCTACATTCACATAATTATGCTCTCTGAAAAGTGATTACAGACATCATTATGTCACTTATACATATTTCTAAGAAAAACTACTTCTGGTATATTTACCTTTTAAAAATATTACAGCAAACATTGATTCATTGGTTTGAACAATACTTGGAAGAGGAAAATTGCTGTCGGAAATAATTTATCAACAAATCTAAACAGCAACGTCAAAGTATTAGTCCAAAGAATAAAACTAAGGTAAAACAAACAGCGAATTGCTGGGGTCGAATTTCCACCAAGTTTGTAATTCATGTATAACTTAAAACTACAGGGAACGAAAATCACTGTCACCATGAATTTGTTATAAGTATATTTGCTATAACCATCTTTTACTGCATTAATCTACAGCAAATCAAAAATTCATAACCCATAGGGGAAAAAATGACCTTGATGCTTTTTATCTCAAAATTAACTTATTGAGATAGAAAATAGCTGTACATGTGTAACACATCAAATTAGAAAACAACATGTTGCAATGAACACCTCACAAAGCCTCGTTCAACAAGTGTTGTACAGTGATAGTCCAGTCTGATAACTGGATCTCATGTATCCAAGAAAAAAAAAACAAAAACAAAAACAAAAAAAAAACAAAAAAAAGAAACCCACACCAAAAGTTGGTTTCCTAAGAATATCATCCAGAAGCTGAGGTGTCTGTAAAACTGAAGTCTACGTTTTTTGTATTTTGTTACACTCGACAAGCATTCCATAAGCACATATGCATGTATGATATCGCAAACAAATAAATGTCAGTACAATGATGAAATACAAAAAATAAATAAAAATTAAAACTGCCAATAAATTGATATACAGTTACTTGGTACAAAAGACTTTGTAACTAATATTGTTTACATCATGGTATTGATCAGTTTAAATAAGTATTCATGTCATTAAAACAAATATTGTGAGGAAAATAAAGGAAACATAACAAAACCAAAATATACAAATTATTAACAAAATATGTTGGTTTCACATTTTTCATATAGTATTGCCACTAGATGCATCAATATTTTATCAGAATTGCAGAGAAAATTGTCCATGTTATTTCTAATTGCCTTTATTATCTATTGTACACAAGGAAAATTTTCCCCATATTTTATTTTTGCCCATTTAGCCTGCATACAAAAGCTGATGAACCTTTTGAGGACATATGCAATGTTTCTCAATAATATATATTTTTTCATGAAAGTTTACGTACAATTCACTTGCATTCTATCTCGTTTCTACCAAAAAATCGGGGTATGTTACCGTGTCTGTTTTAGAGTTTGTATATTCTGATAGTCTCTGGTTGTTGCAAGTAAAATTGTAAAATCAGTGGGCACAACCATAGTAAAGAAGGAGAGAAAAATCTTTGGAACAAAGGGGTATTGAACCTGGGACCCTTACTTTACAAGTTAGGTGACTTCACCACTTGGCTACCCAGTACTTTATATAACACTTTGTAATATTACTACATTACAAAATCTGAACCTATTATAAAAGAACTCTTCATATTGAGGAGATGAAAAAATCTTTTTGTAGAAAATGTCAGAAACGTGGCATATGTCCTTTAGTAGAGAGATGTAGCTCTGAACAAATTAAACATGTGGTGAAATTATTTCCTTTGCATTACAACAACAAAATTTACACAGGAGGAAAATTTCCTTGTACAGTATTTCCAACAGTTTGAAGACTTAATAATCTAGAAATCAACTGCTAAACTGAACAAAAATACATAAACTATAACATATTTTCAGGAACAAGATACACATTAAAATTACAATTTTTCTACAAATGAACAAGTTATAGGTTTCTTATAAACAAATCAAAGAGACTTTCAACATCGGGATGAAAGATAATAAACAAATACATTCATAGCATCATACATCTAACTTTATCAAACACAGCAATCATATCATGATTAACAATCTAACAATCATCAAGAACAGAAATGGTGGACACTAGGTAACTCTTCAAACATGACCATTGTTAATTAGCTTTAGCTATAATGAACCCATCCCTCTTTACATCCTCTCCTCGACCATCCCATGCATAGTCAAAGTTCACCTTCATAAACTCCACAGCCTTTTGGAACGCTGCGTCATTTGGTTTTCCCAAAGACCCCTTACGGACGCTGAGAGATCCCTTAGCCTTTATTACCCGCTCCACTTCCTTTTTCACCCGAGCTGATGAGAAACAGCTCCAAAGAGCATCAATGGCATAATACACTGGGTATCGCTTGGTACTATCAGGCGGTGACACAGCAATTTCATACACAGCTTGTGACGTTTCACTTTTATAGACCTTGTCATTACAGAAGCCTGGACAAATGTTGGGTTTCTTTTTCCAGTCCTCGGTTTTAACATCTGGTTTGGTGTGGGTGATTAAAGGCAACCAGTTTTCCCAAGATAACACACTCAGTGGTCCCATTACAAACTTTGTCACAGGCGCAGCCTCCCGTGGTTGTTTCTTTACTGATTTGGACGACCCCTACAAAAACAAAAACAAAAAAAAAAACAAATTTATTCCTTGTTTTGCTTTAAGAATTTACCATTTTTAAGTACAATAAAACATGCTTATCATAAACAGGCTTACAGTGAATTTATGCTTAAGTGATATTTATTCCCCAATGAGGGGAAAATAACAAACAAATTATTGGCTATAAGTTTGATCATAATGATCTGTCGAGTTTTGCTGGACCTGGAGGTTTACTATAACTTTGATTTACTGTACTTTGCCACAGATTCAAATTGTATTCAATATGAAGTACCCCATGAATCCTTAATCTGCACATCTTAGATAGTTTAATTATATCACATATACAACAGAATAAGGTACAAGTTTTTATAACTTACAGGATCCTCGTCTCCTCATATATACAGGTAGCATACATATTCAAAGATATATTCAAGGGTTGCCATACGAAAGCATATACACATATATTTATTATTAAACACATTAAAGCTAGGGGATAATAGATGCATACATAGCGTAACACTTTTTTCACTCGATACACTGTATACAGTGACAGGTTATTTCAAATCTACTAAATCATGTATAGATTTTTGTACTATGCAAACTTCACCTGTCACTAAATGGAAGACATCCAAAATATTCGAAACCCCTATCTCTGAATGACACATTGCATTTACACAAACTTCTACATGTGGAACATGCAACAATATTCTTATTTGGAATTCCTGACTTTGACCTTAGTTAAATGACCTTGATTGAAAACATGAACACGATAAATCTAAAGCAATCTTCAGGTTAGGTATGAGTCCGAGGCAAATGACCTGGTGAATACTTTTATTTCAACATGGAAATTACAGAATTTCACAGAAATCAAGGAATGTATACATTTCTGGGACAGAAATGATTGCTGTAACATCTTGCTGTAACAACTGTTTAAAACAAACTGAATGTCAATATCGTTCATAAATCATTCCTATTTGACACAGAAAGTGACTGCTACTCTACTTAGTGAGGTCATATTCCTTCATGCACAACTTTACCGGAGGTTCCACCAAATTTGGTGCAATACCTTTAGGATCTTCGCAGGAAGTGCATCATAAATTCAACCTGTAATGAGGATTCTAACACACTGCATTGTTTTCTCTCAACACTGAAGATCACACTTCCACAAGTTTGAAAATGAAACATGCTTGAGGCATGACTATTCAGGTAATATGTTCCCAATACACAGAAAATCAAAGCTAATGATATTTATCAGATCAAATGCATAAGCAAGAGGCCCATAGGCCTTATCAGTCACCTGAGTTTTAGTTAAAAGCATCACTAGCCCCAAGGGCTATGAAATCTGGAAAAAAATTCCTGTTCTGCATATCTCAACTGAAATTTTAATATTCAGCAACAGTATAAAACAAGATGTGTTCTTAAAACTTAGATGCCCTGAAATATACCAGATTACATAATAAAACACAATATGACTAATTCAAAGCCATCCTAGAATCAATGCATTTGGTGTCTATACCATCAGCAAACTTAAACATGTTAAATAAGACAATAATCTCTATAATTTTGGCCCCACCCTGTAATCAAAACTCTTACCCCCTGAATCATGAAGGTCAAGGGCAACCTACTCCATCTAAGTATCTATTTAGTTTCAATTGTATTAATTTAAAAGAAGACTTTATGTTTTGAATATATATATACACACACACCAAATTTGGTCCCACCCTGGAGTCAGAGATGCTATTTATGGATCAGAATAAGGAAACCAACCTAAAAATGCTTACAGTAAACTGCTAAGGCCTTGGTAATCATGTAGAATATGAAAGGCATTGGCAAAACATATTCTATGAAGACTTGTTAAGATATACATAGTTGTTACTCATTCTTTGCTTATCAATGTTTACTGAAGTTGCATTTTGCAATTTGGCTGACACCTCCCCTCCCCCTTCTTGTTTTCTTTTCTCAACAAACAACTTTCGCATTATATGGTTGTACAAGTGTACCATTTACTGTTGTTAACAAAAATGAAATTTGTTATGAAATGTATTGTATATATGTATCAAATTTATTCTGTATACATGTGGAAGTAGTTAAATACAATAACAAAAAATCTACCCCTGGAATCATGAGATTTATAACTTTGGTAAAGGGCTACCTGCTCAATCTAAATATCCATTAGTTTCGTTGAAGTATCAATAACACTAAAGAAGATGTAGATATTTTACACATAAACACGTTTAACAAAGTTTGGCCCCACCCTGGAGTCAGAACCTCCACCCTGGGGATCATGAAATTTGCATATTCAGTAGATACCTCCCTGCTCTACATCACTATGCATTTAATGTTTTCCTTACACATGTGCAGTAACTGTTGTAGAGAAGATATATAAAAATTGTTAAATTTTGCCCCACTCCTAATGCCCCAGTGATGCAAGAGTTCCAATATTTTACAGTTTATGCCCCTCCCATCCCCAATATGTTTTATACCAAATTTAAGACTAAAACATTCCACCAAAATGTCAATAATGCTCAATATGAATGCTCAATTCAATGTTTGATTCACTGCTGTTTGATACAATTTTTTTTAAAAATATGGATCTGTAAAATACATTGGTCTGGACCTGTACTTATTATTTTCACAAACAAAAGGGACAAATTCCAATGGGGGTCTGGGTTACAATAGATTCTCAGTAGCCCTTGCTTATCCTAAGAGTGACTAAATGGAGTGGTCCTTTAGATGAGACCGCAAAAAGCAAGGCCCCTTGTCACAGCAGGTGTGGCACGATAAAGATCCCTCCCTGCTCAATAGCCATAATCACCGAGCATAGGCCAAAATTTTACAGCCTTTCAACAGCAATGGTGTCGTCTCTATATGAGTGAAAATCCTCGAGCAGGATGTTGATAAATCAAGCAAAAGAAACAAAACAACATCCGATAACTGTCAGATTGTTTTTAGCTTCAAGTCTGACAAAAACAATTATAATGAACTGAACTCCAGACCCAACAAGCATCTTATCATTTGGCGGTTTGGAAACATTTTGCTTTTAAAATTGTAACTAAATCTTCATAATTAAATTAAACTTTTCTTCAAAGTTAATTGGTTTGTTCTGAAAAATGTTTCATATTGAAAATATTGAATTGTGGCATAACTATTGCAATACATGTATCATGAGGAGGGTATATCGTATCTGCCCAAACCAAATCTGAAAAGAAACGGACTGGTAGTTACCAAGAATCAGGACTCAACATTAATGCTTAAATTCGGACAAATGAATATTACTGGGCACTTTTTTATGTAAAGAAGTCTCCAAATAATAAAAAGAACGATGGTGAAAAGTTTATCCCTAGTTCAAAGTTGGAAGCAATGCATGAAAAATGAGCTTCAATCTCGATATCAATCACTAAATATAAACCAATTGAGTCACACTCGATCGGGATTGGTGTTCACTTATTGTGTACTACTTTCAATTCTGTAAAGAGGCATGGATCTTATGAACTTTGGATTCTCTAGATCATCATCGAGAAAACTGATCATTGATTCAAGACAGGAAGTCTAGATAAAATTTTGTTTTATGTGTTTGTTGTTTTTATCAATTGAATAAGATAAAAAAAAAATCAGTCAAGCAAGCATAAAATGGACTATATTTTAAGTAATACGGTTTTCAAGTTGACAATATTTGACCTTCTTTGAAAATATTTTGGAGAAGTGAAGTTGAAGCTCGGACAAGAAAATATCTTTGTCCCTTGTCCAAATGCACAAGTAGGAAAAAACAAGTTAATGTAGAGCCCTGAGAAGAAGCAAAAAATGTTCAACTGTTAATGCATGTTGGATGACACACAAAGATGGACACTGACTAATTGCAATTCCCTCAATCGAGTTTACTTTGGCAATTCAAAAAAGTGAATATAATGAACAGAGATAAATCTCACAATTCCTATAAAGAATACAAAATGAAGAGTAGGACACCTCCCCCCACCCCAGAGGTGGGATTATGTATCTAGGAGGAGTAAGCATTCCCTGTTGAACAGTCACACCTGTCAATGCCTTGTACAGGGATATATGATGACAGATTTTACAGGGGAGCTGATAAGCCCTGTACAGGGTTTACGAGTCTCTGTTTTGGAACAATTAAATTATCACAGAAAGCAGTCAGCAAACACTTTTAAAATCAAATTGTGAATTAAGCAAGAATATATCTGTACAAGTGGTCCTGCAAAAATCTTGCAAGGAATTTTAAGGTATGCAGGACTTGAGTGTTCCGTAGAACATTACTGTCTATTAGCAATGCTGGATCCACTGTCCTCCGGGTCCTCAGTACAGGACTAAGTTCAAGATCATAAAGCTACATAGTGCTAGATAATGCTACAAACATCTAGGGTAGCCCTATGTCATGTACAAAGGGATAATGAGCATTTATTCGTACAATGCGTTCAATAGACCTAGATATCTACTCTAGCATCTAGGGCTAGTTTGCTACGATCTTGAATGCAGCCGTTATCATACAAATAACCTTTTTCTATCTTAAAGTATACAAAACATTTTACTATGCCCTGAACAATATCTACCTTGGGTGAAGGTTTAGGTGGTTTTTGTGGAGTCTTCTGGGCTTTCTGAGTGGTCTTCTTTGGAGTTTGCTTACTTTCACTTTCGGATTTGGACTTCACTGCAGGTTTGAGCTTCTCAACTTTCTTCGTCACCTGAGTTTTTTCCGGTTTCTTGGTGACTTTTTTCTCAGTCTTTTGAATGTCTTTTACTGATTTCTTGATGAGATCTGCCTTTTTGCTGCTTACTTTAAGTGATTTCTTGTTTTTGGTGATTTTCCCTGGTGATTTTTTTTTAGCTGCTGGTGAAGTTTTCGAAGTATAGGAAGATTGCACAGGCTTGGGTTTTCCTTCTTGTTTTCCTTTCGGCTTCACAGCTTTAGCTGTCACTTTTTTCACTTCATTTATCTTTTCACTTTCCTTAGCATCTTTATTTTTAGTTTTTTTCCCTTGTTTAGGTGCCTGCGTTTTCCCTTGTTTAGGTGCCTGTGTTTTCCCTTGTTTAGGTGCCTGTGTTTTCCCTTGTTTAGGTGCCTGTGTTTTCCCTTGTTTAGGTGCCTGTGTTTTCCCTCGTTTAGGTGCCTGTGTTTTCCCTTGTTTAGGTGTTTGTGTATCTTTATTAGAAGATTGCCCTGGTTTCTTTTCTCCACCCCTCTGTGTTTCCTTTGCACTTCTACCAGGTTGTCTGTGTTTCTTACTTTCATTCGTTTGAGTTTTCTTTGCACTTTTAACACCATCAGTCTTTACGATTTTCTTTGCAGTCTTTAATGAAGTCTTTTTTGAAGTGGCATTCTCATCTTTCACTTTTTTCACTTTCACTTTCTCTTTTGAATTGGATTTCAAATCTTCTTTCTTTGATACATCTTTCTTTTCTAGAGTCTTTTCTGCATTCTTTTGAACTTTCATTCCTTTGTTCCCAGGGGAAGTTTTCGCTAGAGTTTTTTCAATTATCTTCTTCTTTGCCTTTGACAAAATTTTAGCAGACGGTGAATTCTTCAACTTGTTTGAAGCACTATGTGGGGGCGCATTATCTACCTTTGGTTTTTTCTTTGGTGATTCGCCATCTTCGTTCTCAGCTGCTCTTTTTTCCGATTTTGCCTCAAGTTCTAATGCCTTCTTCACCTTCTTCTCTTCTTTCAAGGCTTGTTTTTGTTCTTTGAGCATAGTTTTTGTGGATTTGTTGTCCTCTACACTTTTCAATGAACTGAATAACCTTTCCAATTCTAAGTCCAATACACCCCCCTCCTCTGAATTTTTCTTGGCTTTTCGCACTTCATTTTCGTAACTCTGCAAAAATTAATTAATTTTAACATACTGTCTGATAATGTTATAATATACTGCATACTTATTCATCATGTTAATCTTGCCTGACACTAGTATCATCTTTCATAATGGACAACAACCTGAATTTCGGAGACATTAAATAATTTACAATATTTTTTTTCAATTGCATGAACATGGTGAATTTTTTTTTTACTGTGAAATAATCACAGTATACAAGCTGTAACATCCACAAGTGTATTCTTTCCACACAGGAAATGTTTAAAGATGAAAAGAACATGAGTAGTTAATTTAATAAAATTCAAACAAATATACTAAAGCAAATCAACCACCTTCAAACTTACACTCAAATGAATGAATTTAAAATATATATTGATGGATTGTTTGTTGTTTTCCGCCACACTCAACAATTTTTCAGTTATCTGGTGGTGTCCAGTTTTTATTGGTGGAGGAGAGAACCCAGATACAATGTACCCGGGAAGAGCCCACTGACCTTCCGAAAGTAAACTGGCAGACTCTCTCACATATATCAACATGAGTGAGAATCAAACCCACACCAACTAGAGGTGAGATACCTTGTGATTTTGAGCGCAATGCTCTAACCACTCAGAAACAGAGGCCCCACTTAAAATATATATATTAAATGTGTAAATCAAACACAACAACTCGTATCCTAGGTACTGTAGCTATCACTGAACATTCGTTTCTTGCTTATTTCATATTTTTTATCCAACTTTTTCAGTTGTAAAATACACAACTCCTTAACTTCTCACTTAGTAACCTCCACACACAATGATATAATATACAAGGCAAGGATTTTCCAGAAATGCGTTCATTATATCACTGCAAATAGGTCTCTGAAGTCCCAAGTTGTTTTCATGGAACAAACAGCAAAAATCAGACAAACCACTTCTACAGAACTGAGCAATGTTACAGTATTACAGCTTTGAATACGATACCTTTAACAATTTTAAGCTGCCTTCTCGTAAACAAATGGACATCAACGTCTCATACGTAAAACTGGCATTGTCTATACGGAGATGAGCACCTCCTGTCATGTGCGAGATCTGTTTGTAAAAGTCAGACCTGTACCCCACCTGTAGGCCATATATCCTCACCCCCTACAAAATATCACAGGTGTAATAAAGTAGTCCAATACATCACATGGGAAAGTAAGACAACACCAAATACAAAGATACAAATAATTCAAATCAAATAATGATGCTGTATCCAACTCAATATTTACATACAATCAGCAAACTTTTTAGTATATATATATATATATATATATATATATATATATATATATATGTGTGTGTGTGTGTGTGTGTGTGTGTGTGTGTGTGTGAATGAGTGTGTGTGTAGTCTTTAACATGGCTTTGCACATTTGCAAATGATATTATGATTATGGTGCAATAAAGTAGTTCACATTATATGAGTATAATATCAATAAAAAACTTAAAATTTCCAGATACAAACCATTTCTTTCAACAGAGAGGTTTCCATTTTCCAGTCTATGTCATTGACAAATTGTTCATATTTATACCCTGGTTCATGGGGGTCAGAATCTCCAATGACGACTAGACCTCTCTGACTACCTGGTGTCCATGACAAAGATTCTCTGGTCTTCCTCAAAACAAGTTCATAGCACTCATCATCATCACCTCCATGTGTAATGGATAAGTTCTCAAAGAATTTCACCACTTCCTCGATACTGGCACCAAAATCGATCCATTTCATCAGGTACCTGTCATGGCTTAGATCATAGTAGTCACCATGGGCCATGAAAGCCAAGCGTATCCCTGGCATCTCATTCTGTAAGCGATTGACTAGATCCCTAATTCTCTCCCCTGCTTCTTCCATATAGTTATACATAGAACCTGTTGTGTCAAATGAGAAAACAATCTCCCTAAGACCTCCTGGGACTTTTCTTGGAGTTTTCACTGGTGATGAACTTCCATTAGTGTTAGACTCTGGTTTACTTTCGGTTTTACTATCTGATTTTAAATTTTCATCCCCATCCTCATTAATATGTTTGTCTGCACTTTCACCAGTTTCTTGCTCAGTGTCACAAACCTCAGACTCCAATGGCTCCTCCTCAATTGTGTTTAAAGTTTTTTCACTGGTTTCAGGTTTGTCTAATGAAGCCAAATATTCTGCAACTTCAAATGCAGATGCTCTGGGTTGAAGATCCCATGGATCGATTTTGGAAACCCCATGTTTCTCAGTGGAACTCTCATTGGAAAATTCATCTACAACAGCTGAAGCATCAAACGGCAAAATTAAATCATCAAATTCTAAGTTAGTTATTTTCCCTACAATAGAACCAGATGGGAGTTTCTGCATTTTCTTCTCTATCTCTGAAGCTCTTGTACAACTTGGATCTACTTCAATTTCAAGTGTTGGAGGCAGGATTTCAGTTGCCTCTGATCTCAAAGGTGTTTCTTTTTTATCATTTAACATATTCTTTGATTCTTCCTTGCTCAATTTTACTGTGGAAGCCTTTTTCAGTTTTGTATAATTGGTTGACTTTGATGATTTAGAATAAAATGAAGGAACAGAAAATGAAAAATCACTGTCATCTGTTAATGGTTTAGTGGGTTTTAATGTTGGAAATCTTGGCATTTTATACTTTTTTTCAGGTGACTTTTTAACAGGTGAGGCTAGCTTTCTGGGCGTCTCAATTGCTGCCATTTTCTCTAGCTTTGGTGGTGAATCCAAGGAGTCCGATACAACATTCTTATTCTTTTTCTCAGCTTTCCCTTTTGCATTCTCAATGGTAGTACTTGTACTTTGTTTCTTTAGTTTTGGAGGTTTATCACCAATGGGTACTTGGGAACATTTTCTTTTTATCCCTGGCATCTTGATTTGTTCTCTAGAGAAATAAATTATTAAGGTCATCACCATAATTTGAGATTTTCAAGCCATTCTAGAAATATTACTTAATATGTTTAAATGCAGTTTCCTCACTGCAGCACATTTTTTGTAGTTCACGGATTTTAAAATTTAAGTCTGAAAAATTAAAGCATGTATCATTTTCCATTTCTGCCAAGTTAACTTATGTTTATTATTTAGTAAAGTAACAGAAGAAAACGAAAGTACATAGAGAGATAAAAGCTTAGTTTTGAAGAAAAGTGGTTTTCATGCTTAAACATTTAAAACATTCATCCAAAAAATGGATCAAATCATGTAATTATGGGAATTTCTTTTGTGGAATACATAAAACCATGCAATAAATGAAAATCATACTGCTGGTATCAAACCAGGTACACAAAAGTTTAATTTTAAGTTACGAATTGATTGTAACAAATTGATTTAATACAATCATTATGAAAATCAAAGATATAAAAAATTCTAATTTAATTAAATCGCCGTTGCTGAATGCTCTCTTCAGTAGAGTTAAAATTTTGAATTGTCAGTTGATGTAAACATTTGGAGAATCCATAAGGTATGTTCTTCAGCTACTAGGCCCTACTGGCTACATGAAGAGGTTTTACCTATTTACAATCTTTTTGTATAGTATGGATGGAACTACAGTGTTGGTAAATTATACAAAATTAAAAACCTCAATTGATCTTAGGCATCATTAATGATTTAACTGAATGCTTGTACCTTCAATTCTCTGTGCTGGCCTATACGTTACTTACAATAAACTGAATAATTAACATAGCCTCGTTGATCCGTGTCTAGTTCCTGCTTTCAAAATACTTTTTAAAAACAAAACAAAACGTCATCGTTAATATCAAATTAATTCAAAACTGAGACCCCTTCGTTAAAATGATAACAAAATTTATTTGTTAACGATCTAAGTGGCCTGTCCTCTGCAGAAAATATTTTCCCAAAGTTTTGAAAACATAAGTTCGAAATATTTAATGTGCATGGCATAAACATTTTTTTCAGTACTTACCGTAATTAGTTCAACTGCTCATTATTTATTATAAAAACTAAAAAATACTTCTTATTTGGTTGTTTGTTCTCTCTTGTCCGGGCACATGCCGCACCGACGCTTTCACGAAAGTAACGCGAGTTTTCATTGGTTGGAAATGGAATCGCCTTTCGTCTTTTGTAGTACGGCGACACATTCAGGTCAATTTTCGATGTTTCCTAATCCTATCGATTTTTCAGACTGTTCGACTGGAATTTAGTTTGCCACGCGACAAATATATTATCTGAGTTAAATATTTTAAATTCTGACTCCCTGCTGAATCATTGAAAATGAAGGAATTATTCTGAAATAATTTTTCTCAAAGAAACAGGTCTGTCGTTTTTTGATAGTCACTATTTTGGAGTTTATTTTTTTCCTGCCTCCTCCTCTCTGTCTAATTGTATAATCTCAGTTAGGTTCCAAAATGAAAATAGACATTGTATACTCCTAAAACAAATACATCATAATGATAATATCATTTAACCCTTTTTTTAATGCTTTGATTGATTGATTGATTACTTATTGCTTTCCGCCACACTCAACAATTTTTCAGTTATCTGGTGGCGTCCAGTTTTTGTTGGTGGAGGAGAGAACCCAAATACAATGTACCTGGGAAGAGACCACCGACCATCCACAAGTAAACTAGCAAACTTGCTCACATAACGCTGCGGCCGAGATTCGAACACGCGCCGACGCGATGATTATGAGCCCGATGCTCTAACCACTCAGCCACGGAGGCCCCTAAAAAGTATCTAATGTTATGATATACGCTGTCCCTATTTTTTTTTCAATAGATGTTATATGCAGCTTCTCTTTGTCAACTTTGTCTTCCCCAGTCAAGATCTTGTATACTTGAATCACACCCGCCTCTTTTTCTTCTGTTATGCAAGGATGCGGCAACCTTTCTTCATAGGGTAGATTCTCGATGTCCTTGCAAAGCTTCGTTCCTCGTTTTTTGTACTCTTTCTAACTTATCGATATCGCCCGAAAACTGCTGTATCCGGTGCATTGCCGTTCTCAAGAACTGGACAAACCATTGCTGTGTAGTTTCTTGACGATTGTGCTATCTCTTATACCAAACGTCCTTTTGATGACATCCAGTACTTTGTTGGCTTTTCCTAAAGCGTTTTTTACGTGTTGATGAAACGCGATGGTTTGTTTTCAAATAATACACAAAGATCTTTCTCCTTCTCTGTTGTTTCCAGTTTTCTGACAACCTCTCGAAGTTTCATGTATTCTTGCCCTGTCAATATCTGTGGCTGTTCTCCCATACATCTTTGTATCGTTTGAGAGTATACGAGTCACACGATTCAGTGCATCTGGGAGGTCATTTACGAAACTGATGAAGAGTAAGGGTCCGAAAATGTTGCCTTGGGGAATCCCACTCTTCACACCCAACCATACATATTTGTTGCCATTGATGAATACCCGTTGCGACAGACCTTCCAAGAAATTGGGTATCTATGCGCTAATGCTGCCTCTCCTGTCATAGCTTTCGATCTTGCTCGACAACGTATCAAACATCTTTTTGAAATCCAAGTAGACGGTTTCGAGGGGCTCTCCTCTGTCCTGTGCTTCAGACCACTCATCCAGGCACACCAACAGCTGTGTCATACAGGAGCGTCCTGGTACAAAACCGTGCTGTTCGTCACAGAACAAGTCATGACTAGTCAAAACCGTGCTGTTCGTCACAGAACAAGTCATGACTAGTCAAACTAACAGATCTGTAGTTCCCAGGTGTGCTTCTGTCCCCTTTCTTGTTTCTACTGCGTCGGTAGCTGTCCAGAGTCCAAAGCCTTTCTATAGATGATGTTGAGTGGTGTAGCGATACAAAGTGTCAACTCTTTCAACACTCTTGGCTGAAATCCATCTGGGCCCTATGACCTGCTAATTTTCTAGTTTCTGTAAATGCTTGCGTAAAATACGAGGGACACTTTTTAAGTTCGTAGAGTAAGCCTATAACTTTTCAACGCGATTATGAAGTTGCACGATTTTTTACACAGAACTTACGTAATCATTCCTCTCTCGAACGGTATCACGGTATGCGGCGCACGAGGTCCACGTGCGCGGCGCGCTGGGTATTTTCAACACGTGGTTTTATACACTATAGTAAATTATAGCGTTCAATATGGATGGAAAAAATCTCTGAACAGAGGGTATATTGTAAGATTCGAGCACACCTCGGGTTTCCGTCAACGGAAATTCATGCTGATTTGCAAAAGGTTTATGGGTATGGTGCTTTAAAATATGATACAGTTTGCAAGTGGGTACGTCGTTTTAATGATGGTCGGGAGTCAATTGAAAATGACCCTCGAGTGGGTAGGCCGGTTTCCGTTTTGGCGGAAAAGAAAGTTGCTACTGTGAAAACGTTAATTGAGGAAGACGCACGTTATACCGTGCAAGGGATAGAAGAGTTAAGTGGCATTCATTCGTCAAGTGTTTTGAAGATCTTGCGTGAACGACTTGGGCTACGTAAGATCTGCGCGCGTTGGGTGCCCCACTTGCTCACTGACGAGCAGAAACAAAGTCGGGTTAGACTTGCATTGCAAGTTATAAAAAAAAAATATGATAAATGTGACCCACGTCGTTTGAAAGAGGTAGTTACAGGTGATGAAATCTGGATCTATCATTTTCAACTCGATTCTAAGGCTAAAAATAAGGTTTGGGTTTCATCTGAGGACGACAGACCTGTCATTGCGTGCCGTTGCAAAACATCAAATCGCATGTTGTATGCGATATTCTTTGATTCGAAAGGTACAGTCCTTCAAATTCCAGTCCCGAAAGGTAGTTCTGTCACTGGAAAGTTTTACAGAGAAAGTGTTTTCACTCAATTTGTTGATTTCTATCAGAAACGCAGACCGCGCACCGGTGTCCGCGACATCAAATTACTCCATGATAACGCACCGGCCCATAAATCCGCTACGGTACAGGAATATCTGAAAGAATCTGGGCTCGATGTTTTAGATACAGCCCTGACCTGTCCCACTGTGATTTTTGGTTGTTCCTAAGACTAAAGGAAATGCTGGCAGGGCACCGTTTTGAATCCCGTTGTCGTATAGGCAGTGCGGTCTACCAGTGTCTGCAACATATACCTAAAGAGGAGTACCGGGCGGCGTTCCGGAAATGGGTAGATCGGTGAAAAATGTGTGTTGAGCCAGACGTGCACATTTCGAAGATCTTGGATAAATAAAATTTTGATATTTCAAGCGGTTTTAAAAAGACAGCCCTACTCTACGAACTTAAAACGTGTCCTTCGTATGTATCCCGCAATTCTTGCCTACCAGATCTATCTTCCTTGTCTGGAACTTTTTCCAGATCTTCTCTTGTAAAGACACCACAGGAATAAAATTCATTCAATATATCTGCCTCAGCACTGTCGTTACTGTGGATTATTGATTGATTAGATATTGTTTAACGTCCCGCTCGAGAATCCTTCACTCATATGAAGACGTCACCATTGTCGTTGAAGTCCGCCACTCTGCTTTTTTTACAGTCGATTTGGGTTTCATATATTTCCAGAAAGCCTTTAGGTTATTCTATACTTCCTGAGAAAGGGTCTCCTCGAAATTCTGACTTCGTTATTCTAATTTATAAACTGTGTGACACATTAAGCATGTTTGGTTCAGAATGCAATCAATTGAAACTCAAAATCTAATAACACTACTGCTTTCTTCATTTGCATAACATCATTATAGTACTTCAATAAATATTTTATAACTCGATTTAGCTTCTTCAATGCAAAATGCCTTATAGGCATGGGTAAATTTTGGATTTCAGTTTAAGGAGGCGTGGGAAAAATCTGAGAGACAAGAAGTCTGTTGATCGCTGTTAGGTCCCCAGTTTGCTCTGATGGGGGCTCATGGGTCAGAGTCCCCGGAACTGTTTAACTGTATTGTAATTATGAATTTTGGTGTAAAACTAATACAATTTTCAAGTACACATGCTGCAAGTTACATTGGGAATAATGTTTCAGCTTTAAACTTCATTCAGTAGTTCTTGATAACACTGTTGGCTCTTTGTGTCTAGCATCTTCTTCATAGACAGACTTAATATATGTTTTGGGCGCACCTGCTGATTTTGAAATAATTTATTTTAATACTTGCTGCAATTTTAACCGGACACACTCAATACCGAAATCTACAAAAAGAAAGGTCTCTCTCTCTCTCTCTCTCACACACACACACACACACACACACACACACACACACACACACACACACATATATATATATATATATATATATAACACAACTCTTAGGTGTTCTTTCTTAAGTGATAGGCTTTTTATTGTGAGTATGTATTCGAATTAGAATTAAATTGTTTCTTAATTTTTACTCCATTGTTAAATAGAATATTTCATATCAAAATTTCCGTGTGTTTCTTTGGAAATAATTTAGAAAGTTTAAAATTTTATCGGTCGATTTGATACTTTGTATCAAAATTAGTTTGTTCCGATATTTCTAGATACGAACATACGGGTTTATAAATCAAAATGGCAGGTCTGTCGCGCAGGGGAATCGGTCGACATCACTTGAACGGAAAACTTTAAGGGCAGTCGACACCCGAAATAAATATGTTACGAATATTTTTTTTAAATATGTCTTTAAAAAATAATCTATGCTAGGTGGAGAGAAGGTGTGCCATCAAGTATTAGTGATATAAACGTGTAAATAAATTTTTTTTTGCTTTGAGCGAAGTTGGAATCCCCTCCTCCGTAAGTTTTTGGACCTGAGTATATATTGCATATGGTGGTTTTCTTCTGCTCTTAGTAGTGTCGACTGATCGACGGAGAGATGCACCGACGATCTGAAAGTGAATAAAATACATTTATTCACCGATCAAGACTCCCCAGGGAGCTTATGTATAGTTTAACAATAAGGTCCATTCGGAATATATGATACAATATATGTTATGAATAAGTTTCAAAATTGGATTGGAATTGAGTCATGGAAATTTACCGAACAGTTTGTTGATATCCGAGTGTGTATTTCAGTTGGATTTCAAAAGCTATTTCTTCAAAGAAAAATTGTTTGAAAATGGTAATTGAACAAGATATCAGCCTTATCCAAAAGCAAATCCATTTCAGGCCTTTTTTGGCCATATTCAGGTCATCGTGTACATACATCGGTACACAATGCAGAAAGACAACAAATTTACTGCATCACCAGGACCCAGGAAACTTTAAAAGTGGGTTGCGACCCAAGTTTTACTTTTTCCGCCAAGGAATGGAGATTGATTGAAGATCCCAAAATGGCAATTAATGTTTAACCAGAAGGGGGTTTCAAACCCCGTTAACCCCTTTAGATCCGCCACTGAATTTACCCCCCCCCCCCCCCCCACCTTGAGATTTTAACTGTACGTTAGTGCGGCCATAGGAGGGCATCATCTCTTTAAGTTGTGTATTATGAAAACATAGCTGCTTGGTGTTTTAGATATATATAATTAAAACAAAAAATGTCATGCTGTAAACAAAGTATTGAAGACTACATATATGTAAAACATCAAACAAGCTTGCATTCTGTGACTTATTCCAGGTGTCTACGATCCTGAGAACTTGTATTTGCTCTCCTTCTGGATATTTTCTCTGAGTGACCCATATTTAATATTTGACGGGTTGATTTTAATAGTTCATTACATACATGTTATATTGTTATATATTCCTAATGCTACTTTGCACAATTTTATCATGCTCCTACGTGTACATGTTGAAGTTGGTAGGTTGAATTTCTACGGAAGCTTTTAAGACTATTTGTATCATGTAATAAAAAGAATACTTCATACTGTACTAACTCGTAATTACGATATATCTCGGTAATTATCTCATAATTACGAGAAAAGATCTCGCAATATTCTCGTAGTTACGAGAGAAAAATATCTTTATAAAGGCGAGTTGCACAACTTATGAATAGGCCTGAAAGTGCCACGTTTGATTTGGTAAATGGGAAAATGTGCAGTGTGAATAATTTTATCGCAAATAAGATTTCAAAACAAGAAAAAAATTCTGCATATTTTAGTGCATTCATCTGGGAATTCCGACTGAAATAAAAGTAAGATGTAAATATCAAGGGGGGTGGGGGTGAAAATACACAGGGTTATGATCTGCGAAGTTTGTATCACATACTTCTTGAAGCTTGTTTTTATGAAATTTGATTCTTGAATATCTTCCTATCGATTCTCTAGAATGTACCCGAGATTTTAATAACCCACAAAGTCCACACTTTACCGGTAATGCATGACCAAATGGCCACTTTAAGTGTGGCTCCACTCGGGCAAAATGAAATTTTCGTGATAAGTCCATGTTCACAAAATGATCAAAAATTTTGCATACTAAGTCACCGTAATATGCTTACCAAATGTACAAAGTATTATTGATTTATTTCGCTTTGTTCTATAAATATGGACAGATATTTATGAACAACGATCATAAATCAAAATCTATACAAAACACTACTTGTATTACCTTTGAAATCTAAAATCAGCAAAGCGGATATAAAAATATGTCATTATATAAAATTAAACAAGTGAAAAAGGCATGCTTTCATTTTCATGCAATTTCGGTTGTCGTTCTTGATTTTCATTCGATGATCGCTAGGGGCGCTGCGTTGTCGAGAACGCTAAGTGCGCGAAATGTTGCGGATCCAAAAGTTTATGTAGCGTATGATAATATTTCGACAGAGTGCGATTTACCTTCCAGCTAAAGGAAGTGAACATAATTAACAATTTATCAGCTCAATTTATCAAAATCATCCACAAAGACCTATTACAAGAAATACTCTAAAACATGTCGATGTTTCTAACACGCTCTTTTTAACGAAAGTCCACAATTGTTAGCAAAGTAATAAGTAATAACGAGATTTTTTTTTCGTCGTAATTACGAAGTTTTTCTCGTAATTTCGAGATAATTATTATAACTAAAAAATATTTTTTCGTTATTACATGAAAAGCATTTCGCAGATTTTTTTTAAATTTTTTTTATTTTAGATTTAAACAGGGAAGAAATGTTCCAGTATTACAATTATATTTTATTCCCTTGAAAGACTTGAAAGCATATCAGAAATTGTTGTTATATAGTACATACAGAAAAAAGGATGACCCTGAATGATCATAATATACGGGTATATAAATAGCTGGTGTACAAATGTAACATCTTTGTGTAACAAAATGGGTGTGGTTTAAATGTAAATCAGTAAAACTAATAGATTGAAAGTGGAAGGTGCAAAAAAATATGAACATTGAAGAAAAAACTGATACCCCCCCCCCCCCCCGGGCCCGGCCCCTGCAGAAAAAGAAAGTAGAACGTGTGGCATGAATTGTATAGAAGACGAGGTTGATTGTCCTCTATTCCAAAATGATAAACAGGATTTTTTTTTGGTTCAGGACATTGGCCAGTAAAATTTCAAATTTTTATACCTTATCAAATAAAGAACAAAAAACAAAAACAATCAAAAAAACAAAAAAAAAACAAAAACAAAAACAAAAAAAAACCAAACAAACAAACAAACAAAAACAAAAACACAAAAAAAAAAAAAAACACAAAACAAAACAAAAAGAAGAAAAAACAAATGGATTGTGTCAAATGGAGATATTTATCGGCAATATTAATCAAACTGGGTAAGTTTTTAGTCAACATTTCAAATATAAGAAATATTGATCTGTGTTAGTTGACCCCCCCCCCCCCAAGAGAGAGAGAGAGAGAGAGAGGGGGGGGGGGAGAGAGAGAGAGCTAAAACGATAAGCATTTGATTACTTCACTAGAAGTATACATGTGTTTTATCTATTATTATTTTTCATTTTTATTTATTGTGTGTGTGTGTGTGTGCGTGTGTGTGTGTGTGTGGTTACATAATATTATACATATTGTGATACATACAGGCGTGTAATATTTTTAGAATTATAATCCCAACTACTACAAACTTCTGTCAACATCTTTTTTTCTTGCTATTTTGATGCTATACATCAGTTTGGACTTTTCCTGTCTCTTTCTCTTCTATTTATTACCTTATGGTATATATGTCATCAAGAACACAGAATTACGATTTAGTAAGTCTTACCTGTAAAAATAAAGGAAAATGTGCAACAAAAAAAGCAAATAAATAAATAAATCAAACAAATTTAAAATAATATAAAATAAAAAGGAGGGGTAGGCCACATCACCCTCCTTCACAGCCTCGTGTTCTACGTACTTGATACCCAAATATGTTTTTAATTCTAGTTGTTAAAAAATTCATGCGACCTTCACCTCATATATATTTGTCCTTCATTTTCTTGTTTCTTGTTAATGAGATATATGTTTACATTGATTTGCATTTTTCCGGATGAAATGACAGCTTCCACACGTGATAAACATGGGGGCTCACAAACGTATTACAAATGAAACGTAACGTCATAGTTGATGTTGCGGGTAAAACATATGGATAAAGGCAAGAGCCCTCAAAAAGGATATGTGTACAATTTCAAAAATACACGTTAAATAAGGTACCAAGACTGTACACAAAGAAGTTAATTTTTAGCCGAAGTGAAGCACAATCAATTATTCATTCAATATTGACATTCAATTATTTATCAGTAATGTTGTATACTTATAAAGGCTAAAGCCGTAAATATATATGTAAAGGTAATAATACCAGTATAAGAGTATATTTTTTGTACATGCATATATTATTGAAAAATTCCATGCATAACGGAGATGATTCTTAAAGAAAGAATGTTCCCTTTTGTTTATTCCGAGTGGCACATAAGAGTTCAATTTTTTCTTCCATAAATTTTCTCTAAAGCGGCGGTAAATATCATCTTTGTAAAGTTTTTCTATACCTATGATAGAATAATCGTTTACCACTGTGGGAATTCGTGTAGAAGTGAATAGCTACGGGGTCATCAGTTTCGCGTCTAATAAATGACAAATTCAAAACATGCCTTTGATATAAAGTTGCTTCAATTTATCCCACATATACAGTTTTGTTGCATTTTTTGCAAAACACTCCATAAACTACATTGCTGGATTTACAATTGATATAATTTTTGATATGATATTTGTTACCGTTACAGTCCTCGAATTGATTTGTTGTAATGACATATTGACATAAAATACACTTTTTAGCACCACATGGTTTGCACAAATTTTCCTCTTTGAAAAAGAAATTATTGTGTTTCTTATGTACTAGGATGTCTTTTAAAGTTTTGTCTCGTCTAAAGGCCACGATTCGCATATCCTGGAAAGCACTTTTGAGGTGATCAGAGTTTTCCAGAATTTTTTGACAGTTTTTTAAAATCTTATGGACATTCGGAAGTCCTTTAGAATAGTTTATCACGAGAGGAACACGATTACTCTGCTTTGTCTTTTTACGGTAGTTCAAGAGCTTCGATCGGTTGAGGTTATCTACTTTTTCAAGTTCTTTTTCTACATCATTATCAGAATAACCGCGTTTTCGCAAATTGATCTTTATTTTCTGTCGTTGAATTTGGTATTTTTCTTCTGTGGAACATATTCTACGTGCTCGGAGTCCAAGTCCATAGGGAATAGATTTTTTTGTAGATTCGGGGTGGTTGGAGCTTTTATTAAGGTACATATGTTTGTCCGTAGATTTGCAGTATAAGTCCGTAGCTAGCATTCCGTCTGTTGTTGAGATAGTTACGTCAAGGAAATCAATTTTGGTGGTTGGTAGAGGCAAGTCGAGCTGAATACTTGAATGTATGTCATTCGCTGTCTTATGAAATTGTTTTAGTTCTTCCTCTGTACCCGTCCAGATGCCAAAGATATCATCAATATATCGTACATAAAATAATGGTAATTTTTCCGATTTTTCAAACAGAATTTGTTCCCATCCTCCCATGTATACACAGGCGTAATTTCGCCCAAGCTTCGATCCGATAGCGGTTCCTTCGGTCTGAATGTAGTGTTTATATATATATATATATAAATCAGAGAGATGGGCAAACACGAACCCTTCAGAACTCAGAGGTGCATGAGATCAGGTGCCTAGAAGGAGTAAGCATTCCCTGTCGACCAGTCACACCCGCCGTGAGCCCTATATCTTGATCAGGTAAACGGAGTAATCCGCAGTCAGAATCAGTGTGCCAAGAACGGCCTAACAATTGGTATGAAACACGTCAAGACAACATTAGACTTGTACTAGAAGGTTGTACTGGCAAACGAGCATATAATTTGCGAAATGCTGACTGTAGACAAGACTGTACAAATCCCCATAACATCAACTTGTTTGTCAGTAGCCTGCCTTGATTTAAAAACTGATCATATGCAGAACAAGCTCATGCATATAGAATCAGCTGGGAGATATAAACATCATATGCGGGAGACAATGGAATATTGCCACATAAATTTATTGGGAAGTTGATGATGGAGAAATTGAAATCATCCCGTTTGTCACAAAGTTGAGTTGTTAGTTTGCCACCAGCATCTATTTCTAATAATATATCTAAGTATGAAGCAAATGTGGAAGACTCTGTGGTATCTTTAATTTCAAGTTCCTGGGATATATCGAATCGACATATGAATGAAAATGATCACTGTTAATAAATAAAACGTCGTCGATATATCTAAATGTCGAATTGAAGGCCACGACAAGAGAATTTTTCTCCTCATGTAGAAACTTTTGAATGAATTCTTCTTCATAAGAATATAAAAAATGAGCACAATTCGTGCCTATGGGAATTCCATCAGACTGTCGGAAGATCTGATCACCAAAGACTACAAAGATATTGTCAATGAGGAACTCTAGCATCATTTAATATGAACTTCAGAGTACTTGGGCGTGGAGTCAGAGTAGTGCATAAAATGATTTTTGGGTGACTGATCACTAGAAATGAATATTTCATTTTACCATTTTTGTTGAAGAAGCAACTGTCTATGATGTCAAAAAGTCTAGTCTTTAATTTATCGTGAGGTATGGTCGTGTAGAGTGTTGTAAAATCATGCATTTTAAAGTGGCTGGATTGAGAAATGTTTTGTGATTTCAAATTCATTACAAGTTCTTTAGAATTTTTAAGAATCCACATTTGATTTACACCACTTCTGTCATATGTAGTGGCACATTACGTTTAAAGTGTCTCCTTCAGAGCAGTTAATATGTTTGTGAGGAGCAAAGATAGGGGCTTGGTAGAACATTTAGTATCTTTGTTTGTAAGGGGTTTTGTGGAGTTTGGGAGTCCAGAATAGGTACGGTAACTCATATTCATCACTCCACTGACTGGGATAGTAAATGTGTTCAAAGCTGAAGCACGATTTTGGAGAATTTCATCTTTTGAAAGGGCAGTTGGAGTATAAGTGTGATTACTAAACATGGAATCTGTGCAAAGTTCGTTTACAATGCAGTTGTAATAACGAACCTTACAAACAAATACAACTGTTACAAACTTTATCAGCTGGAACTAAAACATATTCCTCATGCAATCTATCTAACTCTTTTTTTTCACTTCTGATTTACTAAACACAGAAGGAGAGATGGTATTATTATTTTATACGTTTGGATTGCACATGTATCCAGGCCTACTGTAGGAGTATACATGTGGTTATATGTTATGTCTCTTGATATTTAAAATGATAATAACTTATAATTTCAAAACTATTTTAATCATCATATAATTAGGAATATTTTTGTTATACTGAAAACGAATTTAAATATGAACCGTACTTCTGAAGGAGCGTCATAGGTACCGTTAATATCCGGATTATATTTTTGGTGCTTTGCTGCAGATGCTGTGTTACTTAAGAATTGCGCAGAAATAAATTTGGGTATTGTCTCATGTTTTTAAGTTAAGCCGTGATTTCAGTTTAATAAGTATAACACAGTTAACTATAAATATTTTAAAATGTCATAAGCGACCTTTAAAAAAAAAACGAGGCAACCATCCGGGCCTTCGGAAAAATTGAACATGGCAGCCGTCTGGAGGTTGGTCATCGTTTGTTGCAATACGCATATTATCCATTTCATGAGTAAACAGTATTAGTAAAACAAGTGAAAAGCTTTCGTACAGTAAGATATGAAATAAGAAATGTTTTTTAAAGAAAGGTTAGAAAGATTAGACAAAGGTGGCCGTAGATAATTCGAGAAGTAAGCATCCGCCATTTTCAATAGTTTTGCATCCATTGAGAAGGGTGCCAAAAATGAAATGAGTAGCTGAAATAAATACTCAATAAGAAGAGAGCCAGAATTTACTCAAAGATGTTGTGGTGTACCATTTTTACGCAAGATCTGACAAGTGTTTTGAATTAATACAGATTAACCTCATGGAAGCGACCACGTGCACATTAAAACCAACAACTCGTGCACCCCCCCAACCCCAGTCAGCAGGGCGTTGCCAGAGGCCTATAAATTTTCGACTGATTTCTCACAGACTTTATGGCCTCAATATTCCGAAAATGGTATTTCCTCATAGCTTTTTTCCCCCTTTCTACCCGCTGATACCGGTACCCATTCAGTTTGGAAAAATAGCATCAAAATGGAATTGGGAATTTTCTACCATTTCTATCAGCAAATGATTTCAATTAAAAGAAGAACAAAACAAGAAGTAATTTTTCTGCATGAATCATTTTCAATTTTACGGTAATATTTGCAGTTGTGAGATATTAGGAATCTAGGCTCATTCTAGAATATCGTAGCTCTAAAACAAGCGCACTGCCATGATCTGTACTTTTAATTTAATACTGGATGTGAACATTTTAAGTGAATTACAATGTCAGCAGTCAGTTTTTTGGCAAGTGAATTAGGAAGTTTTAGTCTCAAACTTAGGAAAAATCAACGTGTTTTGGCATTGGGTTTGTTTGTTTTACATCATTTTTCACTCATATTGAGACGTCACCAGCTGTAGGTGAAGTACCACAAATTTAGACCTATGCTTAGCGCTCGGGGCCATAGCAGTGAGGGTTCTAATGTGCCAATGCCTACCGTGACACAGGACCTTCATTTTTTTTCATTCATATCCAAAAGACCCGTGATTCTCACTTCTAAATGACAAGCGTTTGGTGAAGGAGCATTCACTACCTATTTTTCGTCTTAGGTTTGATACAGCCATGGCACAAGCGGGGCTCGAAGTCATGACCTCCCGGTTACGAAGCGAATGCTCTAACCACTGAGCTACCGCGACCGGTATATGATCCAACTCTCTGGATCAAGTTACTGTAGTAACAATAAATTTATTGTATAATCCCAACCCCCAATGCTACAGTTTATCGGTACCAGTTAAATAAGGAAAAAAATGCTACCGCAAATCTACATTAATCCTATCTATGTTGCTTATATTTTTTGTTTTAAATAAGAGAAAAAATCTCTGATCACAGTTGTCTGGTATCTGAATTTTAATAAATATATATTAATACGAAAAATACTCGTGTATACCAAAATACACTGGGTGTGCAATGATATTTGGACCTGTCCTTAATTTGGGTCTAATTGATATATTAGCTGAGGATAACTTATTCTCTAGTATGGTTGAGCTCAGAAATTTTGTTTAAAATATCATTGCATTATGTCTGTTGTAAAATTGTTGTGGTCGAGTGGTTAGAGCATTGCGCTCAAAATCACAAGGCCTCTCACCTCTAGTCGGCGCGGGTTCAATTCTTGCTCGCGCCGATATATGTGAGAAGGTTTGCCAGTTTACTTTCGGAAGGCCAGTGGTCTCTTCCCGGGTACACTGTATCTGGGTCTCTCCTCCACCTACTAAAACTGAACGCCACCAGATAACTGAAAAATTGTTAAGTGTGGCGTAAAACAATAAAACAATCAATCATAAAATTGTTGTGAAGGATTTAAAACTTCTGCATTGATGGAAGAGAAGGAAAATGATCTCTGAACTTGACCATGCAGGAGAATAGGTTAGCCCCAGCAAATTTATGAATAAAATCAGGCAGAGTTACATATGTTAACATCTTTATTGTTATGATACATGTTCGATTTCTAAAACTAGCCAATAACAGCCTGTTCTCCACTGCTGCTGAAAAGTACAATCGAGCCACCTTTCTTTTTCACATCTCTTGTCCTGTTTATTGGGGTTCTACTGTTTTACATGAAAACACAAAAACTATCTATTTCGGTGCTATGCTACTTTTGTCTTAATTGATCCTAATGAAAATGGATATTTTCAAATGTTGATGTTGAAATGATATATTGCATAATTTCATTTTACCATGTCTTATGTGTAACTTGTCATTTTCATCACAGCTAACCATGAAGAGAATTAAAATAAATACAAAATGAAGATTGACCGAAATAAATTGAAAAAATCAACAACAGAAGTGGTAAGTCTTTTTAGAAATCATTAACTAATGAGTGAAATTAAATTGTTGATATACACAAATGTACATGTAGAATACTACTACTTAATTGGGTAAAATTACCGTTTAGCACTTGTTCGTAAGATTGCAAAATTGTGATTGCTATACTGCAAAAGACTATATATTTATATTTACACACACGCACATATATATATATATATATATTATATATACACGCACACACACATATATGTGGATTAGTTGTGAATAAATAAAAGTGAGACTTCTGATCTCACAAGAAAGGCTGATCATGAATTAATATTATACATGTAAGGTAAAGAGTCAATGGTGTAGTATATATTTGATATTTTTTATTAGCCTGCTGATTGTCGGGTACTGATTGAGAAGCTAAGGAATGCCACAGAGGATGATTTATACAAAGAACTACAGACTATCACCACTGTTACATCTTGGACTTATGGAAAGGTAAAAACAAATGGGGGAGAATTGCAGTAATTCACAGTGGTTTTTTTTTTGTTTTTTTTTCTCTATCATGGCAACTTAACAGCTCAGGAGGCTACAGCATATATATAGTTTTTGGATATACTGACTAGTCCAGATACAGTCTGATAGATCTCATGTGATATTAGTAAATCCAAATCTTAAGGGTTACGGTTACTGTTGAGCATCTAAGAAAAGATGGTCAATGGATAGAGAGGAAAGTAAATGCATGATGTCAGAAATTTATAGTGGAAGTACGAAATGAGCTTCAAAAATCCTTGTATGTACTTTTGATACGAAATTTGGTTTGCAGTGTGAACTTTACCACTGGTCCGATATACTGGACAAGTTTGATGAAATCCTGGAAAAGGCCTGCAAGAAAGAAGTAGACAAGTGGACTTTGGCATGTGATGTACCATCCAATGAACGGGTAAACACCTCTCCATATAGACAGAACAAACAACTATTACATGAATACCTATATGCATGTATTTTTTGCTCAGATTAACCTATACTTTGTAGAAAGTCAAATAAAAAATAAAGTTCTGAAACATTTTAATATCTATATGAATATTACATTAAAATTGCTGTAATTGGAGGGAATCTCTGCACTGTGTCTAAATGGATTTTGATTTGGTCAGTTGAAGGAGCTGCTGCTGTACATCCTGGACTTTACTTCCTTGCTGATTGAGCACAGTTTCTCCAGGCACCTGTACAACTCCATGGAACACCTGACAATGCTCCTTTCATCCTGTGATATGACTGTTGTCCTTGGAGTTCTTAATCTCCTCTATGTTTTCAGGTGAGATTAACAGATCTTGACTTTGGCCTCTCTTGTGTATGATGGATTGAGTAATAAAGAGCATATTAATTTATTTAGCAGTTTACTGAAATGTTACGTACATTGATCTACATGCCTGCATATACATTTTATGAGCGAGACTAGTTGATCAGTTGAATAGTCATGTAAATGCAAATACTCTGTTAGGCAGAAGCACCTCTTATATATGTATGTACATATATACATCCATGAATTTTGAAACATGCATGTATTTTTCGAGGTAAACACACCGTTTACCCTCTGTATTATTGATTTAAATATTTGTACTTTTGATTTTAATGTACAGTATTCTAACATTGCAGCAAAAGATCCAATTTCATCACAAGGCTAAGCAATGACAAAAAACAAGGACTTCTCATAAGATTGACACATTTAGCAGAGGTATGTTTTATCAATAATGCATTCAAAAATATAAAGATACATGTACTCTTTCAATGGTTTAGAATCTAATGTACGGAAATGTATCTTTTAGAGTTGGGGTGGAAAAGATAATGGCTTTGGTTTAGCTGAGTGTTGTAAAGATGTACCAATATCCGTAAGTGCTCGTTTCACATTATTTTCTGAATTTGTACTGGTCATGATTAACGACTATAATTTAAATTTGTTCATCTTTTGCTTTATTGCTTTTTAAAACTTGTGCATGTTCATTTACATGGAATGCAAATTCCAACAATTTGTTGATCCACTTTCCCAGAATGTACTGATCTTTTTTTTTTTATTATTTTAGAACTTTCCATTGAGTGCAACTACCCTCCACTTCGAATTTTACGTGGAAAACAAAGATGAAAAAGGAAGTAAAAAGGTTAGACCTATCTTCATTTTCTTCTTATTGATTCAGTTGAAATTTAGGAACTCTTTTACATTAATATATCAGTTTCAAAAATTCTTAAACTACAATCTCATTCTGTTTGTATTTGACCATCCGTCAATTATTCATTTCATTTATATGTGTCATTTTTTGATAAGAAAGATTTTAGCCTTAAAAAAGACAGGAAACTGCATTTATGTTGCCTAAATGTGTTGGGGGGGGGGGGTGTTTTGAACATTTTCTGAAATCATTTCATTCAGTTTCATGACTTACTGTACATGTGTATTTCTTTTAAGTGACTTTGATTCTCTTGCACCATCTTTGAAAAATACACATATCCACAACTGGCTGTCACAAACCATTTCTGTCCTGATCATACAACTTTCTAGAATATCATTGTATTCACGACTTCATTAGCTGCATCTTTAATTTTCTGTGTTGTAAAACTTTTCAACCTGTTCAATAAAAATTCATATACAGATATAAAAAGAATGAAAATTGCATTAATTTCTGTTGTTTTCTTGTGCATAAAATTTGAGGACATTACAAATGGTGTTGCTCTAGAATTTATTGCAGTCTTACATGTATGTCAATAATTCCCAGCAGATCAATATTTTTTGTCAGGTCTGAAGACAATTAAAAAATGGGTGTAGATGTACTGAAACATGTTTTATCAGATGTATATTCCACCTGAAATGCTCTGAATTTGTTTGATATTTAGAGAATTTGTAAAATTGATATTTTACAGAATACTGCCAATACTATAACTTCAATACATATGGAAAATTTGGACAAGTCCTCAAAGTTACCTTCACAAATAATGGAGGACCTGTTAACCAACTTCAAAATACCAGAGGAAAAACAGGTAGAACACTTATTTGAATATAAAGCTGTAAATCTACATGTATAACAAATCAACATCTTAAATGAAAACAGATGTCTTTGTTTGAAATACAAAGGGACTCATTTTATGATTAAATTAAGATCAAAGCCATTGCAAAATACATGTGACAAAACATGAATTTGTAATACAAGTATTTCTTATGAACTCGGTAAAAAAAAAAAAGAAGTTCTTTAGGGATTGAGGAAGTTATATTTCACCTGGAAATGCTTTCATTTGGTTTACAGATGTTGTTATACACACACATTCGTCTGGCCCACTTGTTCTCCAACTACCATGCTCGTGTACAGTGTGTGCAGGCACGATTACAAGCCCTAGCCATCTTGGGTAAGCCAGACAAACTATTGTGAAGTTAATGGGATTTAAAGTCAAAGTGCATTTAAAACATTCTATTGTACAGTACATGTCAAAAATTCTGAGGCATTTAAGCATTCTTGAGAGTTTTTGATTTCTTTTAGAAGACACTTCATTTTCTGTTTGCAAGATGCAGATTTCAATATAGAAATTTAGAAATAGGGACAATATTTCTTTCCCCCCCCCCCCCCCCCCCCCCCCCCCTTAAAGTGGATTTGAGAAGAATTTTATGCAAAAAAGCAGTTAAATTACAGTATACGTGTACAATTGATATTCATGCTTCTTTATGCTAGTATCATTGCCTTAATTCAACAGTGATAGTCTGACAATTCAGTATTTTAGATATTAACTCGTTAGTATCCATCAGAAAATTTTATTCAAAGTATATCACAAAGTAAATAAATCCATGCATTTAATTAATCTGTAATTTCTCATGCCTCTCCTTTGCTTGATCAAGAAGATGGTGTTTAACCTGACCCAACTTCATCATCATTTGCGTTTTTGTTACCGTCTTTGTTTTAGATGTACACATATATTTTGTACAGCTTGCGAATCCCATCCAAAATTATGACACCATCAGTCTATGTTAATTTGCATCTATAGTTAGAATTGGAGTCGTATAGCCTGTAATTTGAAAAAAGCACTTAAAAGATTCATTTTCTTGGTTGTTAAATTCAAACCAATTCAGGTAACAATATTAAGCAGGGGATTCCCACAATCCTGCACTCTGGAGCGAACACTGAAGATGCATGTACAGATGCAATGATGCTTAATGTTTTCAAAATATATAGACAATGACATTTTGTATAATGTTGTTTCTTGTTTTACAGTGTATTCAAATGCTATACAGGAGAATATGAATTCCCTTTTGTATCCAGGACTGATAGAAGAACTGGTTGACATTGTTGAGCTGAAAGATAATACTTTCGTTGTAAGTTCTTAAGATACCTTCAGATGTTTATCACTGCTGAGCTGAAATTGATTTAATTTAGGTCTCAGATATGTCAGAAGATTTGAAAATCTGATTCTTTGTTTACTTGCACAGGAAATCAAAGCTGCATCTCTGAGAACTCTGACATCCATCATTCACCTGGAAAGAAATCCAAAGTATGTGCTAGTAGATTATTTTTGGTTGAAATCTGTATTTCAAGGAAAATAAATAGGTTTTAATGCTCAAATGAACATTGCAAAATGTGTACAATGTGTGCCTGTTAGTTAATTCCTATGTAGTCAACTTTTTATGCTTGAGTATGCCATATTTATGGAAATGCACATAGTTGCCATACAATTGATAAAGACAACCCTGTTTCTGTTCAGGTTGAACAACATCATAGATGCCACTGGGGCCTCATCGTACCATGGATTCCTTCCTGTACTTGTACGTTCTTGCATCCAGCACATGACAGGTAAACTTCATTATTTGATGAATAGAGAGAACACCTATTATTTACGGTGACATGTAGTAACTGCATTAATTTCTCTATTAACATTTCTGCAGATGCCCATCTGACCCCATTTCCACAGAAATATGCCACGGCCCTGTTTTCTTTCCTATATCATTTGGCAAGCTACGAAAATGGTATGAGTTTGATGCATTTGTTTTGACAAAAAATGATTCCTGAAGAATGTTGTAATTATACTTGCATATGTATACACACTCGCCTGTTACAGGTGTGGAAGCATTGGTGTCTTGTGGGATGATGGAGTGTCTGTTAAAGGTCATTAATTGGTATGGCGACGGACAGGAACACATTACAGTAAGTGGGTAAAGGAATTACAGTTGTGCTTGTAACTTATTAGCAGGAACAACACCTGTTGATAAATGAGTTTAGGAATTGCAGGTGTCTTTACAACTAACAGACAGGAGCACATGATCGTAATTGGCATTAGGAACTTGTTATGTACTGATAAATCAAGTCTTGATATGTGTAGAAATGCATGTAGTGCCTGTTTATGATGCAAAAATAAAGACCCACATTAAAACTGTATAATTATAAACTCTCGTATGATTAGTGTCAAGTTTGTAACGTGAATTGATCCTTTCCAGCAATTTGTAACAAGGGCTGTACGAGTGGTTGATTTGATCACAAACTTAGACATGGCTGCTTTCCAAGCTCAAGGAGGATTGTTTACATTTATAAACAGATTGGAGGTATGGAATTGCATTTATAGTTTTCACTGAATTTACATTGCATGCATTATGCTGTCCTAAACTGTTTTTAAAAGTTTCAGAAGAATTCTCATTGGCTCTGGTTGATTCTTCATAGGTTTTGGAATTCTGGGAAGACTGCATCAAGGTGCCTGTTTAGGAATTTAATGTAGTGTGTTGTACATGTACTATTTTCAGCATGAGGTAGATCTGTGTAGGAAGGAACAGCCGTTTGAAATAAAGGTGAAGAGGAGAGAATCTGTATTGGAAGAATGTCCTTTGTCCCCATCCTCTGACATGGAGACCGAGTCCGCAGAGGGTGCCTCATCTAGAGCAGTTGATCCAGTGGATGCCAACCAACCTTCAACATCTGCTGGAGTCACCAATGACAAACTCATTCCACAAAATCCTGTTAAAACAGGTAAATTTTGAGGAAGCCATAGCTTTCATCATGAATGAAATATCTCCTAAAACACTTTGTAAGAAGTGCAGGTATGATGTGTCTGATCTTTTCAAATATTTGATGCAAGTTACGATGAATACAAGTTTAATACATACAGTAAAAATTTGCTGTTTTACAGACTCTACTTTGCACTCTGTATCTCTGTTCATGCTTTTTATGGCATGTCCAGTCGTTTTCAGTGCTACACTAACGAAGTGATTAGCATCGTTGGGTCATGACTTGCCTAGTCATGTGTCTTGGTATTCGTAGCTTCTACAGTTTCTATTTGTGTCAGCAAGTGAACCATTTAATTTTTCCAAATATCAATATTTTGTCTAATTTTGTTTTACTATAGGTGTTCAGTGTTACCCTCAAAGAGCGGCTTTATTGAAGTCGATGCTGAACTTCCTGAAAAAAGCAATTCCAGACCCATCATTTTCAGACAGTATTAGACATTGTAAGTACTTTTATGTTATTGTGACACTGAGCTACACTTGTAGAAATATATGCATTTCCAATAAAGAAAGGGGCCTCCATGGCCGAGTGGTTAGAGCATCGGGCTCAAAATCACAAAGCCTCTCACCTCTGTCGGCTCGCGTTCGAATCTTGGCCGCGGTGTTATGTGAGCAAGTTTGCCAGTTTATTTGTGGAAGGTCGGTGGTCTCTTCCCAGGTACATTGTATCTGGGTTCTCTCCTCCACCAACAAAAACTGGACGCCACCAGATTACTGAAAAATTGTTGAGTGTGGCAGAAAGCAATAAATAATCAATCAATCAATCCAATAAAGAAAAATATGTGTAAACATGATTATACTGCTAATGTGGTGGATAAAGATTTAAATGGTTTTTAAGGAGTCGGGGCTTGCTCGAGAACCTTCTAGCGATCATGCAGGATTTTGCCGCTACACTGCCTATCAGCTAATCTCAGTGAGCAAAATCTAAATAGTGCCAATTGGTTTTGAGCATTTCTTAAGATTCAAGACTGTAAAACACTGAATTTAATTGATATTTGAAAGACAGAATAACATTTCCATTGTTGATGTTGTTTATTATTGTATCATTGTCCAATAGTTAAATAACAATTGTTTGGTAGAGAAGGTCATTATTCGCAGATATATTTACTATGAAACAGAAATTTCTGCTGCATAATATCATTAAATACTCACAAATTAATCTGTTCAAATTTGATTTTCATTTATATTTAGAGTCTTGTAGTTTCATGAAAAATCCTTATTTCAGATTGACGGAAACAGATAAATACCAATGTGGTGAAATTGTGCAATTTTACGGTTTGGTTGCTATTTCAAAAACACAAAGAATATTTCTGGTTTTGTTTTCGGTAATTTCAATCCCGATTTTCTATTAAATAAAACGAAAGTAGGTGTGTATCGTGAAGAAAATATCAGGTTGTTTTGTGAAGAAACCCAGGCTAGGTAGCATTCAATGATTCATTGGGAATTGAATCTTGTTCAGAATTCCTATAACCTTTCTACATACTACGTTGAACTTTTGAATTGTTGGGCATTAATGAAAACATAGAGTTAATACCATATAATTGTTACATCATACATGAACAGAAGATATAACATTTATAAACAGGTAGTCTCACTCTAAAGCAGTAATATTCTTTTCCGCATATTTCGTCTGCAATATGAAGTCACTGATTATAGCCTAATAAGTAACTAATCTTGAGGTGATATTATCTTACAATAGGAAGGTGCATGTATGCACTTGTTCAGATAAGCAACTTCAGCCCAATCTCTCCTCTTTATTTCTTTTCATGTAAATAAATACATTCTGCTGACATTTTACAAATAATTTAATGCTTTATTTCTGTACCTAAAAATAAGGAAATGCTTCCTGTGGCACTCAAACATTTCTTCTACTACTTTCTCTAGTTTCACCTGCCCTCTAAATTTATTGAGAACCCTGATGTATATGATATTTCACTCCATGTCTTTGTGGCCCTTCAGGCCTTTGATGATTCTTGTAGTATTTAATGTGGAAAGTTATTATTAAGGCGTCGACCTTGCTCAAGAACCTTCTAGCGATCATGCAGGATTTTGTCGTTACACCGCCCTTCAGCTAATCTTAATGGGTGAAATCAAAATAGTGCCAACTGTATCTGAAAGTTTCTTACGATTCAAGACTTTGAAACATTAAATGTAATTGATATTATAAAGGCAGAAAAGCAATTCTGTGGACATTAGTGTTGTTGTTTATATCATTGCCCAGTAATTAAATAATGACTGGTAATAAGTTCATTATTCGCAAATCAATTTACTACAAACCAGATCAATGAGTAGTCGGTTCCCTTTCCCACAATTCTGTTTACAAGTGTAGAGAATGCGCAAATGGGATATTGTGGAAAGGGTGAACAGAATAATGAGAAGAAATTTTCCCCCGAAATATGTGGCTCATGGAATATCATGAAACACAAAATAATCTGCGCAAATTTCATTTATATCTGAAGTCTCGTAGTTTCATAAAGAATTATTATTTTTTCTATTTACAAAACGGATGAATACTAAAATAGTGAAATAAATTCTGTGCAACATCACGGTTCAATTGCCATTCTTACAAAGACACTAAAACAGAGAGTATTTTAGGTTTTGGTTTTGGAAATCCCAATCCCGATTTTCTGTTAAGCAAAACAAAAGTTGCATGTACATTGCGAAGAAAATGACAGATTATTGCAAGAAGAAACCCAGGTTAGGTAGCATTCAGTGGGAGTTAAATCTTGTTCAGATTTACAATAACCTTTCTTCGTATTATGTTAAACATTTGAATTGTTAGATTTATTATTGAAAACAGAGAGTTAATTCTGAAATTGTTACAACATAATGAAATGGAAGATATGACTTTCATAAACTTGTAGTCTCACTCTGAAGCAGTGATTCTTTTCAGTATTTTTCGTCTGCATTTTGAAATGATTGATTATAGCCTTTGTAAGGTAACTAGGCTTGAGAGGATATATTTATAAACAGATTATACATATAACATATACATATATATGCTATATATAAGTGCCTAAAATCAAGGAAATGTCTCCAGCAGTACTGGAATATGTTTCCTCCTACTTTCTCTAATTTCACCTGCTACCCTCTAACTTTATTGAAAACTCTGATGAATATGATAATGCACTCGATGCCTTTGTGGCCCTTCAGGCCTGTGATATTTCCATGGTGGCCAACATACTGAAAGACCAATTTCTTTTTTTCAGTGATGGAAGGCTCGTTGCCAAAGTCTCTTAGACATATTATCAGTAATGCAGAATATTATGGACCGTCTCTCTTCCTGTTAGGTAAGTCTAGCACTGCTATTCATTGATTATAATGCATTGTGTATCTCTGTCCATGCTACATATGGCATGCTCAGTCGTTTTCAATGCTACAGTAACGTGAAGTGATTTGCATCGTTGGGTCATGACCTGTGTGGTCTTGGATCTTGGAATTTGTAGCTTCTACACTGGTCCCAGATCTTGTATTTGAACCAAAATTCATAGGCATTGTTTTTATAGCACATTTGGCAACAGTACCATACCCTGTTGAATTTGGAAAATTGCATAGACATGGAAGTTAAGTGCATAGACATGGAAGCCAAGGTTGTTTTTTAGGCCAAAATATAATGTGTATTTCTGGTTTCCTAACCCTACCTACATTTATCCTGTCGACTTTAAATATTTTATTGACGATATATAAATAAAAAAGAAAATGGAATTTTCAAACTGGATTGTTTTTTTTTGTTTTTTATTTTGCATTCAAATTTCTCTGATATACATTTTGAGTACTATCGATCTTCATATGTTTTGAATAGTATTTGTAATGTATATTGACCTGTGTTCAAAACGTATCAAACACCAAGATTTCAACTTAAAATGTTTTAGCCACCTACCCTACCAAATTTTTTTGGGAGTGTAATAGGAAACATACATATATGTAGGCCTTAATGAAATTGAACTAGTCTGTAGTTTCTCTTCAACACAGTTGAACCCAGAAAAATGATATGATTGCCATTGATGGTAATTGAGTTTGAGATAATTTAAGGCCAAAATAAGACCCCATTCCCATTCAAAACCACCATATTTTCGCTAAGTTTCTTTTGAAATTCCCATAAGGAAGCTGTATCATGATATAAAATTCATATAATTCATATCAAACTTCTTATTCAGAATTTAATTATTATTCATTGCCACAGTCAGAAAGTTAGCACAGGTCAAATTATAGTGAATCAGTCAATATTATTGATTTTTTTTTTTGAAGAGAAACTTCTCTCAACATGACAAACTTACAGTGAGAATTTTCTAATAAGAAAGGCACAGGGCCTCTCTATTTTGATGTTAATAAAATCACTGATTTTAAATTTTGTAAAATGCTCTGTATTTATTGTGAAAGTACCTTCATATTTATTAAAAGAAAAATGTCTTGATAATAGGTGCTGAAAAACACTGAAATGTGTCCCTGAAGAGTGAATTTGTCATTGATAAGCAAGTTTTGTTTTCAGCCACAGATGTCGTGACAGTTTACGTCTTCCAGGAACCGTCGCTGCTCTCTTCCCTACAGGACAATGGACTGACTGACGTTGTTCTTCACGCATTGTTAATCAAAGATGTAAGTTCTACATGTACATGTGAAAGGATGGCAAGTGTGCCATAAGGTTGTAATGTTGACTTGTTATGGTATGTCGACTTCATATTTCTGGATTTTGTATTAAACACAAGTTCATTAAACTTCATAAAAAGATGAATTTAGGTTAGAGAGCAGCATGTCGACCTAGATCTTTCAATAACCTTAACCTCATATATCTGGTATATATGTTTAGTTTGTTTATAGCTTAATTAAAGATGCCTTCATTAAAAGTCCTGCATAGAGACATCTTGGTTAGAACATGACAACTATGCTCATACATTGCCCTTTACATTATGTGCTATTGACAAACTTTTTTTTACATGGATTCTGGATAAAGCACATACAGTCTGCAGTTCATTATGAACCACCATGGCAGTGCATTCATACATTCGTGATTCAAGTCTGACCATGATTTTAAGTGTAACGTGCAAAAGTTATGAGATCATTATCTTTGTAATCGTGTGATGATTCATGAGTCTGTCCTTGGTATGAAAGTTTTTGGTAATTTTACAGGTCCCAGCTACTAGAGAGGTCCTCGCTTCCCTGCCAAATGTCTTCAGTGCCCTGTGCTTAAATGCCAGGGGTTTGCAGTCTTTCGTAAGCTGTAAGCCTTTTGATAGGCTGTTCAAAGTGCTTCTTTCCCCTGACTATCTTCCAGCCATGCGACGAAGGCGGGGTTCAGATCCATTTGGTAAGAACGGTACGATGTTTTCTTGACTTCCACTTTCACCGATTGATTCTGCAGAAGGACAGATGTGTTCAAATTGGTAATTGTTTATAAAATTCTACCACAAGTTACAGATTAATGATACGATATATGTTTGTTATTTATAGGTGACACCGCTAGTAATTTGGGTAATGCCATGGATGAGCTGATGAGACATCAGCCTTCGCTTCGAACTGATGCCACAAAGGCAATCATCAAGGTAGGATTAAAAATCCATGGAACATGTTCTTCTTCTACTACATGAATTTCCCTAGTGGTGCTCACATACACGCACCCACACACATAAACGCGCTCGCACATATAAACGCGCTCGCACACACATAAACGCATTGTATTTGATCTCTTGGTAGACGTTTTCTCTGTTTGCTGAGAATAAAGCAATGCAAAAATAAAAGATTCTAGGAACTCATTCTTTGTGTGATATGATGCCCACTTAGAAAGTTGCTGGAATCTCACAAGAGCGATTTATTGTATACTTTGGAGTTAACAAAGATCGGTCCATGAAAGGAAAAAACTTGATATTGGGGCTCAAAATAATTGACAGTCTGGGGCCAGTAAATTATGGATTGAGCTAGTGCTTTGTAAAGAGCAATGTGCCCTCTGGGGTATTTGAATACTTATAAAAAAATATCTTCAATGATCAGGCTAGTAATTAAACGTGTGCTTCCAGATTGTTATTGGATGCAAAATATTTTCCTGATTTCGCTTTTGTAAGTTGTACTATAAAGTAACACAATGTTCATAAATTCATGAATTTTTCTGAGTTGTCAGAGTATTCCAGAGAACAAGTTGTCTTGAACTGCATAATCCCCAGCTGGATCATGTTTTTCCTTTTTTGTTGCAAATGAAAGTGTTTTATCATAATTATTCATTCTTGGAATTTGGGTCAGTCATTTTCATATCTGCTGGTCATAAGAGGCAATAAAAGTTCTCAATTGACCAGTAAAAATTTGAATTGATAGCCCAAGTGACTAATGAATATAAAAATAATTATTTCTAGTCCTGGGTATACTGTGGTTATGTACAAATGTACATGTATATAGAATATTCAGAAATGTGTTGTGGACTATTAAGATTGTTTCCTCATTGTTATGTAGTTGTTAGAAGAAGTGTGTTCAATGGGGAGAGACCAGAAATATGTGTGTGTGAAACCAGCTCCCAAATCTGAGCCTCAGAATATGTCGGTGCAATCCCCTCAGCCCCCAGATAACAACTCGTCTGATGAAGAAGAAGATGATGATGAAATTCCTAACACACAAGATATTGATGGAAACAAGCCAGAGGCCCAGAGAGAGTCAGGACGGTATGCTGCACTGTACTAAGTATTTAGTGAATGAAAATGATTGAGGAGAGTAGAATGATATGGAATTATACCTCCTATATATATTGTAGAGCCACTGCAGCCCAGAGCACTCCAGAAAAGCAACAGATTCCCCTGATGGATTATGTCTTGAATGTGGTAAGGTTTCACCTTTCACCTACTGAAATAGAAGCACTAAAAGCAATAAGTTTCTGAATGCTATCATTGTGTGCTATAAAGTTATTTGGAAAGGGGTGTTAACGATGTTAATGGTCTGTTATTAGATGAAATTCGTGGAGGCTATCCTGACCAACAACTCCACAGATGACCACTGCCGTGAGTTTGTCTCTCAAAACGGACTGGAGCCCCTGATGAGTGTCCTGGGTTTGCCCAATCTCCCGATAGATTTCCCCACCTCACCTGCCTGTCAGACTGTGTCCATTGTGTGTAAATCCATTCTGGTAAGTAATACAGGGAAAGTGGAGAGAATAGCAGTTGGATTAATCTAGCTCATGTGATTTAAGTCTCTAGTCAAGACATCTTGATTGCACTTACAATTTCTCTGTGATCTTTATGGAATTTGAAATAGAAGATATTCCATTTTGGATGGAGATTTGATAAAGACAAACATTAGATGCCCAATGACATTTTCTGTTCTTTAAACCAGTAAAGAAAAGAGGCGTGTATTTGATATTTCACTCTTTATTATTGTTAAGTCAGCAAAAATGTGATAATTAAATGTTGTGAAGATTATTTCTGCTTCCTACAGTGTTGATTTTATATGACATCATCAAAAATGGAAATTTTCATTGATAAATGTCAAATTTTAAATAGTGATAGATATGAAAGTGGGTCCACAGTATCTAGCAAAGCTTAGGCATTTGTATTTGGAAGTTTTAGATACAAGCTACACAAAATTTCAAAGAAAGGAATTTAATGGTTAATCACATTCTCAAAACAGAACTTGTCTAGAGAGCCCCAGGTTTTGAAGCAAGGTCTGATGAAGTTAGATGAGGTTCTTCAGCGACTGAGCCCCCTTCATGAGCCCTTAGACCAACCAGGAGGTTCTGTATTACTGAGGGAGTTGGCCAGTGTGACTTCACCATCTGATGCTACCTTGTCTCCCCAGGCCACGCCCCTGCTACATGCCCTGTCATCATGCCATGCCTACATCATGATGTTCGTTCATGTGTGTAGAATGGGACAGGTTAGTATGCTAACTGTTAATTATGTAGTTGGAAATGATGTGTATTTAGTCAGAGAAAAGACATTAGTTTCTATCAAAATCTGAGAAAAGAATGTTGCCATTGTGATAGTTGGAAATGGAAACTTTCTTTTCAGACGGATCTTAGAACAATATCTGTGAACCATTGGGGATCAGAGTTGGGATTAAAAGTGCTGAGTGGACTGAGTAAGCTGTACACCTCATTAGTGTGGGAAAGCACAGTACTACTAGCTCTGTGTAGTGAAGACGTTCTACCTCCAGGCTGCTTATTTGGTAAAGAAGATATGGATAAGCTGCTCCCAAAGGATTTCAAAGTAGAGAAAGAGGACCTTTCACCGGGATCTACAAGAGAGATGGGAAGCAACGGTGTCAGTGCAGCCATGGAATCCCTCTCCACATCCGAGAACAATGAGACCCCGATGGAGGTGAATGAAGGGGCCAGCACATCAAAAGAGGACAAGGATGGCAAGAAGCCCAAAATGTCCCCAGCCCTTCAGGCACAAGTTAAACAACTGAAACCTCTGTTATCTGTGTCGTCCAGACTTTGTCGTACCCTGGCTGAGTTGTTCAGTCTTTTGGTGAAGCTGTGTGTTGGGAGCCCTGTCAGACAGAGGAGGTCCCAGCAGATCCCTCTACCCCCCACTGTACCCTCTCTATATGCCCAGGCAGTGGCCAAGTCCCTCACCAAGCTTCTGACAAATGGATTCAAGTGGGAACCACCACCATATTCACCAGTACCAAAACTAAGGTAAGCATAAATGTTGATTTGCAAGGTAAGTCCATTAATGTTAAGGACAGTGGTTTTGAAATTGTAAGCATATATGTTTTGTTTAAAGATGGGAAGAGCATATCTTGAGACCTGTACATACTATAAACAATGAATTGCATGTACTAGCTGTACTTAAATACTAAAATTGTATGTGAATCAATGTATTGTACTTGTTTTTCCTCAGGTTGACATTTTTGGTGTGTTTCGTTGGATTCATGTCCATGTTGTTTGATGAAAAGAAGCAACCATTTCATCTGATGCTACAAAAGTTTGTTGCCTTGGGTGGCCAAGATGCTTTGTTCAAGTAAGAAACTGATAGAATTAGTCAACCCAAGAAAACATGGTGGTATGGGTACTTTATTGATACAGATGTGACTCCAGATAGATGCTGAACAAATAAATCCCCTTATATCCACCTTTGATTTCAATTTTGTGCAGGTGCATAGAAACCATTATTTTAGGCACTGTTTAGGTTTCACAAGTATAGATGAGATAGTATAGAGGATTTTAGGTTCAGGATACTTTGAAGTAGCAATTGTAACATTATTCTTTACAGAGCTTTTGAATGGGCATTATCGCTTGGAAAGGAGACTACAAATGATGGCCAGGAACAGCCAGAGTTGTCTGGTATGAGTTAAAAATCTTGCATTTGTTTTCCCTTATTTTATTCACTTGATCTGTTCACCTTCTGAACTGGCATGTGTCTGGTGAAGTTGGTTACAAGTTTCATATACTGTTTTATTCTTTGATTATACAGAGGGGATTGCAGAATTTTTGGACTCCTGGCTGATGTTGATTGAGAGAATGTCAAACCCCAAGACCATCCTGGAGACCCCTCATGTAATGCCAGCTAAATCCAGTCAGAGTGGTTATGTTCCTTTCAGTGCAGTCCAGTATCTGATCAAAGCTCAGAAGGTGAGTTCACATTAAATAGTGGATATTTGTAGTGGATGTTTAAATGATTGGGGGCGAGAAAGTGACCTGTTTTACAATTTTCAATTTCTTCGTTTGGCATGCAAACGTCTAAGATTAGCACATGGTACTGTATTTTTATGGCATTTTAGACAAAAATTCACACTAGCATGTACAACAATCAAGTGATCACAATCATTACATACTTTAATCAGAATGAACAGACATTTCCGATACATCGCAAAGCAGTATTAAGCATTGTTCGGCGCTGTTCCGTGAGACAACAACTATGTAGAATGCAGCTGGATATGTTTATGGACTTTCTCATTAAACATGAAGATAGTGCTATTCCATGTAATAACAAACAACTTAGTGTGTATTTACAAACTTTCTATGTTAAGACTCGACATGATTATCATGCTGTTCCGTGTGACAATAAACAACGTGTATCTAGGGACTCGACATGATTATCCAGCTATTCATTGCAGCAACAAGCAACATTGGCAGATGTCTAGGAACTTGCTAGACTAGATTCAAAATGAATATTGTACGACTTCACCTTGCATGGGTGGAATCCCGCCGAGTCTTATCATTGCTTTGTCTTTTTGTTTTGGTCACTCACTACATGGGGGCTGTAAGTAATGGAAGTGTTACGTCTTTGGATAAACCAAATGTTAACTACAGCTCTCCTGTTAACAAACTCTGAACCTGCCTACATGCATGCAAAAGGTTATATTGCTCAAAGAATACTGTTGTTAGATACTTTTTGGAATTACTGAAATTTCTGTATGGATTTGGAAAGTGCTGCTAAAAATGATTTAATCTTGATGAACTGTTCTGCTTTTAGGCAGCTTTCAAAGCAGTGATGAGTTTGTGGAACAAAAAGCCGCTGAGAGTGTATGGAGGACGGATGTCCGAGTCTATGTTGGCCATCCTTTGTAACATCATCAAGGGTGAAAACATTATTAAAGAAAGGCTGGCCAAAGAAAGAGAAGAAATGGGGGATGTCTCTAACCCCTTAGCAGTGACAGGCCCCTCCACCAGTGGTGGGGCAGGGGCTTCCCCAGCCGTCCCTATGGCCCCAACCCGTCCCAGTGAACCAGATGTAGATGAGGCCCATCTGCAACAGGTATGCTGTGGTAATCGTAAAGCTGTGAAGAACACTCTATGTGCCTTTTGAATAAATATGCATGTACTGTACATACTGTTTGAATAAGTATATATACATGTATTTTGAAAAGATAAGCAAGCACTGATTATTCCATATGTTTGTAACCATTTTCCACAATCTTTGTTCAGAAACCAGGTAGATATTATATGATAACTTTAAGACAAGCTTATGTTAGAGGACTTGTGTGTTAAATATGTGTGTCTGACTTATAAAAGTTTGTTTCATTCTGTTATTTGTCATTGTTAATAGGTAAAGTGTAAAAGTTCTGGCCTCATCAACTGTTTGTATTCTATTTACCTGGTATGATTTTAAATGGCCGATTTTTTTATTTTTTTTTTTATGTAGTTAATGGACATGGGTTTTACAAGGGAGCACTGTATTGAAGCCCTGACTCTGACAACATCCCTGGAACAAGCTACAGAGTTTATCTTGACTCACCCACCATCAGGGGCAGTAGCAGGGACAGGGGTGCAGGGAGTAGCTGCCCCTGTGGCTCAGAATGTAAGTAAAGATTCCATTCATTAAACGACTTGTGTAGGTTGCTGGATGCAACTTGTACAAAGTGCATGGAGGTGTGTTGGAGGAAACGATTTGTAATTTGAACTACATTTACAATTTGTGAAAGAACTGTTTGAGAAACTTTATACCCTAGAATGCTAACATTTGATTAATCACATGTACTGTAGATGATTGGAAAAGAGATGTAGAACATGATGATTGCATAAAGACAAGCATATGTCATAATAGACTCAGCTGCCTGTTGACACTGCATTTCTGATCACTGTTGTATTATACAATTTCATAACCAGCAGGGTTTGAAATTCTCTTTTTCCTATAGAGCTTCACTAGGCCATAGGAGGTTTTACTATTGAATATATAGAAAATAGTCAGAAATACTTCTTTTCACCTTTTTTAAAAATGGAATTAATTGATTTCTCTCATTTTGTGTGAGCCACTCCCCACATACATCACATTTTATTCCCTTCTATAGGGTAGTTAAGGCATTCTCACCCCAAATTCAAATTTTTAAGAATCTCTTTTCATGTAATTTTTGCCATTTCTTAGCTACTTCCATAACAGTTTTGTAGCATTTTGGCAGGGTTGTAACTCCCTTTTAAACTGCCATATGTTGACTGTTGTAACCTCCAATTAATTGTTTTCAACAAAATGCTTGCACATTATTGTTTTAATTGTCTTATCAATGAAAAATTCTCATCACTTTAATTGTAATCACCTAGATTCCAAATCAAAATCTATTACGCAGTTTTACCAGTCACGGACATGAGCTAATTTCAAAACTCTGAACCAGATTGAATTCACGAATTCTGTTTTTAATGATTTTTATAAAATGAATACTGCACTGAATGGAATGATTTTTAGATTCCATCTAATTTTTATGCACCCAACATCAAAAATCATGCATGAAGTGCCTTCAATTATAGCAAAACCTGTTGTCTACATACAGGCAGCAATGTCTATAGACTTCCAAGCTGTGCCAGTTACATTTAAATTCACTGTAGGTGTGGAATTGAACTTGGAGAATTTTTTAAACATCTTTTTTCATTCATTCTTAGCTATGGCTGAGAAAGAGAAATAGGCAATTTTCTAGAAAATGGAAGTGAAAAATATCAACCATGTAATTTAAAGCTATGCAACATTTTTTATGTTATGGGAAACAGTTTGTAAGTTGAACTATAGGAAGAACTGTCTGAGAAAATTATACCCAATGTAACACTAACAGTTGATGAATTAGATGATTGAAAACAAGATTTAGAACATGATGATTGCATAAAGACAAGCATATGTCATAATAGACTCGTCTGCCTGTTGACACTGCATTTCTGAATACTGTTGTGTTGTACATCATCAGATTAAGTTTATAAATAATGTGGTCTCCATATACACAAGGAAATCAGATTCTGTGCATAAAAATTGCTACATATAACACATTTAATTTTAAGCCCATACTAATTTTTTTCTCTTTCCTTCAATTAAAATGATGGGTTTAACTGAATCAATTATTAAATTCTGCTGACAAACTGAAATCAATGTCCTGCATGTATAACACACACATTATATATAAATAAATATATATATAATGAATATAATTATAATGAAATCCTTTATCATTACATTTGATTGCATGGTATCCTACTTGCACCAATTAGTTTAAATAAATCTGCATACTTGTTCTTTTGTTTGGGTATTTTTAAAAATTTTTTTTTTGTTTTGTTGGTTTTTTTTGTTTTTATTTGTTGTTTTTTTTGTTGTGAGTTGGAACTATGCAAAAGAACTGAGAAAATTATACCCAATGTAACACTAACAGTTTATGAATTTGATGATTGAAAACAAGATTCAGAACATGATGATTGCATAAAGACAAGCATATGTCATAATAGACTCATCTGCCTGTTGACACTGCATTTCTGAGTACATTTGTATTGTACATCATCAAATTAAGTTTATAAGTATGGTAGCATCGTTTTACACTGAAATCAGATACAATGAAATGCTGCATATAACAAATTGATTTTTGTTTCTCTTTTTTTTTCCCCTCCTTTTGATTAAAATAATGGTTTAAACTGAATCAATCCACATTTATCAAAGTAAAGTCTATGGCCTACTTGTGTAAAATGTCATACTATATAACAAAATCTGTCATTACTATATAACAAAATCTGTCATTCCTATATAACAAAATCTGTCATTCCTGTAGACACCTTAAGCTGCACCAGTTAATTCAATAGAGATTCTGGTTGTTTTTTGTTTTTTAAGTTGTCCTTTTCATTCATTTTAAGCTATCACTTAGAAAAAGAAAGAGTCTTTTCCTTGAACCTGCCAGTAATGTAATTTAAAGCTAAGCAACAGTTTGTATACATGTAGTAGGATGCAGTTTGTAATTTAAATGTGAAACAGCTGTCTTCAGAAACTTATATCCCATAACCCTAATAGTTGATGAATTAGGTTATTGGAAAAGAGATTCAGAACATGATGATTGCATAAAGACAAGCATATGTCATAATAGACTCATCTGCCTGTTGACACTGCATTTCTGAGTAACATATTTTACATAATTGAAAAAGGTTTATAAGTGATATGGCCTCTGTTTACATTTACATTGTGTCAATTGTTGGCAAAGCTCCAGATGATTTTGATCATGCCATGAAACTGACGCAGTGACTGCTACAATAATTGTTGTTTGCACACACTGCGCAGTTTAAAGCATTGATAATTTGACAGAGGAATTTAAATCATTAAACTAGTTAAGAAAAGCACTTATAACATGTATTACATTGTCTTGTAACAGTTGATAATTCACCATTGCAACTCCAGAGTTCATTTCTTGTATCAGTACATACATGCGGAATTGGTTGATTATCCCATCATTGTAAATGATGGATAAAACAAATTGTATGCCAGGCTCCCTGCTTTTTATTGAATGCAGAATCCACTGTAAATCTGTTCACAAGTTTCTTTTCTCACAGTTTGATAAAATGATACTTTTGAAAAATGACTGAGATAGACATGCACAGATGAAAGTGATTGTGTTTTGTTACAGCCTCTGGGAATGGTGATGGAGATGTCTGAGGAGGATCAGATGATGCAGGCCATTGCTCTGTCTCTGGGGGAAAATGTGGTCATGTCCACAGAGGAGGTACGTGTTCATGCACTTTATAAGGGGAAGGGGGAAGGGGGGGGGTTCAGTGCTGTCCACAAAGTGCATGTACATACACTTTATAGGTGTCTTAGTATACAGGTACTTTGATCTGATAGTCTCTAAAACATGCTAAAGAAGTATAATTATACATTCTGTTTAAATACATGTATATCCTTTAAAATTCTTGATCAAATGACTATTGCAATATAATGGATGAAGATTGGATAAGAAACAAGCATACCCTTAACAGATATTGATCATTCAGATGTTGACAGATATTGATCATTCAGATGTTGACAGATATTGATCATTCAGATGTTGACAGATATTGATCATTCAAATGTTGACAGATATTGATCATTCAGATGTTGACAGATATTGATCATTCAAATGTTGACAGATATTGATCATTCAGATGTGTTGATGACCATTGCCATGTAACTATCCTTGGTTGAAGACTAGGTGGTTAACAAGGATTTATTTGGTTTTCTAGAGTAATGTTCCATCTGGTTCTGGAACAAAAGCAACAGAAAATAAGCCCCCTAAACCAGAGGAAGAAAAAGTGGAGGAATTCAATGAAAATCAGGAGGATCAGGAACCGCTGGAGAAAACTGTCCTGGACAACTTCACAGCACAGGTCCTACCAGGTATGCAGGAAGGGTGAAAAGGAGTAGATTGGTAAAGTAGTCAAGCAATGTGTTAGTAAAAGTCCAGTAATATGTTAATAAAAGTCTAGTGATATGTTAGTAAAAGTCTAATAATGCATCAGTAAAAGTCTAGTAATGTGTCTGTAAAAGTCTAGTAATGTGTCTGTAAAAGTCTAGTAATGTGTCTGTAAAAGTCTGGTAATGTGTCTGTAAAAGTCTAGTAATGTGTCTGTAAAAGTGTAGTAATGTGTCTGTAAAAGTGTAGTAATGTGTCTGTAAAAGTCTAGTAATGTGTCTGTAAAAGTCTAGTAATGTGTCTGTAAAAGTCTAGTAATGTGTCTGTAAAAGTGTAGTGATGTGTCTGTAAAAGTGTAGTAATGTGTCTGTAAAAGTCTAGTAATGTGTCTGTAAAAGTCTGGTAATGTGTCTGTAAAAGTCTAGTAATGTGTCGGTAAAAGTCTAGTAATGTGTCGGTAAAAGTTTAGTAATGTGTCGGTAAAAGTTTAGTAATGTGTCGGTAAAAGTCTAGTAATGTGTCGGTAAAAGTCTAGTGATGTGTCGGTAAAAGTTTAGTAATGTGTCGGTAAAAGTCTAGTAATGTGTCGGTAAAAGTCTAGTAATGTGTTAGTAAAAGTCTAGTAATGTGTCGGTAAAAGTCTAGTAATGTGTCGGTAAAAGTCTAGTGATGTGTTAATAAAAGACTAGTAATGTGTCGGTAAAAGTCCAATGATGTGTTACTAAGAATCTAGTAATGTGTGAGTAGAAGTTTCGTAATGTGTTAGTAATAGTCTAATGATGTGTACATAAAAGTTTCATTTATAAGATTGTAGTAGACTAGTAATGTACAAGTAAAAGTCCAATGATGTGTTGCTAAATCTCTAATGTGTTTGTGAATGTGTAGACAGTTACACGTGTAGAGTGCATTCATGATAGTTTTTTTCTGAATTTTATGAAAACATGATGAATGCATAAAGACAAGCATATGTCAGAATAGACTAAAGCTGCCTGTTGATACTGCTTATCTGAGACGATATACGCTGGATACTTAACATATACATGTATGTACATGTACAATATACAATGTATTTGATTTGTTCATTTGGTATTCCTAAAGGGTGTCTGAGGCTTCTGGATGTACTGCCAGAGACTGTCTACAGGGTTTGTGATCTTTTAATAGTGGTCACAAACAGGAATGGAACAGACTGGCAGAAAATGGTGCTAGCAAATCTTGTCAAAGAGGTGAGTACATGTATACAATGAATTAGGAACTCTATGATTATGTATTGCTGTGTACGAGTACTTGTATATAGAAAGTGTGAATACATTGTATATCAAGAACTAAGGGTTAAATTAAACAATGGTTTGGAATATGGTAAAGAATCCATTGTGTTGTTCTGTTCATGTGGACTTTTCATGTTATTCCATGCGTTTTGAGATTTAGAAGTTTGGTTTGAACTTGAGAACATGTTCGTATTTTGTGAATTTTCCAGATTCAGTCCATGGGACAGCAGATTCTCAAGACTGGCCACAACTTAGATTCCACAGACACAAATAAAGAGCAGCTTAACTCGGATGCTTCTAAGTTTGCAGCCAGACTTCATTTATTCAGTTTATTGTTTGAGGTAACCATTTCATATATCGTCATATAGAGGAGATTCAGTTACTGCGTTCATCAGACCAGGTTGCTTGGGACCCGAGTCCGCAACAGGAGCCCATATTTTATATGTATTTAAGAATAATTAGGAAATATTTTTTTTTTTTTGAAAGAATGATACAACCATATCAGTTTGTGAAAATGATACACAAGTATCTTCATGCTTTGTAGGGTTGTAAAATAAAATCCCCAATTAATAAAGATGACAGATAGCCAAGCCAAAAACAGTAGTTTAATGTTAAAGTACATACATACAAACACAAATAGAATTTTCTGGGGTTTTTTTGGGATTTGTTTTTTTTTGTTTTTTTTTTTGATTGGGTTTTTATTTATTTGTTCAATATGCATGTGCAGTGCATCACACATTGTTTTTGTATATTGCAGGAAATGATGTTACCCTGTGCAGAGAGTGTAGAGAGTGTCTGGCTGACAGATTTATTAGTGCAAGTGTTAGACAGTGGTCAGAAATTCCTCACAGCAAACAAGGACTCTGTAACTCCCAAGTAGGTGACCATCAACATTTCACAATTATTCTATTGAGTAGGTGACAATGGGGAAAACCAAACTAATATTCTGTTGTTCTGTTGTATAGGTGGTTATCTCCCTTGCTTCTTCTGTTGGATCTCTATGAGAAAGTGGCTGTGATATCGAAACGGAAAGCTGAAGCTAACAAATTGCTGGTAAGCTCAGTGATAGGCAAATGCTGAACTACAGTACTTTACAAAAGACAGCTACCACAAGTGTGTGAAATGTCATTGCATTATGAATGAATAATTGTTAAGTCACATGAATATACATTTGCAGTGCCACAGTCACACTTGGAAATGGTTTGATGATAGCAGTGGACGGTGGTGTAAGTACTCAGCAGTGAACAATAAAACCATTGACGATGCGTACCAAGCAGGGGAAACTAGCATTAGGTATGTGTGGTGTAGATGAACGGTATATGTGGTTTACAGTTCTTTAAATGTACTGTGCAGGCAGTATAGATATTATACAGTTATTAACTGGGTCTGAACTGTTTTGGTATGAGGACAACAGCTGTTTTGTGTGATGCAAGAATGGATCTGTTGCCCGAAGCCGTAGGTCCATTCAGGGGTCATACAAAACAGCTTTTGTCCGAGGACAGTCTATTACTGTTCTGTTATACACTTTTCCTATTTAAGTTGGTTTTACTAGATGCACATGGTTTGTTGACTTTGAACTAGCAGTAGGACAGTCAGGTAGTATACATCTGTCACCATATGCATGAGTTTAAAAGAAAACATACCCAATATCCAATTAATCTTAACAGGTTGATATATTGTTCAAAAATATTTTATGCAACATTGATTACATTTTGAAGGCATAGAGCTTGCTCGAGAGCCTTCTAGCGATCATGCAAAATTTGTCTCTACACTGCCTTTCATCTCAATGGGAGAAATCAAATAGTGCCTATTGGTTTTGAATGTTTCTTATCTCTGTAAAGATATACAGCACTGTGGGGTATAGATATACAGCAATGTGGGGTATAGAGATACAGCACTGGTATATGCGTATACAGTACTGTATAGTATAGGTATACTGTACTGTGGTTTAACTCTTGTCTGGCCAAGTCATTGTTGACATGATGAATGCATAAAGACAAGCATATGTCAAAATAGACACTAGATCTGCCTGTTGATACTGCTTATCTGAGGAGTGTGCTGGAATGTTGTTAAATGATTAAGATTGCTAGAAGGTTAAAAAGTATTTAATTTTGTAAAGCCAGTACAGTATTTTTTATTTGGAAGACTTTTATACATACAGGTTCCAGGCTGGTAGAAGACGGTACACTGTTCACTTCAATTCCATGGTACAGGTATGTTTAGTGTTGTAGTTCAGTAGATATGGAACAGTTTTTATGCACACATCAGATACATGTACATGTATGTGGAATTGTGTTAAAATTGAAAACATTGGTATTCTGTAGATCAATGAAGAAACAGGAAATCGTCGTCCTATCATGTTAGCCTTCCCTTCACCCGAGGAACTGTCAGATAATGGCAATAAAGACGAGTCAAAAGAAGTCCCCGCAGAGACTGCACAGTCAGGTAAGGGGTTAGAGCTAACGGATTCAGATTATTTAACAGTATTGCAGGGGAAAAAGAATTGTCTGGCACAAGAAACAGGCTTTGCACTTGGTTGATGGAAAATGAATTATGTTTATCTCAATTTTACAGTTAGCAAAATGGAAACTGAAATTCCAGTGAAGTCTGAGGGGAAGATGAAAGAATCTGTGATAGTGTCAGGAATGAATTCTAAACAAATTATCAAAATTATTAGGTACGGAAACATATGGACATTTATTTTAATATTGTCTCAATGTGCATGTAAAATTCAATCTAGACAGAACAGTTCAAGTAAAAAAGAATGGCTTACTGTTCCATTAAGTTTGTTCATTGTTTAAATATCTAAGTTTCATTAAGTTCCTTAACTTGAAGGTGAAAATCTTGTGGGTATAGGTTTAGTTATTTCCATGTACAATATGTACATACATTGTACAGTAGTTTGACTTGTTTCAGGTGTATTGTGACTATGATGAACATTCCTGTGGAAGCAGAATGTTTACATGCTGCCTTGCGGTTAATTTTACGATTGACAAGAAATCACAAAAATGCTGTGTTGTTTGCTGAGCTTGGTGGGCCTCGCATTTTATTAACTCTGACCCAGAACTCATCATTTCCAGGATTTATCTCCCTTGCTTCCCTGATATTTCGACATATCATTGAAGAACCTGAGTCCTTAAGATATTCAATGGAAAAGGTAAGGTTCTAGATTGAGGAAACAAATCTAAAATATTTCAGCAGGTCCATGTTCATGTCCTTTTATTTGAAACTTCTTTTAAGCGGCAGAAATTGTATAGCGTGTCATGTACATTTCTGATGTGTTAATCCAGGGAAGTAGTTGTCTGAAGAGCTTATAAAGCAGAGCATCATGACTGTAAAATTTTTCCTCCTCCCCACTTTCAGGTTGTGAAGAAAGCCCTGAGTGGGACTGGCTCTAGCTCCAATGGTGTTAAACCTGGCAGTATGGGTTCTAAGGAAGTAAACTATGTGTTCCGGGCCTTGGGACCTGCAGCCTGTAGAGATAAAGAGGCATTTGCTCTCACCATTAAGAGCACCTGTCATTTTGCTCTCCCTCCAGCCTCGAGTAGAAGAGGTACATACCTATATACAGATACATTTACCATGGAAGTTTGTGGCTGTATTTCTATCTTTGTATGGTTTGATAGATTTAAGTGAATGTACATTTATACATAGATATATATACTGTGGTTTCATAATTTTTTGGGAGAATCAAATTTTATAGATTATAATTATTGTTTTGTCTGATATATGTATGTTGTTTCATGAAAAGCTAAAAGAGTAAATTTCTTAATGTGACACAAAATAAACTAAAACCGGTATTCATCAAATACCAATGAAGTCTCAGTATGTGACATATTATCCAAATATTGTATGTGGCAAGTTACTAAATATTGTGTGTGCATTAAAAAAAAAGACCTGCAGAACACACCCACTTCTCACTGCTGTGTAAATATTTTGCATTGCTTTGGGATTTTTTTGTTGATAGATGATGATGCTCGACACAATAGTCCTCAGATTCTGAAAAGTGTGTTCTCCACCAAAAGTGTGCCAATGACTGTGTACTCTCCTATCAAGGAGGTACTACATGACCTTCTGAACTGTCTGATAGCGGAGTATAACTATCAAGACGACAGTGAGTATGACGGTCAGACTTCAACAGTTTGTATTCTGAAAGAGAATGAGCTCCTTAGGAGCTGCCATTTACAGAACAGCTTATAACAAAGTCACAAGTCTTAATATTGCATATTATTACTAGTTTAAATGAATTAATTAAAGCTTTTCTGTTCAACATTATCTTGCTATTGTGCACTGGAGTGAACATTCTTACAATAATCAGGAAAATAAGAGTACGTAAAGTTGGTTGTAAGTTCTTTAGTAAAACACACTGCTGGTTAACGTCAAAGATGTCTTTTGTCATATATCTAGATCAAATTTTAAATCTGAATACATTTTCATCTGCTGTTGACTTTGGTTTCTACAAGATAACACAGAGCATATATATCTACTTGGTATTTTAGGTGTGTCTGGAGGTTTTGAGGTTCAACCTCCCTGTACCCTGGCAGAAGCCATCGCCAGTGAAATGAGACCCCCTGCCATCCCTCGACAGGGCAGCTCAGCAGATATTGCCAATGAGGAAGAACAAACAGTAAGAAACAGCTTAATCTTTGTCATTAAATTGTAGAAGACATTCTTATCCTTTGTGACAAAGAAAGATAGAAAGGAGTGGGGGGAAATTATGGAATTTGGATGAAGAGATTTCCTTACCCAGAGTTCTTAAAATCCTAATCCCCTGTACAGCATATTAGAAGTATGTGTCATGTTGGGATATGTGTAGGTAATAAAAGAAATGTGGTAGTTTGGTCACAGTCTGTTATGAAACATATTCACTCTGCTTTCATAAGAAAAAATGGATAATTTTAATATACACATGTTTTATACATATACAACTTGTTTTACTTGATAGGGAGAATCTGAGAACTCCAAAGACCAAGCCAAAGACAAGGACGCCAAAGTCACTGAGGATCAGCAGAACAAGAGACCTCTAATGCCAAAGTCGAGTGTCCTTAGATTGTTGTCGGAGGTTGTCAAATCTTACAGCACGTGTACACAGCTGATCACACAGTATACTTACCATGCAGGCCAGACCCCTCTGGTACACGAGGTAAGGCAGTTCAATACTGTACATACGTGTATGTCTGAACATGTATCCTATTGCATTCCATGATTTGTTATAACGTGTTCAGGTGCTTAACATTTAACAGAGTTATAGGGATAAATTGTATTTTTCATCGAGTTCTTGGGGGGGGGGGGGGGGGGGGGGAATAGACATGGATATATTTTTGAATAATTTGATTGGAAATATAATTGGAAACTCATTTGTTCCTTGTTTATGATATTTACTTTACAGATATATGTTGTGTTCAGGACAAGTGTCTGTGCTTATGTTAAGATTTTCCATTACAGGAGTGTACAGTGTTAGCTTTTGTGTTGGATAACCTGTTGCCTCAGTGTCAAATATTTGGGGATCGAGATTGCCCAGCTCTGTCTCGGGTTTTTGTTGCCAGCATAGCATCCTGTAATCATAGTCCTGATGCCCAGATGTCCCTTGTAACAGAAATCAAGGGGGCACTCCAGAGAGCCCTGGCCCTTCCAGAGAGTGCCCTGAAACACACCAGAATCCGAGCCCTGACCAACCTTATCAGTATTATTATTGACTCGTGTCCTAGTCCGGGTGGTCAGGTCCCAAATCAGATGTTCAAAGGCCAGCAAACAGTCATGAACAATATTGTGAAATCTTTACTGAAGAAAGGGTTGGTGACGGACTTGGCTCGTCTGCCACACAGTCTGGACCTGTCTAGTCCTTACATGGCTAATACCATCAATTCAGCACTCAAGCCATTGGAAACTTTGTCTAGGAGTGTAAACCAACCGGCTCAGAGTGTAGTGTCAAAGGTCAAGAAATCAGAGACAGAAACTTCACTCCAACAGACTACAGAATCTCAGGAGAACAACACAACTGGTGAGATGAAAAGAACAATCAGAATATGGCATCTTACTTCTATATTGACCAATTACAAATCTAATTTTATAAACTGCACGTCATTTCAAAATGGTTAGCTCAATGTATTCATTGCATTTGTGAAACATTGAATGTTGAAAAACTTATTTTATGCATGTATCTTGCATCATCAGATTTATCAGGGAGATATTTTCACACATTTATACAAAATTATTCTTGAGAATGTAATTTTTTGTCAAGGCCATCTCATGAATTTACTTGAAATTAAAGCTATTGTGCATGAAAAGTGATGTAAAGAATCACAATATACATTTTGATGCTACATGAGGTGATATTTTGCCAAAGAAATAGCTGATGATATATAACATAAGTTTTCCTATTTGATAGTGCCTGCTCCCACCACAACACCTGCGGAGCCCTCTCATGTTGGAGAAATAACTATAGAAGACATCTCGGACCATGCTGACACTGGCACAATGGAGGAGACCCAGCCAATTAGTGCTGTAGAACCAGAGAATGATGAAGATGGTGAGAGGGTAAGTCTAATCAAATCAAGAAAATAAGGATTCTTACATTGCTTACGAACAATGTTCAACAAGAACACTATACAGCCATAAAAACTCTGAAGTGGTCTTCCTGGAAGATGTTTTTCCACTTGCCCTTATTAAGGAAACACAAGCTACTGAAGGTATTTTACTACAGAACTTGCAATTAGTATCTTTATAAAGATATTTTTTATTGTGACTGACTTAACAAGTCAGTGATTGAGCCAAAATGCATGGCGCATAAAGAGGTGGGGTGGGAGATCCAAGTGAAGTATCCACTAACTAGAGGTTTAAATCATGGGAGAAAAATTTCAGGGATGCTGAGAATGGTTGAAGAGTGAGTTGCTCCTTAAAACAGGTGGTTACTAGAACAGAATTACAGGTGTAACTGTGTGCTATAATATACAAGTACAATAGTGTATTTGTGTGTATTGTTGAAAGTCTGAAAAAAGTCTTAATGAATACAAGGGGGTTGTATCACTCTGCTTTCTTAAAATTACAGTGTGAGTACTTTGTGATGTTCTTAAACAAGTGTTTTTAATCTGAGGTAAATCTTGATCACAGGGTGAAACAGAACTGGATAATGTGCTGGATGTGTTACTGAACAGAGATGGAAACATGAATCCAAGCAATGAGGTGATAGGAGATATTGTTATGGATTCAGGTAAGTGTTGACAATCTGTGTATTTAATGATTTGATGCATTATGGTTCATACTGAACCAAGGCAAGGGATGTTATCAACCCCTTAGACAGTGTATGATTCATTTTTTGTAGAAGACTTGACCCTTCACGACTCACAGATGGTCAGTCAAGAAATCTCTATTGATGATGATGACGGAGAACATGTTCATGGTATGTGTATGTTTTCTTAGAGTCAAGTTTAAAATCTGAATTCAGATTACTTCCTGTATTCAGCTTTCAATCTCATTGCTGGAGTTGTTACTAATTTTCTTGTCATAAACTAGTCATGCACTAAAAGAGTTCAAAAATTCAAAATGATCTTTGTGTAGAAAACTACAATGAGCACGTTACCGTAAAAAATTATGGACTCGTTTTAGTCTCTATGGAATTAAGTAGTACAGGCTTTTGTATGAACTTAAAAGGCTGTGTGTAAAGTTTTATATGTTGAACTACCTACATTTTTAGATTAAATGACCACCTCAAACTGCCGAGGACTGGTATAATGTTCATGGCTTGTTTTTGAGGTTCAATTTTCTTTTTTTTTTCCCTCAATCATTCTTTAAGCCTGTTTTGAGCTGGCCCCTCTCATATGCATACATAGTTTCGCATGGATCGCTTACAATGTTTTATATTGAACAAGTTTAATAAGATTTTGTCTTAAGAATTAGTTTTGTCAAAATAAAAAATAAAAAATTGTGTAATTTATCGATGCTGTAAACACTGTCTCATGATTTGCAAAGTTTCAATTACATTAATCATGCTCCAAAAATTTTAATCCGATTTTCTCATCTTTGCATTACATACAGCCATTTAGAGTTTGTTTATTACTGTTACAAGAGGTTTATGATGTGACATCATCTAATGAACCACATGTTTGGGGATTGTGTGTCTTGTCATTCTGTCCAAAACTTGAACTTTGCTCATAGCTTTTGAATGGTGAGGGGAAGAGCTCTCATATATGTATATTTCTTGTGACAATATCTTTCTCTTGGTACCAAAATTTTTAACCTTGTGACTTTGAACTACTTTTGAGAAATGTTAACCCTCGTAATGTCTTGAACTATTAAAGGTAGCGCCTACATATTTTGTACAAATGTATATTGATTTCTTTTGAGAAGGCCTTTCATATGATACCATGATCTTCTATCTCTGGTAAAATTCTTCAGAAATTACTTGTGTAAAAGAGATTTGAAATTCAATTTTGCCCCATTTTGGTCTTAATCAGGACTACTTCAGTTGAAATGATAAATTTAATTTTGTGGGGTTTTTTTTGTTTGTGTATAGGTGATGACAGTTGCATTCCCAATGAAGATGATAGTGCCTCAGACGTTGATGATGAGGACGATGATGATGAAGATGATGGTGATGATGGAGATGGAGATGATGGAGAGGATGAGGATGATGAAGATGATGAGGAAGAGGATGATGATGATGAGGTATACATTGTAAACACTTAAATTAGGGTACACTCTAACTGGATGAGGAACAGGTTCTGCTCCTGTGTACTTCTAAATCAGTGATTACATTGGGATGACTTAAAATTGGAGCAAAACTTTTTGTTGCCGGCAAATTAAACAAAGCTTGGAAAAAGAAAGTATAATAACAGGTCTCTAAACACGTGTGCGCATGCACAGCACTAGAGCTCATTATGATTCTAATTGGGCTATATGGGGATCTGTTTGTAGGGTTCTGACATGGAGGCAGAGGATGAAGATGATTACCCTGACATTGACCCCTCCCTGAATCCCATGAGTGAATTTGATTATATCCATCCTTCACACATGGACGAGCTGTTTCCCACAGGTCTGTACACTCAAAAAAACTACTGATCTCATGAACAATACAACTTATTGAAGTTTCACCACTGCTTATTCAATAACATTTAAAAATGTGTACAAGTATCCCTGTAAATGTGCTGTTCATATGAATTCATGGGACAACCTTTACATATGGGTGGTTTGTTTTTTAAAACAAATCCATGTACATGCACAATGTAACTGATGTGTGAACATGGGGGAAATGCACTGTATTTACGCAGAAATACATAAGGATAAAATATCTTTCACTGTTACAGAGTACTTGTACACTTTAGATTTCTACATTGGTGCAGAATGGTACATTTGATAGAACAGTGGTTCACTGTAGTATGAGGATTTTCACATAGCTTGTTATATACACTGTAGAATTAATATATTCTGTGTTGTCAAACATACATGTAGTTGTAACCGCAGGTGTGCAATTTTTTAGACAGATTTCATGTCTGTCTAGTTTTGCTACATTACAGACAAATAGAGAACCATAACTGGAATTGGTTTTGCTGTTAAAAATTTAGTGTGAGTTTTATGATGTGTATAATAATTAAGATACCAAATTCATTTCCAGAGGTCTACAGCTTTATATAGATGTGTTTTTAGCAAAGTCAAAAACTAGTTTTTCTAAACTTGGCATACGTGTAGAAATAGTAATTAAGCTGTATGAAAATTTTCTGACACTCCGAAAGGAAATGAAAGGAGTATACTCAAACCAGTAGTACCCTTTTACAGTTATAATGGGGTTAATAATATTGAATACATGTGAGTTTGGTGATCAAGATTTGTTATGGAGTAGTTGAGTTTTACATTCAAATATATGAAAAGCTTTTCTGTTTTAGGAGGTGGAAGAGGTCAGAGTCTACTCTTCAATGACAGTAGCGGTCTGAGGAACTTTGGCTTCCAGATCCCCATCAGTCTGCATGACAATGACAATGGCAATGATGACTCATGTATGCATCCAAATCTCAGCACACACAAATTTAAACTGAAATATCTCGGCACACAAACAAATTTAAAGTGCAATATCTCAGCACACACAAATCTGCTATATCTCAACACACAAACAAATTTGCACTGCGGTACCTCAGCACACAAACACATTTAACTGTAATGAGCTTGAATCAAAAATTATAAATCTTCGGAGTTGAAATTTCTAGCATTCCTCTCATGTCATAAGTTGTAAATATCTATCTGCTTTTATCTACTTGGATCTTCTATAATTGCAAAATTTTGTGTGACAGGTTACAAACCCTTGAAAATAGCAAAAATGTCTTCATGTCTACAATTTTATATCATTCTCAGAGTACTGTCTACCTTAATGTCTAAATGCTGTATATTGTGCTGTTTCAGCTCCAGCCATCCCGCCAGCCCCTGTGAGTGTCATGTCATCCCACCCTTTACTTGTAAGGCAGCCTGAGGGTCACACTGTAATGGGAGTACAGCGTCTCCACAGGGGGAGGGGCAGGAGGGAGGCTTCCTGTAGGTACAACCCCACCACCCAGACACTGCATGTCAATCTCCAGAGACAACATAACCCTCCTGTCATCTTACAGAGGTGAGTGTTAACCTGTTAACATGCAAAGTGTGGGTGTTTTAACCGTTACATCAGTTAGTTTTCCTGTCAACATGCAAAGTATGAGTGTTTTAACCCTTACATCAGTTAGTTTTCCTGTTAACATGCAAAGTATGAGTGTTTTAACCGTTACATCAGTTAGTTTTTCCCTAATATTCCTGGATATAAAGTAGTCTATGTATCTACTTCCAAGATACTTGGCACCCAGTACTTTGAGGTGCAATATCTCATGAAGAAAAGTAATTACTTGCATGTGTATTTGATGATGGCTACTTTAATGACGTGCGTGTATAACATATTTGACATGCATGTACATTCATTAGGTTACTTAATTGCTTGGACACATATTTAACATGTTACTGTAATTGATTGCTTATATTTGTGATACATGTACATGTAGGTTACTTGGTCCCACAACTGCAGCAGACGTCCTTCAGTTGACCTCTACTTTGACTTCTGTGGCTGGCCCGACCCCCGGAAGATTGCTGGTGGGGAATGATGACCTTCGCATTATATCCAGACCTGACGATGACTTCCTGGAAGAGATTTTACATGTGGGTTGATGTCTTAACTACACACGAGAATGTCATACTGTATTTCTATATTGTGTGTATGTGTGGGTTACATGCAAATTGTTCAAAGCATGGCACATGGGACCAAATGAAGTCTTGTTTAGTTTGTGATATATCGGGAAAATTTTATTCAAAAAATAAACGGCAAGTAACCAGGAATTATATCCGTTGCAGAGAAAGTACAGTGTTACATGGGTATTTTAAGATTCTTTGTTTTTCCATTTGTTTGAGCCATCTATTTGTGACGGAGAAACATTGGAAGCTCACCATTAAGACAAAGATTGCTTTTGACTATAGAGCATGCAATGTTCATGTTGTCAGTGGGTCCTTTGGTCTAGGTCTGTAGCAGGACATTACATCATTTCGTAATCAAGAAGTATTAGATGCTCATACAGTGCACATGTACTTGAAACAGAAGTTACTGATGACCTTGAAGATGACTATTGGTATTCATACAAATTCAAGGTCACAGGAGAAATGTAAAAATCTTGTCATCCTAATGGAGAATTTACTGGAAGGTCATTCTTCCACAGAAGTTTTTTTTACAACTGTGACAACATGCACATGTAGTTTTAAGTCATTTGAATGAATTTAAAAAAAAAATATAAATTCAAACTTCCCACAGTTAATTATTGTGTAAGATGCAGTTTTATCAGCAGCTGTGATTTAAAAGTGCAAATTTGAATGCGTAGCAATGTGCCATGTTTGTAGTGTTAAAATAGATATATTATTCAAGCAAGGAGGATACCTTACTCTAAGGTACAAGTTTATGTTGATATACAAGTTCTCTTATAATGACATTATGTAAACTGTGAAGCATCATTAAGGAGTGTAAAGTGAGCTAGGAAATTGACCTGTTGTGGTATTGCTTTGCAGGATTCGTATGGGGACGGAGGACAAGGAGGGTCTGGTGTGTTGTCCTGTATTCCATCCACACTGACCAGATGGACAGAAGAAGCTAAGGTTCTGGACGGAGATAGCATCCATGACTGTGTGACTGGTATGTTACAAATAAGGTGTTTTTGTACAAAAACTATCTGTATGTAAAATAATACAAGTTTTTTTTCAATACAATAACAGCATAGATATTTGATGTTGAAGATTTGCATTTGAAAGAAACAATTGTTTATTCAAATTTTCAATTTGGAACAACTTCACATATCAGAATATTAGATCAAAAATATTCATAAGCTTTTCCAAGATGACAGAGTACATTTCAGCTCTATAAGCATTCACAATGTCCCTTTTAAGAATTTTAACACACTTTCTACTTTTATATATAATGTACATACTAAGTCTTGATTCACAAAGAAACTAATCTGTATTAAACTGTCAATCACAGAAATACATCAAACTAAGCATATGTAGTGAACCATGACGATGCTTCAGTAAATTGTTTCAGTCCTAACAGATATGGTAGATATGGTTTATTTCTTATAAAAACCCCAAAGGTGTTATCGCTCACCTCAACCCCTTAATAGATATGTGAATTGGGAATTCATTTTGTTAGTTTTGATTTCACTGTGTTGGTGGTTGGAAGGTGTTTCTGCAATATTAAACCCATAGTAATCATATCACTGACAGTGATTAGAAAGATTCAGAGACAGGAAATATCCATGTGTTGCAATACAAAGAAATCTGGGATGTTGGATATGATCACAACATGGCATTAACACTTGTGAACAAGCCAATAGTTTTAGAAAGTCAAATGCATTGAAGTTGGACAATTTTGGTCATAGTTTTTAATTTTAATTAGACAGCAAGTGAAACTGGGATGCACTTATTACCGTGCTTTGAAGAATAGAAACATTCATCAGCGTCATTACAGACATTTACGTCTGTTATAGCAATGCAGAACTCTAGCATGGTGAACAAACTTTCAGCGGTTTCAGTCTTAGCTTTTGCTATTGCAGTGTTTCTGTTCTGGTCAGCGTGTACGCGAGCCTGAGCTATGGCCTGCTCTAGAGCACTGGGATCACAGTTTTCAATGATCTCTGCAATCTCTCTGTTAGGACACACCTCCAGTGTGTATTTTGCTGCTGCTGCTGTTTTAGCCTCGGATTTTGAGGATTCAAACTCCTTCTCATACGCACTCCTGTACGCACTTTCGTAGACAATGCCTGCAGAAAAATACAATCATTTTGATTTTTTTTCGGAATCCTGATGACTGGAATTATGTTGGCTTTTATTGGAGATTCAAAATATCATGTACTGTTCATTACATTAAATTCAAGGAAAGTATTGTAGAAAAAAATAAAAGTATTCTGAATATATTTTGTACAGATCACTGCAAAATACAAGATCACATCCCCTTGTAAGGGGATATTGTTAAGGAATAGAATGGGATGTTTGAAAAATGCCAAGAACCACTGAACCAAAAAAGTCCTACATGTAACTTGCATAGAACAATATTTTCAGTTAGTTTGGTGCATAGTAATGGAAGGTAACTGGTACAAGAAAATTCAAATCATGATCCCCAGAGCTAGGATAGGGTTACAATGGAGTTCTAAAATTTTCCACAATAATGTATTATGAGATTTAAAAAAAAAATAAAAAAATCTGGGAACAGCAAGGATACAGTTTGTCAAATTGATATATAAGTATCCTTGTGTAATGAAGATTCAGATTTGTTTTCACCACGACATCAGGGGCAAGGGTTGTAGAATTTATAGGAAATTCTTTATAATTTAGCTTGTCATGAACAACAAGGGAATAATATGTCAGGTTAATATACAAGAGTATGTAGTGTAGATTCATGTTCACAGCTCTCCCTGTGAGGTAGATGTGGGGCCAGAATTATAATTTAATGCTTTCAGAAAGGAAAATACAACTTTTCAGGTGAGCGATGTGGTCCTTGAGTGATCTTCCTTTTGAAGTTTATTATTGTGTTATACATTATTTTAATGGTTTCTTTCAATGCTTTTAACACCAATAAGTAAAATTCTTCCTCTAGTCACATAAATTTTAGTATGATAAAGCATTGCACTTTCATAAGACTGAAATACTGGATTGATTGATTGATTATATATTGTTTAATGTCCCACTTTAGAATTTTTCACTCATGGAGAAGTCACCATTGCTGGTGAAGGATTGCAAAATTTAGGCCTATGCTTAGTGCTTTTGAGCAGGGAGGGATCTTTATCGTCCCACACCTGCTGTGACATGGGACCTTGGTTTTTGCGATCTCATCTGAAGGACCACCTCATTTAGTTGCGTCTTACGACAAGCAAGAGGTACTGAGGATCTATTCTAACCCGAATCCCCACAGTGGAAGTTTTATCATTAGCTAAAGAAGGCTGAAATACTATGTATGACTTCTTTATGTAAAAGTAAATAATGCATTATTCTGGTTGTCCAATGAATAGTAAGGGGCCTCCGTGGCCGAGTGATTAGAGCAATGCACTCAAAATTACAATGCCTCTCACCTCTAGTCGGTGACGGTTTGATTCTCACTTGCACCGTTATATGTGAGAAAGTTTGCCAGTTTACTTTTGGAAGGTCGGTGGTCTCTTCCCGTGTACATTGTATATGGGTTCTCTCCTCCACCAATAAAAACTGGACGCCACCAGATAACTGAAAAATTGTTGAGTGTGGCGTAAAACAATAAACAAACAATCAATCCAATGAATATTTCTTATTAGTGAATAGAGGGTTCTTAATGCTCAGACTCGCACGTCAATTGTATCCTTCTAGTACTCACATGTGAAACGCATACATTGACAGTATCTTCACTGAAAGCAAGAGACGAGATGTAATGGGGAAAATACTTCGTTTTACGACAGTACAGAAATAGCAGATGCTGTGTTAATAAGCAGAAGAGCATTCTGCTGCTAATGAATATGTCCGATTATTCTGCCCGATTATTCGAAGAAAAAGATAAATAAAATGGCAGTTGCTAGTGTTGATAGCTTAATTCACACAGAAGATTAATAGTGATGAATTTGTTTGATCGTTAAAAATAATTTTTGAATTTGGCTAATTGTGCATTACAGCACAGTAACACCATGTGCTTAAAAGACTGATCAATGCATAGGGAATATGGTAATGAAAATGAAATCAGAAAAAAAATCTCGGGGAAAACTCACTTTTGGCCTTGCGGTTTGCCATTGAACAGGTTGGGTAGAAGAAACCCATATTACTTGATTGGCTGTGCACTAAAGGGGACATAATCCATAATCCAAAAGGAATCCAGGTTGTCAGTTTCATTCTGAAGAGTCAGGAAATAATGATCACTGGTTCCAACTCTTGATCCAGAAAAGCAAAAATTAAAGAAAGCTGTGATTTAGTGAATTCACATGAAAAATATAACACTGACAAAACTTGACATTTCCTGTCTGGAAGATATGTTACCTGTTGTATGTATTCTTGAGAACATAACTTGCGTGTTTATAGTGTTATGTAAGATATACCTAGAGGTACATCCCTACAGCTATTTTACATATCTATGAGGAGACCTTTGGACTCTTTTCACATTGATTGGTGCAAATGTTGTTTTTATGTGTGGAAATACATGTATAAATGTGATGAACATTTGTAATGAAGGTGATATTCAGATGCTTGTTATTCCGCCCTCCAGCGAGGAGGTATTAACCTCTTAGTGTAGGAAGGATGGTCTGTATGCAGAACACCGAGTCAGAGCTTTACCTCTATAGCGTCTATCTGGAATGTGTATGTTATAGCGGATGACCTAATTGTGTATTATGATATTTATGAAAGACCATGTCATGAAGGTCAAAAATTTTAAAATTAGGTCTGTGAAAATTAATCACTGCAAATAAAGGTTGGTGTACATTCTATTTTAGTTAGAAATTTAAGAATGCTAATTTTTTAAAATTCATTTTATATAGATTAATGTTTCCAACAACTGTCTTATTTGTATGATTTTTTTTAAATTTCTTGAATCCAATTCATATTCATCTCCAGTTCTAAAAGAAAATCTGATAAGCTATCTGGAGAAGAAGCGAGATGATGAACTTGCAGAAAGGAAGGAGGAGCTGGCAGAGAAGAAGGAGAAATCACAGAAACAATCCGAGGAGACGGAGACCAACATGGAGAAGACCAGCAACTCATCGATTGGATGGGAGTCCCCACAAAACATGGAGGTAAGGCAAGGGGAGAAATACGGAGCCTGGGTTCTTATTATTTGTTTCTTGTTCAAAGCTTTCAGTATACAAAATGAAGAAAAATAGGGTTTCTGAATATGTATATGGGTCATTAAAAGACCTCATTATTGTGATAGATCTCACTAGTTTTTCCTATCAGAAATGAAATTTATCACTATTAATGAAATACATGTGTACATTGTACATGGATTTAGTTTTATCAACTCTCGGAGGATGATATGGCAGTTGTGCTTAACTTTATACATCTTGATATATGACTGTGGTCATATTATCTTCTTAATTTAGGTCACACAAACTCCAGCCACAACCAGTTTATCAATTGTACCTGCAGCTGTGACAAATGTAACCATGGCAATCACATCAGATTCCACGGTAACTAGCACTGCAGGCAGGCAGATAAGTAAGTTAACTTTTTGGTTAATACATATTATTGTAAAGAAAATTTTCATGACATTCAAGATACAGCAATAGATGATGATGATGACAATGTGATGACCAAAGTTTAATGACAAGCATATATCTGAGAATAGGTGTAGAAACTTTATCTCTGATTGTCATCTACGAGAATCTTTGAAGTAGTGAAGTGGTTGGCAACACCGAAGTAAACTGGGCAAAGTATTTTGTGAAGAATGCAAGCCTTTTGCTTTATTTTGTAAAGAAAGATTGTATTCTTGTGCCACCATACTGGTGTAATTTGGAAATTGCCAAAGACATTAGAAATAAGGGTGATAATCTTATGTTATGGAACACTAATTGTTGTTATGTGTGATTTCTTACAAATACATCGTGAATTTTGTTAGACAGAAAAGTAGTATCTATAATGTAAAAATGACAAATAGTGAATAAATATTTTTAAAGATGTACTAAGCATTTATGATTTGTTTGTCTTGAGTGTTGTATATTGTGGATTTCAGGTGCTTCAGAAGCAGCAGCTGCAGCAGAGTTGATAGCCACCGCAGTGGTGGAGGACATCCTGTCTAACCCTCAAGGACGGCCACCAAGTTCCACCAGGGCTGACCCCCTCTCGTTAGTCGGACCTCCAGCAGATACTTACACTACCCCTGCCATCACCATGCCGTCTGTAGTTCCCAATGCCCCGGTGATGGATCAGCGATCTTTGTTGTCATTCTCAGGAGGGTAAGAAACAGCTTATTAAAATTTTATTTGCAAAACTGTTTTAGAGGAAATGCATGATGGGTAGTTTTATCAAGGTGGGTATATTAGTGATCATTTACTTTTTTGGGTCACAGAGAATTTTGCTGGCATCATCTGCCAATGTTTGGAATTACTGTTGGTGTATTCTTATATAGGTTCATTTTGAGTTGATTCTTCGCTGTGCTGACAGGGTCATGTGCTTTACTGTAGGTTACATGTGCTCCTAGCTCTAATCCCATTATATTTTAAGTGGGAAATTCTGGTACACAGTACTTATTTCTTTTACAAATAGTACACTTCTATCCCATACATAATGTATAACTACAGTATGTTTGTCGGAGGTTTTACCATGCTGAGTGTATAGGCTGTTAATGGGATCACAAAGTAGAAGCTGTTTGTTCAGAATTACCCTGAACATTTTTCAGGATCCAATTTCTCTTAAATGGATGAGCAGGGCCATTTATTGTCAAGAAACGGCTAAATATCACATAGTATAATATTGTTTAGTCCCCAAGATCAACAGTTAATATTTACTTTGGATTATATAGTGATATATCCCAGGTGGTAGACTTCATTCGGTCGAAATTTACACTTTTGTTAACTACTTATCATTGATTTGATAAATAAAGAACGTAGGTTTTGTTAATTAACCCCATATGACCTTGCACATTGATTACACAATTATTGATAACTTTAATTGACTCATTATTTTGGTATTCAAGGTCTGCTTGTTGTAAGTAAACATGATCATGGACCAATTATTAATCATGCTAAATATGAATGATAACTCTCAAAAAGAACATGCGTGACCAAAATTGAAAGTAGGAATCATTAATTTAAATTACAGTATTTGCATAAAGGTAAAATTGCATGAAATCCCATAATATGATGTTGAAAATTATGGTTGTTGGTGTAAGGGGTGTGTGTGGTCACATTTATTTCTTTAAATATAGTTTTCATCTCATATGCCATATGCCAAAATTGCTTAGTACAGTAAGTAGCTATAGCAGTATGAACTGTACCTGGTAAATTGGCAGGTCATGGTAAAATCTGTTTGATTAAGGTCAGAGTCACTTTGTCCCAATTGAACTTGTTCCATAAATGCATCATGTTTTTAATGTATAAATGATCTTTGATTCCATTAAATTTATAATTTAATACAAGGGGTATTGCTATTATGTTTCAGAGCCAGTACCCCAAGTGGTTCTTGCAACCTGGCCTCCCTGTTAATGACTGAGGATTCAAGCCCTGACTCGCCCCTCTCAAGTTCTTCAATAGATGCCATCCCCCAGGGCATGGGGCATGGTTCTGTGGCTCCAAATATGGCCGCACCCATACTGGAGAGTAGCATCACCCCTGAAGAGGTGTCTGGAATTGGTAACTCGAGTGCAGTCAATGTGCAATCCTCAGGTTTATACTTTCTTAGATGTTATTTGCAGTTTATTATATAACAGCTCTGAAGTACTGTAAAAATCAATCAATCATTTTCTTGGATGTTTGATAATTTCTTAATAACATGCTTATGAATTTATGCCCTGCACAAAAGGGAATTTGAATGATAATAAAGTAGAGCAACTCTTCAACCATGATATAAAGTCTCCACAGACCATGATAGGAGTCTGCACAAAACATGACATCAAGTCCTTACTAACCCCCACAAAACATGACATCAAGTCCCTACTAACCCCCACAAAACATGACATCAAGTCCCTACTAACTCCCACAAAACATGACATCAAGTCCCTACTAACCCCCACAAAACATGACATCAAGTCCCTACTAACCCCCACAAAACATGACATCAAGTCCCTACTAACCCCCACAAAACATGACATCAAGTCCCTACTAACCCCCACAAAACATGACATCAAATCCTTACTAACCCCTACAAAATATGACATCAAGTCCCTAGTAACCCTGCAAACCATGACATTAAGTCACCACTAATCAAGACATCAAGTCCCCACTAACCATGACATCAAGTTTCAACAGTCATGCTAGTTTGTCTCAAATTTATCCAAAGAAATTCAAGGATTCCATGGTTGATCTAATGCATGTAAATGATAAAAGATTTCAGGAAGACTTACACAGTAAATCAGTGCCATACACCTGTATGTTTATTTATTCTCTATGTGTAGAAAGTTCAGAGGAGGTGATCAGTGGCAATATTGTGGATACTACGACAACAAATTCAGTCACTGGAGCTCAACCCTCAACAGTTCTCGACAACATTGCAAGGTTTGTGGAATGTTATGGAATACATGATACTGATTATCATAGCATAGCACTGAATAATCTTAATGTACATATGGTTCAGAGATTGAAATTCTTTGATTGTGAACTGATGCAGATTATGGAAAGCACTTATCATGTGTTTGTTTTTGGTAGTGCCCTGACTATTGACACCTCCAGCATTTCTACCCCACCTGCCTATCATGGATTCTCTGCTAGCCTCTTCCCAGACAACACACAGAACACTGAACCTCCAGTCAATCTGTCGGCGCTGACCACCAGTATGATGGGAGCTCTCAGTGCCTCCATCAATGTTCCTTCCAGCATCCTGTCAACAGGGGGTGAGGCTGGGAGTTCCACAGTGAGTGAAGAGGGCCCCACACCCAGTGCTACAAACCCACTCTCTGCTTCAGCTCTAGCTTCAGATGTAGGATTTGGAGGTAAAGGAAAAACTGTGACGATCAATAGACTGCTATAGGTTGTTTAAATCAGTCTGCTGTAGGAAAAATCCAAAAGGGTTTGCCTGGTTTGTGTGTCCTACAATGTAAGGCAACATTTGGGGATCAATTGTTCACTGTCTATCGCCCTAGAATTTAGAAACTGTGAGAGATAGGTCTTTGATTTAGTGTGTTAGTTGTGTTAAAGTTATCTAAAATGAACAGTGATCAATGATATCATCCCAAACAATACATGTTCATTGGAACACACTAGTTATGTGGTTTTTTTTAATTGTATTAAGCAGTAGGATTATGCAAAATTGTATTAAGCATTAGGATTATGTAAGATTAGAAAAAATGAAAATTTCATTCTATATATTTACTCAACATTTACATGACGTAATGGATCAAATCTACACATAAGTAATAAGTATTCTCCCCCACATTTTTATGCTCCTTGTGTAATTATATACAGAATTTCCAGATGGGGTGGATCCATCATTTTTGGAGGCATTACCAGAAAACATTCGTCAGGAAGTCATTGCAGAGCAAATGAGGTTACAGCGAATACGACAAAGTGCCAGAGAACAGGCCCAGACAGCACAATCCACAGGGTCATTACAGGTCAACCCCGAGTTCTTGGCTGCATTACCGCCTAATATCCAAGAGGAGGTAACTCATTTTGCTTTTATTTTTAAGAAAGATGGATATTTAGACAAATACCAGGATGTCAGTTGTGATGATCCTTATTTTTGCATGATTCATGATTGCATTATCCTCTAAGAAGTACTGAACTGACATACACATACAGAGCCACAAACTTGTAGTTTGGTTATCCTGCAATGTTACTTCTCACTCTTTCATACAAATTTATCTTATTTATGTGTTGTATTCCAAATTACCAGGTATTAGCACAACAAAGAACAGAACAGGCCAGAATGACTGCCATGCAACAGCAGTCTTCTACTAATTCTGAGGCCCCAGTAGACCCTGTCAGTTTCTTGGCATCCCTACCCAGCTCTCTCCGTCAACAAGTCCTGGCAGACATGGATGACAGCACTGTGGCAGTTTTACCCCCGGATCTTGCTGCAGAGGCTCAAACTTTACGTCGGGAGTTGGAGGAACGACATCGTCGTCTGATGCAAGAGAGGCTATTCGCTCAGGCTGCCGGTGCAGGTTCACTTTCAGCTATTCTCAGACACTCAGGTGCTTGTTCTCTTTTGGGGTTGTGGTTCTCACGGGGAATGAACAGTCTTTGATTGTTAAAGATAAAATCTTAAAGGAATAAGTATTGTTGCTTTTGTACTCTGGAATTACATGTGTGTAGTCTATAACAGATATTTTTTGAGCCACAATACCTTTATATGTATTTCTGTTTTGTTTTGATTTTATTTCTGTTATGTTGTAAAAAATACTTTTACATGTACCAACAGTACATGTAGGTTTTCTGTTATTAAGACAACATTGCAATGTGTGTTTATATTTTTTAAGACTAATTCTGTTAAATTTTAGTTTTGATTTATTTGCATGCCTTTAGATTTTTGACAGGCATTTAAGTTATTTTTTAATGTGATTAACTTAGGAATCTTTTCCACATCTTTATAATTGAATAAGTTAAACACAAAAATTAAAAAGAAAGAAAACAGTGATCTGAAACTCCATGGTAATATAATAGCAATGTCTTGATTGTAAGCATTTTATACCTTAGGGTTCGGAGGTCGTCTTGGGGGAGGCAGATTTGCCATTAGAGCACTGCCTCGCAGTAGTAACCAGTGGACGTGGGCATCCAGTCGTCTGAATGGACCCAGCTCTAGTTCCAATCAGAATGCAGTAAAATTACGTGGGCGGCATTTGTTGGATCATGAGGCATTAACATGTTTACTTGTGTTGTTATTTGTCGATGAGCCAAAACTGAACACTATAAGACTTCATCGGGTGTTGCGCAATCTGTGTTACCATGGCCCCACCAGAGTGTGGGTTATTAGAGCATTGCTATCAATTCTGCAAAAGACAGGTGAATGTCGCATGGAGGATGAAAAAGCTCTGCGTTCAGGAGAAAAGGGAAAGAAGAAATTAGTCTCAGACAGTGACATGACAGTTAAAAGTGACACAAAGAACCAGGGCTCCTGGTTGTCCATAAGTCTGGAGGCTGCTCTTGGTTGTCGAGCCAATGTCTTTCAAATTCATAAAACGGGCAAGAAACATTTATCGGGAAGCTGTCCAGGGACTGTGACTATCCATGATCAGGCTTCCCCAGTTGTGTGTAGACATGTGTTAGACACTTTAATAGCTTTAGCAAAGGTTTTCCCCAGTCAATTTCTCCCCACTTCCAAAGTGAAAGAAGTGGAAAAGTGCAATGAACCAGGTGAAGAAAGTAAGACAGAAAGTGATTGTAAACCCAAGGCATCTTGCTCATCTTCTAGTGCTAGTCCTAAGAATGCCAAGGATTCACTGACAGAGACAGATTTCTGGGATCTTTTGATCAAATTAGACAGTCTAAATGCAAACAAAAAAGGCAAAAGTGTTCAAAAGACAGCTAGCAATGCTGAAAGTGAGGCAAATTTCTTCAGCTATGACACATCTCCCCTTGGACAACTTATGTTCATGTTGTCTCACCCGGTGGTCAAACGAAGTCAGTTACTGACAGACAGATTACTGAGACTGTTAGGACTGGTGTCCTTAGCTCTACCAGACGCAACGCGAGGCAATTCTACAAGTAATGCCACCGCAGCTACTGCTGGTGCTACATTGACGGGGCTGGTGACTACCACTGCACCGTCTAGTACCAGCACCACACAGACCACGCCAGCGGTGGTATCGAGGGGTGTCAGTACATCACCTCCTAAAGAAGAGAAGAGGGAGGAGAGCACAAGTAAGTCAAATATAATGGAGTCCATGTCAAGTATTTGTGGTCAAAAAGAAATAAAAGTAAATAACAGGTGAAGAGATCTCTTAATTCAGCAAGCACATGCCAATGTAGAGAAGTGTAGGTACGTGTACACTTAGTAGTTATAGAAGTGTGACTCAAATTGTGATAATGAAATTGATTTCAATTGTTCTAGGAGGTTTGCTGAAACCTTGCATGTTAGACTGTGTACTTGTTATTCCCATGTTATAGAGGGGAGAAAGTGACACTGCTGTACAAGTGTTTTTTGTGTAACCTAGTGGGCAAAGTGTTTAAAGAAAACAGTAGAACTAGGGGGGGTCAGTGTACCTTGCATATTTTTTCTCCATGGTGAGTTGTCAAACCATATTGATGTTCAAGGCCAAGGCCATTAAAGGGAATTCTTGGAATACATGTAGGCAAGATTTAGACAAATCCATAGAACTGAAGTCGGGGAAACTTTTCATACTTGTTTCCTGTGTTGAAATGCCAAACTATTGATTTTCAAGGTCAAGGCCAGTGCTCCACTTGACATTGCTCATCATGTTTTTGATATGTTATCACCTAGTGATTTGTTACTGAGGATGCATTGTTCTTGTAGTGTGCCTGTATTTGTTCAAATAGTTCATTGACTTTTTTTTTTTGTAGTTAAAGAGAAACCTGATGAAAAGCAAAACGACATTGTAGTATTAGAAGATAGGCTGCAACTTGCTGTGCAGGTGGGTTCCATTTTTTCTGAAAAATGTCATTATGAGTACATGTATTTTGTATTTATTTACTCCTACATGTAGTTATTATGCATTGGAAATAACTCCAGGCAGGATGTGATTTGTCATAACACGCAGTGCTGTTGTAGAAGGGAGACCATCATGCTCATTTTTTTTTTTATCCTTGTGTTCCCAGGTGCTGACTTCCAAATCATGCTCAGAGGAAGGGTTAGAGGATGCAACGAACTTGCTGTTGCAGTTGTCCTGGGCTAATAATGCGACCCGCCAAGCTGTTCTCAAGCTTCTATTGGAAGGTGCAAGGGTACTAGGCATGACAGTCTGTAGTCATATAAGGTACATACATGTATTAATAGATACATTTCTTTTGTCATTTGTAGAAACTTCCAACTGACATTAGTTTAATGGAAATTAAAATGCTTTTACATAGTAACGTACAACTTACTTGTTTGATATTCCTGTACAGTGCAAGTGTACATTTTAAAAATATCAATTTCAGGTAATATATATGTACTTTGGAATGCTATTCCAGTAATAAAAAATCATTTGAAATTTTGAAGGTTGTGATAATCATATGTATATATGTAGTAGTATTACCATGTGTTAAAGGATCTGTTTTCTTTGTTTTTTAATGGATTCTCAATTATTGATTTATTTTTTTTATTTTGTTTGTTGTTTTTTTTTTGTGATGCAGGTCTCTGCTGGAAGAATTGAGTGACTTTGCAACCAAGAACAAAGATCCAGAAGATGACAAAGATATGGAGACTGCTCCCACTCAATCCTCCAGGGGCATGATACAGGACAGGTAAGTTGACTCAGGTGGAAGATGACTGGCACCAGAATGATCAATCCTCCAGGGGCCTGATACAGGACAGGTAAGTTGACTCAGGTGGAAGATGACTGGCACCAGAATGATCAATCCTCCAGGGGCCTAATACAGGACAGGTGGAAGATGACTGGCACCAGAATGATTACCTACAGGAATATACTACAGTACTGAATATCTCTTTATTCATGAGAGCACAAATTTGTTAATCGAGTAGTAAACAAGAAAGTGAGGTTCTCATAATGAATGTGGGGGTATGAACAAGGCAAACACGGCTGATAGATTCAACAATGCAAAAGTCAAGGAAATTGTCATGTGATGTATTGGTGAAGGTATAATATGGAGAAGTTTTTTTAAGCAAATCTAAAAGTGATAGAAATTTGTTCAACTGTAGTCTTTGTCACAAACTGTTTAATGACTTTTTAATTTGTTCTGAATGCATTGCATGCTGTCTCGCTTGATGGTAAAGTGACAATACTATGGCATCTTGAATAGGCAGCAACATAGACATCTTACTTCACACCAGATACTTAATTATTAAGGCATTTGGGTCGAGTACAGATTACAGCTTAATGTCATCAGATATCTATAATAAGTCTTATAACAGCATCTTTAGCTCTGAAACCTGATAGGAAGGACCCTTTGTTTTCTCAATAAGTTTTGTCCTGCTTCTGTCCATCCAGTGAAAGTTTTTCACATTTTCATTGACATCTTTCCTAGAATCACATTGCCAATTTCAACCAAACTTGCCATAAAGCATTTGATTTATTTAAAGGAAGGGTCATGCCCCCTTTCTAAGGATATATAGCTCACCATATACCAGCTGAGATGTTTAATAACTTTTTGAATTCAGAAATCCCACTGTTATGTAAGCTAAATTCAAGATTGTATAAAGCATGAGTACAAGGGTTGGGCCACAATAGGGATTTGAAATTTTTTTTTTTTTTAAATGATCAAGAGGCACAAGAGTTCACTTTGTCAAGTGAATAGTATTAGTCAGTTTGGGACATAATACAGTCATCCAGGGTGTGAATTGAGGGGAAATGAAGCCAAGTCCCGATACGGATTGAGTGGAACCAAAATAAAGATTACCATATGTTGGATGGGGAATTCTAGAAAATCATCTCACTTACCTCAAGAATTCAGTGTGACATTGATAAGCAAGAATTCATTTCTACATGTGGGGTAGATTCCAGTTTGTTCACACCACAATCTATTAATGTGAGTAGGGTCATTACTGGAATCCTGACAGTTTTACATGGGGTAATTGCAAGTGCTCAGGTGAGTGATATGGGCCTCTTGCTATTTGTGTAAAGGTGACTAATGAAATGGTGCTTGTGCTGTCTCGCTTGATGGTAAAGTGACAATACTATGGCATCTTGAATAGGCAGCAACATAGACATCTTACTTCACACCAGATACTTAATTATTAAGGCATTTGGGTCGAGTACAGATTACAGCTTCATACATCTGATATCTAACTTGTTGATCTTGAAATGAATGTGCTAGTGCAAGCTTCTTGTAAAACCAGTATTGAGATGGTCAGAAAGTGCATTAAGATACTTTCAATAACTGTTGTATATGTACTTGTAGATATAATCCCAGCACCAGTGTGGTAGTGGCAGCTCCCAAAAAGATTAAAGTCGGACGGGAGCTTCAGTTGCCTTCTATGTCTCTGCTGACCAGTAAGACATCCAGTCAACAGTTCTTTCTGAGAATCCTTAAGGTCATCATACAGTTACGAGATGCAGCTAAAACACAAGCAAAAAGAACTGCTAGAAGAGGTGGTAAGCAAGGTTTAAAATGGCTTTCTTTGGAACTGGTAATACCTCAGCAGGTTTCATGTTATCAGCGATAAAAAATAGAGACTTTGAAAACTGACTTGCATGGTGTATTGGAGGGTTTGTAAAACAAATAATTTCTTTAAATATGATTGTGAGTAATTAATGCTGAAAAACCTGGAAATGTGAACAGGTTCTTAAGTCAATCCTTTGTTGTTGTGAATAGAACGTGACCTGAGCAGCATCACAGAGGCCATGGCGGCGCTAGAGGCGGAGGCGGAGGCTATCATGGAGATGGTGGGGAGACGGTCGGAGCAACAGAATCAGGCCAGACAACAACAGGTATATGCACAGTACTCCAAGAAACTTTTTAACTCGATATTTCTTTAAAAGTAGTACCACAATCTCATGTTACCTATCTTAACCAAATTTGGGAGTCCTTCAGGTAGGTAAATCTCTAGATTTGTATTCATCAGCAGTAAGGTACATTGAAGGATGTCACATGTCTTTGCAGACTTTGTTGATTATATACATGATGTCAGTAGTGATGATTCTTGCAATAATGATCATGAATGAAAGAACTTCAGTAATCCTCTAAGAAGTACTGAACTGACGATCAGAGTGCCGTGGGCATCAGTCAGGCTTTCTTGCATGGTCTTCATGTTTTTACACTGGTTGCCTTGTTACAGGAGGGTGCTAACAGAAGTGGGTCAACAGAGCAGGCTGTTGAGGGTGCCCAGGAGGGGCAGCAGCAGGGAGGGGCTGAAAACCCACCCCCGGCAGATGCAAATCCAGAATCTCCAATGGATGTGGATCAACCAGGTAACACCAGAACGTGTATAGAAGTTCTATAGAAAGATAGGTGCTGTAATGGTCCGGTGGTGCTTTAATGGTTCTTCTCAAATGAATCTCTATGTACATATATGTACACAAGTAATTATATTCACAATGATTCATGAAAAGAGCGGACTTTTATTCTTTTATCATTATTATTATTATTATTATTATTACAAAGTATTTATATAATGCATTATCTAACATTACAACTATTACTCTTAAATGCTTTACAACATGCATAAAACATAATATATCACATGAAACAAAGCAAAGTTGCACATTAAAAAACATAGTTCTTATAGATTACATCCTTTGTAGCATAGTGATCACAATATTGTGTTCTCATGATTTTACATTGACTGACAAAAATTCAATTCATGGTATAAATATATAAGGACACAAAGCATCAGCACACATGCAATACGATGGTTTTGAGGTATGATGGAGTTGTTTCCCTTTGGAGAACTCTTGTGCATAGTAAGGTGCGAGACACTTTGTTTACTTGCGGGAGTAGGACAAATATTTATCACTGCATAAGTGAATATACTCAGTAAGTTTCTCATACGCAGTTTCATCACCCGAGTTTGACTGGTACACAGACTAGATAAATGATAAGTATTCAGGGAGTAATTAAATACATATGAAATTCTTGTTTTATCACGTTATTTCGTTACTCGTAAGTATCATATCCAGGTTGTTATTAGCAAATATGACATTGTTTCAGTATTTCCACTATAGTAAAATATTTATTTCAATAGTATTTTGTATTTTCCACACTTTACATATCCAAAGATAATCTGCCTTAATACAGTTTATCATCTTCCTCACTGACTACAAGTCCACTATGTCCCACTCAGGCATTCAAAGTTCCACTAAATGCACCTTCTACACAGAAGAGCTCTTGTCTCAAAACCAGCGTATTGATGTTATTTCTGTTTTTGGTACAGGTCCCTCTACAACACCCCAAGAGAAAGCGGAGGAGTCTGCCCCACCCCAGCAGTCCCTGAGTGAACAGCTGAGCCTGGAGGAGCTATGGAATACCTTAGGAGACTGTCTGACAGAGCTGGCCAAGACCCCGGATCACCATGCTGTCCTTATCTTACAGCCAGCTGTGGAGGCATTCTTTATTGTTCATGCTGGTATGTAAACAGTCGTGTAGTTTCAGAAATGCTCGGAGTGTTATCCGAAACATTGAATATGAACTCGACTTACTTTTATATTTGATAATATATGAAACATATCAGGAACAGCTGGGATTTTGTGGATCACGACTGTAGATTCCTTATTTTATGTGAAAACTGACTATCATACAATGACCTGTAGATGTCAATTCACAACACGAATTTATGAATGGTCCATTGATCAACAGTTTTACATGTATTTTAGTAACAGGATAGTAAAAGCGGGTAATTTTACTTAGCAAGTTATGTTTCTTGTGAAATTAACATGATAATAAATTTCTCACTTACATGTATATTTAGGAATTTACATTGTTCAAATGTGTTTTTAAATATAGAGATCTACAGTCTATACCTATAAAAAACAAGTTTCAAATTGATGTCTCATCATGGGATGCAAATTGTGACGTGATTTTATTTTGACTGTCTTTCAGGTGAGAAGGATGGGAAATCTCAGGAACAGAGAACACAGAGACGAGAGGATCAACTGGCCCACCTCAATATCGACCTGGCCCCTGCCTCACCTGCAGCCCCAGGCACTGAGACCCCTGCCCCTGTCCAAAGGGATGGATCAGTAACATCTGTGTCCTCACTCACAACAATGCCTCCAGATACCCAGAAATTCTTGAAATTTGCTGGTAAGGTGAACAATAGGATGTAGTCATTCTGTACTATACGCAATATGTATGTACTGTATGTAAGTGAGCACGAAATGTTTTGTTTCCTGGTATCTATTTTGCTGGAAATACACAGCTGCATATGTCAAACTGAGTAAACGTGTAACAGAAAAAATACACAAACAACTTGTATATGATCAGCACAATAGATGTGGAAAAATAAAGATTCCATGCTTATGTTAAGGCCCCCTTGGAAGTGTGATCTCTCAGTAAACCTTGAGATTTGTTGCTTTTTACAAACAACAAACTTGATGCAGAGGTTGGTCATGAATAATAGAAAATGTTCTCTATTGGTAATTGGAGAACTCTTAGCAATTGATGTTTTATTCTACAAAGCATCAAACTTCATAGGCAAATTGATTATACTAGTAGGTGATCCCTATTGGAATCAAGTTTTTTCTAAATATGCATTTCAAGTTGTAGGAAGAGGGCATGTGTGTTTTACTTACAAACATGTCTCCTTACATTGAATTCAGAAGTTAGAAAATCTTATGATATTTTCTTCTTTTTAAGGACACTTGATACAGACAGACAAAAAAAAAATGAATGCATGGGTTGAATATATATTTTTTCATTTATTAGAAATACAAAAAATTACGGACTTTGAAATTTTTTGATATTTAAAATTTTAAATATATTAACCCCTTCCTATATACAAAATTATCCCACTGTTTTGGACTTAACCCTTACTTCACTATTCGCGGCATAAGCGGTTCTGACATTTTCGTTCTCTACTGCCGTTCGCGGCATTTGATGATTTCCTATTATCGCTTATAAAGCATTGCACTGCTATAAATAAACACTTGGAACATCTCAGCAGTTATATTTAACCTATAGTTAGATGATTCAAGTTTTATAAGCACTTAAAATCAGGGAAACTTTTATGAACAAATCAAGCAGAAAATTTACTTGAAGAAGGGTTGAAAAAAAATCCATGTGAAATCATGGCGGAAAGCCATAGCTCTGATTCCGGAGATGAGAGCGAATTCGAAGGATTTGGTACTGAAGACATTATTGATGACATTGAATGAAGGACAAAAATGTTGATGAAGATGACGACTTTGTTATTATTCTCTGCCGTCTTGTGCACCATTTACAGAAACGCTAGGGTTAAATGTACAACTACCCGATATCCATAACCTATCGATTTCTTTAATATACTATTTAAAAATGAAATGTGGGCTGTGATTACGGGTCAAACAAATGTGTGTGCAGCAAATAGAATTCAAAGTGAACAGTTTCCAACATAATGTGACATATTTTTTACAATTTACTTGTGTTTTACCTGTTGACACAGGTGTCAGATTTCAAATTATCTAAGTTTCAACTGAAAGTTTGGAAAGATGGTAATCTGTAGAACAATTTTCATACCCAAAGTTTTTCTGTATCTTTAAAAATGAAAAAGTTATTAAAGTTTGAAAATAAGTCATCAATTTTGTCATCTGGAACATAAAGAATGCGGCACCAGCAGCCAGTCTAGCAATTATACATGCGGCGTAGTAAGGGTTTATTAAGAAATCATGGGATAACATTCCATACTGTAAATGGTATTCATTTACTTAGGAGAAGGATTAATGTAGTTTTCATTTTCATCAATTCTGAAAATTTTGTGGTAGCAAGTGTTGAAGAGTTAGAAAGTAAAAATGTATAAGAGACTTTCATAACAAAATTATGTTGGAATGAAAAGATACAGTTATATATAGATATAGGTCATGAAGTCATGTCATTAATAAGAAAATGCTATGTGAGTATAAAGATTAAGTTGTTAAGTCATCTCTGTTTTTATCTGGTTATTCAGAGACACACAGAACTGTTCTGAACCAGATTCTGCGACAGTCCACCACTCCTTTGTCTGATGGTCCCTTCTCTGTTCTGGTGGACCACACACGCATTTTGGACTTTGATGTAAAACGTCGATACTTCAGACAAGAACTAGAGCGATTGGATGAGGGAATGAGGAGAGAAGATCTGGCTGTACATGTCAGGAGAGAACATGTGTTTGAAGATTCTTTCAGGGAACTTTTCAGACGTACTGCTGATGAGTGGAAACATAGATTTTATATCGTGTTTGAGGGTAAAATAACCTACTACATTGTCGCATTCAATTTGCTTATTCTATCATTATTTTTCCCAGTAGAGCTGTATTTATAATTTGTATAGTTTTGATTTTTATTGTTATGTATTTTGTAGGTGAAGAAGGACAGGATGCTGGAGGCTTACTTAGGGAATGGTACATCATCATTTCCCGGGAAATCTTTAACCCTATGTATGCCCTTTTCCGGATTTCCCCTGGAGATAGAGTCACATACACAATCAATCCCTCATCCCACTGCAACAGCAACCATCTCAGCTATTACAAGTTTGTGGGCCGCATCATTGCCAAAGCTGTGTATGATAACAAACTGCTTGAGTGTTACTTCACTAGGTCTTTCTACAAACATATCATCGGACAGCTTGTCAAGTGAGTGTTACAGACTATTTATAGATCTACAGTAGCTTGTAATCAAGTACATCTTGTCAAGTGAGTATTACAGACTGTTTATAGATCTACAGTAGCTTGTAATCAAGTACATCTTGTCAAGTGAGTATTACAGACTGTTTATAGATATACAGTAGCTTGTAATCGAGTACAACTTGTCAAGTGAGTGTTACCGACTGTTTATAGATCTACAGTAGCTTGTAATCAAGTACATCTTGTCAAGTGGGTGTTAGAGACTGTGTTTATAGATCTACAGTAGCTTGTAATCGAGTACAACTTGTCAAGTGAGTGTTACTGACTGTGTTTATAGGTCTACAGTAGCTTGTAATCGAGTACAACTTGTCAAGTGAGTGTTACAGACTGTGTTTATAGATCTACAGTAGATTGTAATCGAGTACATCTTGTCAAGTGAGTGTTACAGACTGTGTTTATAAATCTACAGTAGCTTGTAATTGAGTACATCTTGTCAAGTGAGTGTTACAGACTGTGTTTATAGGTCTACAGTAGCTTGTAATTGAGTACATCTTGTCAAGTGGGTGTTAGAGACTGTGTTTATAGGTCTACAGTAGATTGTAATCGAGTACATCTTGTCAAGTGAGTGTTACAGACTGTGTTTATAAATCTACAGTAGCTTGTAATCGAGTACATCTTGTCAAGTAAGAGTTACAGACTGTGTTTATAGGTCTACAGTAGATTGTAATCGAGTACAACTTGTCAAGTGAGTGTTGCAGACTGGGTTTATAGATCTACAGTAGATTGTAATCGAGTACATCTTGTCAAGTGAGTGTTACAGACTGTGTATATAGATCTACAATAGCTTGTAATCGAGTACAACTTGTCAAGTGAGTGTTACAGACTGTGCTTATTTACAGTAGCGTGTTGTAATGTAGTATTGGTTGGCTTTTCAAAATACTGCATGCAGTGTTTATCTACCGCAGCAAGTAAAATTTTGGACGGCTAGGATGTATATCTGTAGAATGCATGAATCAAAGGAATATTGTGATACAACAGTAAAACTCATTCACTACAACAGATCACTCTTAAGCACATGTATGTACACTTCAACTCTATTTTTATTTTTATTGGAATTTATTTTCATGTGAATTTTTATGCCTCCATAATTGGAGATTCAGGGCCACATAATTTTTGATCTGTCTGTATGTCTGTAAAAACTTTAACCTCTGCCATGGTTGGTGATATGGCTTTCATATTTCACAATAGTGTATGCCTTATGATGACCTTTCTTTAGGTGTCAAAGTTTTTGACTGCTTGACAATTGCAGTTATGTGGCATCAATATTTCACAAACACATCTTAATGAGATATTGGAAGTTGCAAATACATTTTTTAGCTTGCAATATTTTTCTGTTAACTTTGTTAATTTGTGTATTATCAATTTACACAAGAAAGTGTCTTCTCATATGTGAATTGATAAGTTACTAGTCTTGTCTGGTTAAAATTTCCAAATGTATATTATTTGGTGATATGCCAGTGTTAGGATATCAATGAAAACAGGATTGAATCGCTGGAGGTGAATTTTTGTAGAATGCCAGCCAGGTTTTACAGTTTTTTTAGGATGTAATATCATGGATAAGGATTCTGCACATGAAATTTTTTTCAATTGTGAGATAGGGCTACCTAAGAATTCCACGAAAATTGGTCCCCTAAGAACCATTTTACATGGTGATCACTTTAGTATTCTAACAGTAGAGTCATTATTATTTATGCTGAGGAAAATTCTACACATGTTTCAACACAGTGAATAAGCTCAATGATATTTACAGGTATACGGACATGGAAAGTGAGGATTACTCCTTTTACCAGGGCTTGGTCTTCTTAATCGAAAATAATGTCGCAGATCTTGGATACGATCTCACATTTAGTACTGAGGTAAGTTTGAAGTCCTAATTGTCAGATCTTCAAACCCTGAATCCCAGATACATGTAGATTTGCATAAATTACAAATAAATGAAGTATATTGAAGAGAGTTGCACAAAGTATTGACTAATGCACTTTATTCTGAAGTTTAAAAATGCATCATTCTGATGTTGAGTTGGCAATTTAGTATGTATGTGTGTGTGTATATATATATATATATATATATATATATATATATATACACACACACACACACATACAGAGAGAAAGTGAGTGAGAGAGAGAGAGAGAGAGGCAGAGTTTTATATGTATATTCTTATTTGGGTAGATCGAAGAATTTGGTGTTACTGAATGTCGAGACTTGAAGCCTGGTGGTCGAAACATTTCTGTAAATGAAGACAACAAGAAGGAGTATGTAAAGTTGGTGTGTCAGATGAAGATGACTGGAGCCATTCGACAACAGCTGAATGCCTTCATGGAGGGGTTCTATGACATCATCCCCAAACGTCTCATTTCTATTTTCAATGAGCAGGAGCTGGAACTTCTGATTTCGGGGCTGCCCACTATTGATATTGATGACTTGAAGGCTAACACGGAATACCACAAATACCAAGCCACTTCTCTGCAGGTTTGCACAGATCCACTAGATTTTTGTATTAATTGTCAGTGGAAAGATGAGAATAAAACTTCAGTGTACAATAAAGGACAAAGTAGCAAATTGTTGAAAGGCCTACAGAATGTGTATAATGTGCACATGAATTTTATATTGAGCAGTAGTTGACATAAATGGCAGTTCTGTGTGACTTGTAAATAATTGTTTATCTTGTAGGTTCAGTGGTTTTGGCGTGCCCTGCGCTCGTTTGATCAAAAGGACCGAGCCCAGTTTCTGCAGTTTGTGACTGGAACCTCCAAGGTGCCTCTGCAGGGCTTCGCCTTCCTAGAGGGAATGAATGGTTACCAGAAATTCCAGATACATCGAGATGACAGGTCTACAGACAGGCTACCTGTCGCTCACACCTGGTAAGATTTATAGATAAGTTGCAATATTGTCAGATCACCAAGTTGGAATGATTAAATGGAACCCCATTGGTTGAAATCTTTTGTAGAAACGGCACAAGTTTGTAAATAAGAAAATTTTTCCTTTTCCATGATATATACTAAACATAAGAGGATTCTCTTGATCATATCCATATTTTTTATTAAGTTACACAGGTGACTTATTGTGATCTGTGTTAAGTCCACTGTGTGATGTATTAAGAATTTGACTTGTCGTCAATCTACATGTACTTGGCTAATTCTTGTCTATTTGACGTTCAGCAATAATAGGGGAAGAATAACAAATTTTGATTGGTTGTGGTCAGCAACCATGTTTCTACCCATAGTTATTCGTGGTCCCTGTTGGTTTTCTTGAATTTTTATGTTGTAAAAATGTAGTATTATGATAGTTTTGTACATGTAAATAGCTTTAACTGTACTCATTATTAATAAAATTAAAACTAAGTTTAACATTTTATCAAAATAAAGATTTCAGTTTTGAATATATAGCATTATATAGAAGTAGATTTTTGTATGAGAAGACATTATGTAATTTCACTTCTTTTAGAGCCTGTAAAGAGATTTTCTAACACAAATATTAATAAAAAAAGTTTATAAACCCTATTTTTTTGTCATTGAAATAATAAATCACAATATTACAGCTAAAATTTCGGACACCAAAATGACAGCTAATATTGCTTTAAAAGGAAGAAGTTAGTAATTTTTTGTCACCCACTTTCATTGAAGCAGATAATTTGGGGTTTGTGAAACTTCGAAAATTAGAGTGGTATTTCAAATGCTGTTTCAGTTTTTACAGGGAGACTTCACATGAAGAGTCTTTATGACTCAAGAATGACCCCTATTGTTTTGGAGGTCAGACGGTTCAAGGCCACATACTGTGAGAAATGATTTTTGGATGGTACCTACATGTGCATGTATATTGTTTTGAGAATAATGAACTTTATTTGTACTTTAAGCCATAAACTGTTACATGTAAATTTTAGTGTAGAAATGCAGTTGATCCCCTTAAGTATTAAGATATCATAATGAGCTGTAAACAATGACTTGATGCATGATACTCGACTGACCATTACAACCCATGGACATCTTGTTCTTTAACTTTGCAAGTCCATAACATAGCATATGTCATGACAGTAGCAAGTTAAATTTGAACCTTGGGGGATATAATATAGTGGGATTTTTACTCTAGGCTTTGCTTTAATTTAAAAACTTCAAAAAGATCATACATAAATCAATATGTTTTTCAGCTTCAATCAGCTAGATTTACCAGCTTATGAAACTTACGACAAACTGAAGAGAATGCTGCTCTTGGCAATCAACGAATGTTCTGAGGGATTTGGTCTGGCATAAAATGCATCAGATGTTTTTTGTGTTAAAAAAGGATCAATAATAAAATATGCCAGCACTGTTATCAAAATGTGACCTTGTTTTCTGAAAACAAATACTTTATCTTGTTCATTGTGGAAGGGAGGCACTTGTCAGGCTTTATGTATTACATTGATTTGAATATTAGTCATGCATTTGTATGGTTCTAGACTTGAATGAAGTAAGAAAGGTTGAAATTGGTGTGTTGTTTTTTTTTTTTTAAAAAGCTGCAGTTTAAATGAGTGCAAGGAGAGGTTGAAGTGATATTATGTTAATGTAATTAGCTGAGGAAGTGGGCAGTCAGAACTGGTTTTGAAAAATGTCAAAATTTTTACCGAGAAAAGAAAATTTACTATGAAATGTGTGCAGCAACTTGAAGGAAATAATTTAAAGAATTTTTTGAAAATATGTATAGCAAAGGAAATTCCAAAGCCTGATATTTGTAATTGTAGGGAACTTCCCTTTCATTTGTTGTTACATTATTGTAAATAGATATATTTTTTTTTTGTTCTTAAAAGTGCTATTTATTAATATTAAGTCTTTAAGAGGATGGAAATTTGGTGCATGTTATGTGATTCATTGGAAAGTTGGGTGAAAGGGGTAAGATAAGGTTATTTCATTTGTTTGTACTGTTTTCACATGTTTTCTGTAATACACAACAGTTTGCAATGATGGACTATAAATAAATATATATATATATACTTATGTACATGTATATCACATTGTTACTTTCTATTGTCCATGATGAATAAAATATCTGCCAGAAATTACTGAGATATTTATACAGTGTCTGTTTGCATTCTTTTACCTGGTAGGAATTGGTATTTAGTTATCTATTAACTCGCAAGCACATGCTGTCATATCGTATATGATATTGGTGGTATCAGCATTTTTATACCCCTTTTAGATGGGATCTATTATGGTATAGCGATATCTGTATGTCCATCCTTCCATCCATTCGGGGTTTTCATTTCTGTGTCACATATCAAGCTGAAACTTGCTATGTAGCTTCTTTGTGGGTCACTCTAGGTCGTGTTGCAATTTTTGGGTGTATAATATGTTTGGTTAACTCCTATAACAATTTTCATGTGAGGATCTTCTCATTTTACAGAGTATTTGTATGGGTATTGATGTGCATGTGGCAAGGATTTTGATTTTCTTTAATTTTGGAAAAAGTTGCATGTTATTGGACCTGGTCAGTTTTGAGGAAATATTATAAAGTGAGTACATGATTTGTCCTTTTAACTCCTCTCAGTTAAAGAAAAGTCCTTTGTAAAGAACTTGAAGATGTGTGTATTGTAAGAATTGTGGTTCTCAACGTATGAATGTGTTGAGGGAGGTTTAAAGAGATATGAGAACCCAACAAAAGGAATGCATTACACTCTGGTAATATTGAGCTGATGTAATGGATTTTGCATATCCTCTGTAAGAGTACACTTTACTGTTGCATAAAAAGGGGCATGGATATGATTTGAACTGATAATTTCAAATCTTATTTTCCCATTTTTAGCTCGCCTGAATTTAAGGCTCAAGTGAGCTTTTATGATTAAAACTTTCCATTGTCCATCGTTGGTGTTGTGAGCATTGTCATAAACTTTTCACATTTTCATATTCTCCTCCAGAACCATTAGGCCAATTTTGATCAACTTGGCAAAAAGCATCCTTGGGTTAAGGAGATTCAAATTAGTTCAAATCAAGGGCAACACTCTCCTCCAAGGGGAGATAATTTAGCTAAGTGGTGAAAAAACGCTCGACATTTTGAAAAGATTGTTCTCCAGAACCAGACTGTAATTTTCAATGTAACTTTGTACAAATCATCCTTGGAGTGAAGGTGATTATAATGAAAGGCCATCCATCGAAAAAGGATCACAAAAATAGGGTGGTCCTTTAAAAATTTCTAGAACCACAAGGCCAGAAAAGTTAAAATTTCCATAGCAGCTTCTTGACATAGTGCAAATTCATATTTGTTAAAATCATGGCCCCTGGGGGAAGGGTGGGGCCACAATAGGTGATCAGTTTTGAATGCAAAAATATAGAAAAAAAGTCTTCTCCAGAACTACTGGTCCAATTTCAATCAAACTGGATACAAATCCTCCTTGGAGTGAAGGTGATTCAAGTTTGTTTGAATGAAGGGCCATGCCCCCATCAAAGGGGAGATGATTACAAAAATAGGGTGGGGTCCTGAAAAAATCCTGAGAACGACTGGGCCAAAAAAGTTCCCATTTACATTTAAATGTGACTTTTGGAATAAGCATGAATTCATATTAAGTGTTTTGAATTACCACATATAACAATATAGATAATTATTATGTTTCTATATTTTGTTATGCAGTATTGTACAACAAAAATGCAAAGACATCACACAACAGATGAGGAACTTCATGTTACATGAGAGTAATGATCCTTAGAAGCTATGGTGTTTCAAGTTCAGATTTTGGATGAGACCAAATTGTATTTATTGAGTAAAAGATTGATCAATGAGTAAAATGCAAGAAGGCTGTGGGAATGATTTGTCACTTGTTTTATTTACATGTACAGCCTAAAATTGTTAATAATTCATACCATGAAAAAAAATTATATAAATACATTTAATAAGATGTGTTTAGAATAGGATTTCTGAAGTAATTTGGACAATCCAAGGAGTGCCAGGGATGGGTCATATAGTGGAAATGCATGAAATGGTTTTTAAAAAATCTAATTATAGTAAAAATTCATCGCAATAGGGCCGAAGCACCTCCAGTTAAAGGACATGCGAATACGCTCAAATAACCCGACCTGTTCTGAGCAGAACTGTTTTAAGAATAGGGGTTTAGCCAAATGCAGTTTTCCAAAGTTATATAAAATCTTTCAAGAAATACTGTGCATTTATTTTGCATATTAAAATGTTCTGCAGTCTACAATATGTTTAATATATCAATGTGTGAATATATTTACTATAATTTGGCAATGAAGAAGAAAAAAATATTTGTGTCAGAAGTGGGATTCGAACCCACGCCCACATTCGTGGACCAGAACACTCGCATTCTCGTAGTAAGAACGAAGAGTTATCACTCTTGAGTCTGGCGCCTTAGACCGCTCGGCCATCCTGACAACTGAGAAAAGATGTGATAAATTTTGAAGTCTTTCATTGATAAGTGTGTTTAGGCTTCAATATTCAGAACTAACTGTTTTCAATATTTGGGTTTGATTTTCTCATCCACTAAAAGCTTTTCTTATTATCCCAACTTTTATTATTATTGTTATTTTACACGTCTCAACAAACAGGAAGTGAACCAGAACACAGTAAATCTAGTTTCCGTTCAGCGTTTGTGTTAACTTACGAATAACGAAACGGCGTGCTGAGTGCTTGGTAGTGCTTTAAGTCGAAGTCGTCAGTTTTATCAGAGGTAAATTATATATATACCATTTAATCGGAATGATTTTGTTGATACGATATAAGGCATATAAATGTATTGCTATTGCAATCGTGCATTATATCATCTAATGCCATGCGGCAAGCCGCCGTAACGGCGTAAAGAATTTTTGGTATAGGCTAATGTGCTCGTCTGATGTTGACAGTGCTACCGTTAGAGTGTAAGCAACTACATACTTATATGCGATCCAGAATTATTTTTCCTAGGGAAGTGGTTTCCACCCCTATGTAGTTTTTTGGGGGTCCATTTGATAGTTTTACATGCATGCGTAACCGAAAGTGCATTAAAAAAAAAAAAGAAGTAATATATCTATTTTCAAATAAGTTTAGGGGTGATGGGTTCGGACCCTCAAACTACCCCTACCCCCAATATGTGTGCCTGACATTATCTCCACCAGGGAAATATGTGTAATGAACATTACAGTGGAGTAATAAAAATCTTCAAAAAGTCTCTATTTAATTGCAAAGGGAGTGATTATCACTAATCCTTATTAACCGTAAAGCAAAAATGCAAAGGACCAGACTGGGATGGTTGCAGCCAGCAGATTATTATGAATATTTTGTTTTGTGACCTAGCAGTTGAAGGTATAATGCCTCGCAGAGGAAGAGGGAGGGTCATGAGTAGGGGTTATTGGAGAGGGAGAGGAAGGGGGCGAGGAAAACCAGCTTACCCCCCTCCTGGAGGCCCCAGTGAAGAATCTGTTGAAACAGCCTCATATACTCCTGAAGCTGAAGGAGAGAACAGTCGCATACCTGGCATTCTTGATGGATCCTTGCCAACAGCGAAACAGCCGGAGGAAATGGAAGTTAATGAGGAGAAAGAGGGAGAGCATGACGAAGCAGAGGAGGGGTTCCTAAAGGAAACAGACGTAGGGATCACGGAATACATCAATTCCTTGCCAGGGTTTAATGCTATCATTAAGCAAAGGTTTGTGTCATATAGATTTGAAAATTGTGAAAATATTGATAAAACTGTATGTTTTGACCATTAGGAGAAGTATAAAATTTAACCTTTACCAAAAAGCTTTAGTTTAAACTTTTTATATATATGATTTTCAGAATATTTTGAAGGAATTGAAGATTATTGAAAAAGAGAACATATAATAAGACACTGTAGGTCTTATGTTAAAAATGGTCTTTAAAAGAAGGAAAAAAAACCACTTTTTATATTGCCTCTGTGTTCAGATAGGGAGCCAGAGAGAACATTTTGTAAATAGATTTATGCTTAAATGTATATGAATAACAATATATCCCAACATTTAGGTATTCAGACTTCATAGTGAATGAAATTGATGAGGAAGGACAGATAGTGAAACTGACCCACTTAGAGGTGGACCAATCCTTGCTACAGGCTGTATGTATTATGATCAGGGTACACAATGTCACTGGGTCAAGGTTGTGTCGTGACCTTTCTGAATTTGCATGGCAGTCAAAAAATACCTTCCTCAAAAATTTCAAAACTCTTGTCTTGAAAGTGGTTTGTTTGAACTCTGTCTTAAATATTTGTTTCACAGAGATGGTATTTTTTGAATGCTGTGCAAGACTTTCCAAAAGAACAAATTCGACCAGTGGAAAGTAAAATGATCTGACACAAAATGTGACCCAAGGCATCAACTTCAAATTTGGTGCATTTTGCAATATGTGAAATTGTGTATGTTGATATTTCTGCTGAGAAACACTACGCTACAGATATCTACACAAAAGAAATTATACCACAGAGTAAATGATAAGCCACGCACAGTGATTGCTTTTGAACATGAGTGTAACCTCTGACAATTGTTAGCTGAAGTATACTTTCTTTTGTGAATGATTAGTACACAGAAAAACTGTAGTGGAAGTGTTAAATACATAATCTGAAACAGCACTTAACTTTTGGTATTGGTTGACATTAAATGGTCTTGCAAGTAGCCGTGTCATAGGAATATATGTAAACTGCAAGATTTTGGAGAATGGTTACCGTTTAAACTTAAGAGAATAGACTGTCAAGTTTACACTGTGAACTTCAGAGTCTGTGTTTAATTAGCATAGTTCTTAATATGAATGTCTCGCTTAAAAAATATTTGCTTTGTTGTAATACCAAATTTCTTTTGAGTTATTGTCATATAATTATTATCAGTACAGATATATACATATAGGTGACTTGAAATGGTTCAATCTTCAACCTCTAGTCCTAATTTTTCTTTTAATTGTCAAATCATCAGTAAACAAATTTACTCACCCAAATGTCTCAAAACCTTTTATCTCAAGATATAAAATTTATGACCTGTTGGGCATATTCCTTAAGAATTGATTTCTGGATAGCTACTCTAAGTGCTTTGCATTATTGATTTGGGCATATCACTGTAACCTGAGAAATTTGACTGGCTTCAGCTGTGAATGTGTGTCATGCACTTTGTGGATGTTTATGCAAGTGACACTTCACCCGTCACAATTCAATTTACATGTATGATGATTTCAACTAAAGATGAAAGAAAATTTGGAGTGGAAATAAACAATTATTTCGAGACACGTCACCAATTTGTGAGTGAATTATAAAATCTTATAGGTCAGATTAGTCAGTATAGATATTTGATTTTATTTGATTATGTTTGTAAGCATTTAGTAATTTCTTTCCATCAAATTTCTTTAAAAATACTAGGGCTTTTTGTATAAGTATTAAGAACTAGACACTGCAATAAACACAGACAGATCCCACTTTCATTTTCCAAATGGTGAAATAAAATACAACACTTGAAGACATTTCTTTTTATTAAATATGGATATCATTCAGAAACACTGCATCAAAATAAAACTTTCATGATGAAAATTTTTGTGTAATGATAGAATGTGATTGTCAATATCTGGCTTCTTGAAAATGAGAACTTAGAAGAGGCAACTGAATTATGATATATGATTATGTGTAGTGCATGCAACATATTAAAGCATGTGTAATTAGGTACTTAAATACTGTAGATAGGAAACTGGTTGTAGCTCAATTCATCCCATTTTTTCAAACCGAAGTACACCACTGAAGCCAAAGTAAAAAAAAAAAAAAAATAGAAAGATATTAATATTCTTTGTTCTTTTAGAATACTTAGTAGATGAAGGCCTTAAGCTTGTAATCTATAGGTTGTGTGTGTGAGCACTACAGGGGGTATAAACTTATTTTCTTAATCAATTATGTGCTAAAGTTGTAATTATTTGCCATTTCTGATGCCAAAATACATTTATTAGGCCAAATAAAAAATACATTTTCGTTTCCGGTTACCTAAGATTTTAAGAAAGGGTCTTTAGGTCGGCTCGTCTGTTTATTATTATTTATTTATTATTATTATTTTTTCTTTTACTAGTTTAAATATAATACTAGAAGTTTTAAAACATATATCTTGTCTTAAAGTTAAATTGATACATGCCAACGCCAATTACGATTTGGTACATTGTGTCAGTGTATGAATGATTATGCATCGGCACTCTAATCAATTTGGGAAAACAACCAATGAAAAAATGTACCCGTGAGGAGAAGAAAAGTATTGTTAAAACTAAAAAGTACATTCGGTAAACTATGTGAATCGCTAGTAAATTTTGTCTTGGACTATCTGAATATCATTTATATGTAGTTTGGTTGCCTACCAAAAAAAAACCCCAAAGAACCCTCAAATCCTCAAGTTTATGTATTTGGTATTTAATATGCACCCCCATACTGGGCCTGAAAATGATGAAAAATCGCAGTTTGTGTTAAGCAGCCAAAATTCTGATCAAGCGTTATTCTTGACTATATATTGCAGTTAATATCACTAGAAATCTGTGTAGAAATAAAGATTAGTTCTTTACAAAGTGCTAGGATTTGCAGCGCAGCAATTTTTTGGAAGAAAACAGTCATCTTGTCAGTTATATTTACAATATCTTCGGAGAAATAGTGTTAATTTTGGCAAAGCACCCGATTTTGTAGCATTAGACTCAATATTTGAAAAATTGTGTACAAAGGTATGATGTATACAAACTTCCTCAGCAGTTATGAAATTTATTCTAATCAAAGGGAATAATTTTTTTGGTGTCATAAATAATACTAGTGCTCATTCTGTAAAAAAAACACAGCTTTGAAGACGGTAGTGAAATGAAGGATTCAAATATAAGCGTCTGAAATTTTGCTGCATTTTCATATAGATGGGTAAAATACGCATATTTGCAGACCCGTGAATCTTGTGCAGCACTCAGAAAGCCACAGCCAGGAAGATTACTTTCTTAGTAGTGAGCGAATTTCCAGTATTTAATTCAGATACATGTGACAAGTACTCATTCCCTGGTCAGATAAAACGTGTACACAGCAGTGACTTCATAAAACATGTGCTGGTTACTATCGTGTATTCAATTAAAAAAGTAAAACGTTAAACATTCCATTGTTGTCTGTGACAGTGGTCACAGGTTAACGGGTAAAGAAATCACACTGAATAATAATAATAAAACTAACTATATTTTGTGTACAACTGAAATGTTGGGATGAAAAGCGTATATCACACATGAAAAGTTTCTTATATATTAGTTAACATGGGATTTACGGGAGTTGTGGTGCTTAATTTTGTAATTTTATCGCCCAGTTCATTGATTTGTTGAATTCGGAGCTGTGTATCACAGATTTCTATATATGAACTTGAATAAAAATGATAGGCCGGTAGGAAATAAATTGGGTTGGTTGGGTAACCGAAAACAAAGGTATTTTTTTAATTTTGGCCTTGCATATATTCTATATATTTATTCAGGTCTACTTTGATGTATGTGTAATATCTTCAACTTTATCAATTTCTAATCACAACAAAAATAATCTGACTCATGTGTTGTAATTTTAAGGATATAGATAATCTGACTCATGTGTTGTAATTCTAAGGATATAGATAATCTCACTCTTGTGTTGTAATTTTAAGGATATAGATAAGCTGACTCTTGTGTTGTAATTATAAGGGTGAAGATAATCTCATTCTTGTGTTGTAACTATAAGGATATAGATAATCTGACTCTTGTGTTGTAATTATAAGGTTGTAGATAATCTCACTCTTGCATTGAAATTATAAGGATGATGAAGAAGATGGCCCAGAGCTGGATGGAGTTCTTTCCCCTGAACAGAAAGAAAAACTGGATGATTTTAACAGTAACCCAGTACAGGAGCGGACAATTGATTTCTGTGTAAGGAATGAATCTCGTAATCGAAGATCAGCTGATACATGAAACTTTACAGAATTTTGATATAAATCGGTTTGTAATATTATGTAATTGTTACCATGGTAACAAAGATTTGAAAGGTAAAGTTGCATGTACAATGATTTAGCATAAATATTTATTATACAGGTGAAACTGTCATTCTTTTACATGTATACACAAATTGAAATGGTCAAGCAAACTGTTGAGATTATACCATAATAAGTAAGAAATCTTGTTTTGAAATGTTGTGTAGGCCCCAGAGGATAAAGTGATGCGAGCAAAAATGCACCAGATAGTGAGAGTGCGTTACAAAAGTTTGGAGTCTGACACTTTATTCGAGAATGATGTGCGGTTTATTCGTATCATGGCTAAAGGAGCAAAAGGAGCTGGGTCTAGTGAGTTTAATCCATTTATTTAAATGCAGTTGAACTTCGGTATCTCAAACACTGATATCTTGAATACCATGGATATGTCTAAGTGAATTGGAAGTCCCAACCACTTTTTCTTTAAGTACTTTACCCCCATATCTCAATTCCTTGTATATCTGAAACTTTTTTCTTGATCTCATCAAGTTTGAGATAATGAGGTTTGACTGTACAGCTGTATATGTACAAAAAATTATGCACTTTTTTTTTTTTTTTGGAAGTTGTTGAATTTAGCTATTGTAAAAGGTATCCAATCAACTGTTGTAGTGATGTAAAATGTGATTGTCAAACCCTCGCTGATAATCATGATTATGCCAGAAATAGGTTAAGCTAAAGATTCCACTGATTAAATTAAAATGTATATGGTAACTACTGCTGTTGAGAATTGGCGTGTATAAATTTTTAATTAACTGATTTAGATCACGAACACATATACATGTATATCATTCAGCATAATTAAATGTTTGACTTGATTTTGTTACAATATAGTAACCGCCTTATTTACATTTGGTACCATGGTAACCATTTTTCTTGGTTTTACAACAGCATAGTAATTGTTTAACTGGGATTTATTACAGGACACTTTTATGGAAAAAGAAATATTCAGCATAAGTCATGGCCAAGGGGATGTGGAAACTATTGTAAATTTGTCCTGTACAAAGAAAACATGGACACAATAGAGGCCGTGTACAGACTGACAAAATTTTTTCAGTAAGTTAAATGTAGTCTAGAATTCAATCTTTATCAGCAGATTTACACTGGTTTAAATCCCAGTCGAGGTTTAGAATTATTTCGCCACTCCTTATATGCTCACAGACATTATACTTGTTAATAACTGGGTTTGAATCTTACGGTATTTTGCCCTGAAAAATATCAATGTGTTGACCTCAACAATTTAGCTGCTGTTAATTGCTTCTGCTTTGCCGTCTGGTCGTTCTGCGTGGTATTCTCTGCTCAGGTTAAAGGAATGATAAATACATATGAATTTTGCAGCATTAATAAGAATATGTTCCAGTTTGCTGGGACCAAGGACAAAAGAGCCATTACCTCTCAAGAATTTACAGTTTACAGGTAAAAAAAAAAATCCACGGTGTGCAATTACATTAAATCACTTTGAACTGTACAGTAGGGCTGATACACTGGCCTCACAATATGATACATATCGAGATATTCCATACACAATATGATACATATCATGATATCCCATTCACAATATGATACATATCGAGATATTCCATTCACAATATGATACATATCGAGATATTCCATTCACAATATAATACATATCGAGATATTCCATTCACAATATAATATATCGAGATATTCCATTCACAATATGATACATATCGAGATATTCCATTCACAATATGATACATATCATGGCACATTACTATCAATAGAGAAATAATCATAAATACAAAAAAAAAACTAATTGATTATTTTTGTTGTTTATTTGTTTAAACGTAAACGTATGGTTACATTAAATGTGCATGTTGTCCTTTAAGATATGAATTTTTCCATTTGGTCTGAAATAAAGGCAGATTCCTGACAATATTCCCTGCACTAGAAAAGAAAAGACATGTTCACTAGGAGTGGAAATGGCCTGAATACAGAGCATTGATCTCGCTAATTTAGGTTCTACTACAGATACTATTCACTTGAATCCAGAATTTTCCACAATGGAAAAAAGGTGTCTTTGGCAATACATTTTTCCAGAAGCTTGTTTGTTGCTAAGACTCTATGGTGTATTCAAGGAAAGCTTAACTTATGGGAGTCTCTAAAGCACATCTGCAAGTGTGGCCGTGACTTATTTCAAGTCACAGAAATCTCTACAGTTGTATGGTGGCTTTTTATCTGCATCACTGTTTTTATCTGCATCACTGTTTTGTACAAAACATCAGTATCACAATGTCTGTATGTTGTGACATTTTACTTGCCACCCCTTTCGATATTTAAGAACCCAAAATGATCCAAAACCGGAATTCGTGAGTAAAAGGAGACTAGTTCAACTGCGTTGCCATACTCCAAACCTTTAACACTATTGACTAAATACAGTATTTTGATATACAATTAAACACTAGTAAAAAAGAAATATCTTGCCTGTTTGTTGCAATCCAGGTTGCACACCAACCATACTTTGTTGTGATATGCAGAAAAAAATAAAGAAAAAAACTGCATTCAGTGATTCTCCAGCTGAGACAGATTGTAGCAGAGTAATAGCGAGTGAGTTCTATTTAGTTCTTATTTTGGATTTCCAACATTTGAGTATCACAGAAGAGACATTATTTGTCGAAATGCACATCTGGTGCATCAAAATTGGTACCGTTTATGTTTTATATTACAACCACTGGCTCGACGCCTCTGCTGGTGGACTGTTAGTTCCGAGGGTATTCACCAGCCCAGTTGCTAAGTACTTCGGTGCTAGAATGAATTAAGGATAAAAAATTTTGCTGTGAGAAAATTAAGAAATTCATTTCAAAATTAAGGTTTATTTCCCTCACGCATAGCTCTGATCCTTTGTTGGATTTAGCTCCACTACTTAGTATTTTTGGTTCTTTCAGCTCTTCGAAGTTTGTTCTTATTTCAGATTTCCAACGTTTTTAACTTGAGCATCACAAAAGAGACATTATTTGTCGAAATGCATATCTGGCATCAAAATTTGTACTATTTATGTTTTATATTGTACCATAACTCAATAGTCTCAAAGTCCTGTACGGTTAAATCATACATCCAGCCATAACTCAATAGTCTCAAAGTCCTGTACGGTTAAATCATACATCCAGCCATAACTCAATAGTCTCAAAGTCCTGTACGGTTAAATCATACATCCAGCCATAACTCAATAGCCTCAAAGTCCTGCATAACCTCATTCATTTTAGATATCTCTGTAAAATGAATCCTGATTGTAATAAACTGAATTGTCATCAAGTATGTACCTGAAAATTTTTTTATAATTAGAAGTATTTAATGTTTGGAAGTCCATGCAGGTGAGAGTGTGAGGAAAGTGTATGGATACCGTGTATATACTTGTAGCTGTTGTTTACGTTATTGCAGGGTTAAGGCTGAGAGGCTAGTAAGTGCAAATAGGTACTTCTATAAGATGGCTCTGGGCAACTTCAGATACGTAGACCAACCTCTGAAACTTGGACAGTTAAGTGGTAACAGATTCACCATCATCTTGAGGTAGGGATCCATTTATTTTATAATTACTATTTAACTACCACCACCACCCCACCACCCAGCTTCCCCCCCCCCCCCCCCCCCCCCCCCCCCACACACACACACACACAAATGGGAGACATTGATTTGGATATGTCATTTGTCTATGTGTCTGTAAAACCTTGACGTCTGGGTGAGTGTCAAGCCCATATGAGCTTACCAATGAAACTTTAACATGAAGAGGTTGAATGACTTAATGATAACCCTTATTTTTGTTTGAAATTGTCCAGATCACATGTTATAAGAAATAGTTTCCAGATGATATCTTGAAAACTACTTGTGTTTTAACAAGGAAACTTCATATTAAGATCTCTATGACTTCAGGATGACAGCTATTGTTTTTTTAACAAGTAAAGGTCAAGGTCATTTTTGAATAAATGGTGTGAGAGGAATAAGTGTATTTAGAATGCTGTTTCAGATTGAGTAGTGAAAACTTATATGAAAAGTCCTTGTGACTTACAGTTGAGCCCTAGTTGTATGTTTTGAAGTTCAGATGGCTGCCCCATTAATGATTATCATAAAAAATTAAAAAATGATGTTAGTTATAAATGAGCATGCTTGTGGTATTCCTTGATGTTTTTAATGACGGCAGATTACTCTGTTCACTAGGGGTGTGACAGGAAGTGATGAACTTATAAACACATCCATGGAATCTTTGAAGACAAAAGGATTTATTAATTACTTTGGGATGCAACGATTTGGCTCAACTGCTATACCTACCTACCAGGTGGGAAAGTAAGTATAAAGAGCAAATACTGCTGAAACAAGCATTCTACACTAGGAAATGCTGTTTAATCCAACAGACATTCTACATTAGGAAATGCTGTTTAATCCAACAGACATTCTATATTAGGAAATGCTGTTTAATCCAACAGACATTCTACATTAGGAAATACAGTTTAATCAAACAGACATTCTACATTAGGAAATATATACTGTTTAAACAATTGGACATTTTAAATTTTGGTGTATTTAATTGAATTTAATTTCCGACTTCAGAGAATTACTGAAGAGCAATTACAAAGAGGCAGCAGAACTTATATTACAACCAAGGCCAGGAGGTTTGTTACAATTTATTATATATACAGAACTTGTGCTACAACCAAGGCCAGGAGGTTTGTTACAATTTATTATATATACAGAACTTGTGCTACAACCAAGGCCAGGAGGTTTGTTACAATTTACTATATATACAGAACTTGTGCTACAAAAAAGGCCAGGAGGTTTGTTACAATTTACTATATATACAGAACTTGTGCTACAACCAAGGCCAGGAGGTTTGCTACAATTTATTATATATACAGAACTTGTGGTACAACCAAGGCCAAGAGGTTTGTTACAATTTACTATATATACAGAACTTGTGGTACAACCAAGGCCAGGAGGTTTGTTACAATTTATTATATATACAGAACTTGTGCTACAACCAAGGCCAGGAGGTTTGTTACAATTTACTATATATACAGAACTTGTGGTACAACCAAGGCCAGGAGGTTTGTTACAATTTATTATATATACAGAACTTGTGGTACAACCAAGGCCAGGAGGTTTGTTACAATTTATTATATATACAGAACTTGTGCTACAACCAAGGCCAGGAGGTTTGTTACAATTTATTATATATACAGAACTTGTGCTACAACCAAGGCCAGGAGGTTTGTTTCTGCGATAGTTAAGTGGTTAGGGTGCCTCACAACAGGAAGGCCAGGGTTCAGTTTTCGATGCAGACCTGGATTTCTTGAAGTTAACTCAAGTCAAAGTTTGAACTTAAGTCTAAGATTTTACTCAAATTTTTACTTCACAAATAAAAGAAAACTCCAACTTAAGTCTGAGATTTTTCGGAAAATCCAAACCTGGTGCTGCGTCAAACTTAAGACATTTAACATAGATAGTGACTAAACATTCAGCATTAGGAGTGAAAGTATTTCAAATCTTACTTTAAAAACGGAGGTCTTGCAGCAAGCATTGGCACAATAAAGATCCCTCTCTGTTACAGCCAGAAGCACTGTGTATAGATATGTCTTGGTCATTGTGGAACTTTGCCTAAAGTTGATGATGTTTCTACATGAATGAAAAATTCTTGAATGAGACGTAAAAATTATGGACACTTGAAACAAAAAGAAAGCAGTAATTCACCACTGTGACATTGGAGTTATATTCTCTGCAATTCAAATAAATAATACACAATGAAAATAGATATTTGATGAGATGTTCTTTTATTATGATATTTTTGGGAGATAATTAATTTATTAAACCTATGTTTACACAATAAAGATTGCATTTCATATCAATTTTCATATCAGAATTACATTCATAACCAGTATATAAAATATTCATTATTATGTCGTATCTTAGTTATGAAAGTAAAGAAGTGCATTTTTGTTGCTTTAAATTTGTCAACACTTCGGACAAGTAACATTTAAACATTACAATATAAATTAAGAAATATGTGCTCTTTACAGAGACCATGTCCTTGCTTGTTAATTCCCACCTCATTCATTAATAAGACTCAATGATACTTTGTAATGTGCACCAAGAATCGATAAAAACATCAGATAATGTTATGGATTTTAATCATGTTTAAAACTTATATCAACACTAATTAAGCTTTCTTGTATGAATTTGAAGAAATATACAGGTTATTAATTTGATAAATTTGTGGTTAAATAGTGTCCTTGCCATAAATTACGTTCGTAACTCCTGGTTTCTCTTGGGGACACAACAGGGTCAGCCATTATTTTTTGGTCACATGACAACAATAGTATCAGCTGACTTCTATTTCTGTATACACTGGCAGAAGAGACTTCCCATTGCATGGTTATCATAAACAATAAACAATACACAGTATCTTTTACGAGATTGGAGTTTTCTGTTTAATGCAGTGGACACGAAATACATTATTTTTCTTTAAACTAAGCTACTGTGGTGCATTTTCTCACATTTTTTATTTTTAATAAAATTTTATGTCTTATACAATGAAATAATACTGTTATTTTTGATATGTTATGTGACACTGCGGCAATTACAAAGAGGAAATAGGACAGTATACACTACGAACATAAAGGCCCAGCATTGATGCCCCCTGCATTAAGACTACTGCATATTTTTAGCTAGATAAAACAGAATATGATTTTTGAATGGTAATGAAATAAAATAGTTTTTGAATATGAGTAGCATTTAAGGTACAGATAAAAAATTGTTTTAGCATCCACCATTAAAATGTTACAGTTCTTCATAACATAATTATCCAGTTCTTCCTCTTGCAATATTTATTTTCAATACTATAATGAGTTGGAGACACATAAATTTGTAATTTCTATTTTTTTCAATCTATAACGTAACAGACTACAACAACAAAAAGTAGGGGCATAATCAATCTTATTTAAGAATAAATGATTTAATACACCTGGGATCATTGATACAGTATCAAAGAATGAGCTATTTGAAAGACTTCTTTAAGTTTGCTAATACAGTATAAAATCTACGTACATATTCAGGAATAGCAGAGAAGGATGAACCAAAATTGTGAATTGCACAACTCCAGGGTTTTTGACTCTAGGACAGGTCCAAATTAGTCATATCCTGTTAATGTTAACATATATAAATATGTAAAGCATCAGTAAGGGCATATAAGTTTTAAGAACACATCTAGTTTTACACTGTTGCAGAATATGAGAATTTAGCTTAGATATGCAGAACAAGAATTTTTTCTAGGTTTTATAGTCATTGGGACTAGTGATACTTTTAACTAATACTCAGGTGACTAATAAGGCCTGTGGGCCTCTTGTTTATGTAAAAAAATATGTCATGTTATATGCACATATACATTCCAATAATGCTGCCAGAGCATCTATTGATATAAACTGAGTGTGATGGTTTTCCTTTTCACATCCAACATGATTTGTGTTTGCTTCTGGGGTATGCAAGGAGTATGTGAAGGTATATTCTGTGAGTGTTAAATCTATCATATTTTCAAGATAGTAAATGTGAGTCCTATGGTTTTGCCAGAGAAGGAGTCAATAGCTGAGTGTAGGAAAAGCTGGTGGAAAGATAAAAACTGCATGCAGATGCTGACAGCATTACCACGGAGATACACCATAGAGAGGACACTCCTGGAGGGGCTGATTAAGTTTGGAGAAAGTAACTACGCCAATGCTTTTCAGATGGTATGAAAAAGTCTACTTGCTTAAATGTTAAGGGGAGGCATGGGACATTATCTTGCACCAGAATGTAGTGTTTGAACTTGTTAAGACTTGTGAATCATGTAAAAATGCTGATAATCACTGCATTTGATGCAGCTTTCCTCACTGTTAAAGATTTTGGATTTGAGAAGGAAGTTTTTATGTTCATGTTAGTACATCAAATGCTGATGTATTATCTATTCATGAGATGTTTAGAGTAAATCTGTTTTTCCTGTTTCAGATTCACAGAAACACGCGGATGTTATATCTCCATGGTTACCAAAGTTATATTTGGAACAGTGTAGCATCTCGTCGTCTCAGTGAGTTTGGCATGGTCCCTATCGTTGGTGACCTTGTATACAAAGGTGACATGAAAGATGTGGCTTTTAAGGAGGAAAGCCAACAATCCACAGGAAATGGAAATGCTCAAGGTGCTTTTTTTAAATTTCTTTCAACAACTGTGATGAATCTAAAGTACTTTATCGTTTGAAAGTGGGTGTATGGTTGCTGTATGGGCATACATGTAATATGTACATACTGCACACAAAATTTCACGCTTTTTCAACCCCAGTTACAATGTCATGCCAGTACATCATAACTTGCGTGAAATGATGCATTGCTCAGATTTTCAGGTCTAGTCATATAAAATCAGTCTAACAGTTAATTCACTTCAAAGCCCATTTGTTTTGATTTGCATGCCATGATGTCAATTACCTACTGCTGGACTTCCGATATGCTCTGCCAATCTCAGACAAAAGTGCTCAGCACTGTGGTCAGAAATAGGTCAAACAGATGTTTTGTGGAAGAAGAAACCATAAGTGTGATTGCTAAAAGACCCATTTTATGACCATATGGTTGCTGGAAAAGTAGGCATGACCTAATTAAGACAGATGTTACTGACCTCTAGTGGTCAGGGTCTACCTAGGTGCTGTACTCAATGAAATTCACAGAATGTAATTTTAAAAAAGATATTGAAAATCTGCTGACTGAACGTATCGTTTAGAAATAAGAGTATTAAATATCAATTTATTTATTTAAATTGCTTCATTTGATTTGAAATTATAATTAGTTTTGATTTAAGGACATATATATGACATTTCTGACATTTTCTCTTAAATTTTTTTTTTCCATCTCCTCATGTGAAGAGTTCTTGTAAAAAAAATTTTGTAATGTAGTAGTATTACCAAACTACATCTATCAGCCTGGGTAGCTCAGTGGTTAAATCACCTAACTTGTAATATAAAAGTCCCGGATTCAGTACCCTCCTCTTTCAAAGATTTTTCTCACTCTTTAATGCTGTAATGTCTATTGATACAGTAGAACTGAATTTACATTTTTACTTGCCTGATCTATTGTTTTGGCGGGTTTTTTTTTATCGTAGCCCAGGCAAATTGCCAGGGCGGTGGCGTAAAATTGTGTCTTTAAAGGTTCTACTACTAAAAATAAATCTCAGTATGAATAAAGCAGAAAATTTGTCCCTAATTTATTAATATAATAATTATAATTAATAGCACTATATGTACACATGAATTATGATTAATGCATGTTTAAAAGAAGCACTGATAATTTTCACAGTACATTTTACAAATAACTGATAATTCAGTGTATATGCATGCATTTACAAAAGTCAGCATATAGGGCACTGTTTAAATATTAACCACAATTTATTTTCATTTAAAGCACTGTGTAACAAATTTTACTTTTAGCACTTGTTCACAATCCAACACTGTTACTAATGAAGTTCCATCATATTCATTATTAATAATTAATTGATAATTGAGGTGATACACTGAATTATATATAATAAGGTGAACATGTTTTTTGCATGCATCTTAAAGTTTTGCTTGTATAGTAAATAATCATACATTGTGTACAAGGTTTTGCATTTATTGTGAAGAATGTTCATCCTCTCATAATGTGCATTAATCATATTATACATGTGTGTATTCTATGATATGCACACGTGTATGCATGGATGTGTGTATCCTATTGTTGCATTCATGTATAGTACATGCAGTACGTGTATCAATATGTTGCCATCCCTATTTGTCTCATCATACCATGTGTGTAATCCATCGTACATCTTGCACATGTATCTTACAGTATATTGTGTGTATTGTATCATATGTGTATCCTATCCTATCATATGTGTATCATATCATATCATGCGTGTATCCTATCATATTGTGTGTATCCTATCAAATTGTATATGTATTATATCATATGTGTATCCTATTATATTATATGTGTATCCTATTATATCATGCATGTATCCTATTATATCATGTGTGTATCCTATCATATTGTATATGTATTATATCATATCATGTGTATCTTATCCTATAATATGTGTATCATATCATATCATGTATGTATCCTATTATATCATGTGTGTATCCTATCATATCATATATGTATTATATCATATCATGTGTATCATATCATATCATGCATGTATCATATCATATCATACATGTATCCTATCAATCATATATGTATTATATCATATTATGCATGTATCCTATCTTATCATATGTATATCCTTATCCTATCATATCATGTGTATCATTTTGTTTCATATTTGTGTTTTGTATCCTATCGTATCATACAGGTATAGTATCATACATATATCATATTGTACATGTATCCTTTCATTTTGTATTTGTATTATATCCTGTCATGTATCATATGGGGCTGTCACAAGTCCAAAAATTTTGATTTTTCAGTCAGGTCAGTTCAGGACTTTTAATTCAGGTTCGGGTATTTCAGTTCGGGTCTATATAGCTAAGCTAAAATCAAAAACCCTTAATTTGTCTTTTGTTACAATAATTACTCATGGATATGGACTGTGGATTACAGTTGACACAGCATTGACATGTCTACTGATTTCAATTTTATGCTTTCAGTATAAATGTTTCATCATTGATGATATTGATCCCATGGGGTATTTTAATTGTGTCTGACATATCGTACATATTGTCATTGTTTTGTACATGATGCCATCATTAAACAATACATCAAGCTTTATTTTAGATTTTGACGTCATCTTGTTTAAATAGATTCCTAATAATGATTCTATCATAAAAAAAAAACCAGACCTGAACTGAAAGCTGGAAACCCAACCCAAATAACACGACCTGCGGTTTTGAGTTGTTTCGGGGTACCAGTTGGAGCCCAAGTATCATACTAAGAATACAAGAAGTGCTATTAGTGTAGACAGTGTGTGATACTCCATATGAGCCACAAATAAAGCTGTGATTCTAGTTACAGTCTCGTTCTATGACTATATTCAGATGCTCCCACGAGTTCCAGGGTGACGCCCACTGTTGTGACTGCAGACACCCTATCTCAGTACACCATCCACGATGTCGTACTGCCCCTACCAGGGTATGATGTCAAGTACCCAGATAATGAAGGTAGGAATAGATTTTGGACCATAGGAAATGAAAATTAATATCTCTGTTTTAGTGTGTATGTGTGTGTGTGTATATATGTATATATATATATGTGTGTGTGTGTGTGTGTGTATCACTGCAGTGGGTGTTAGAGTGGGTGTCACACTGTGGTACTAAGTGTTTGAGTGGGAGTCACACTGTGGTAGTGGATTGTTTGAGTGGGTGTCACTGTTTTAGTGAAATGTTTGAGTGGGAGTCACACTGTGGTAGTGGAGTGTTTGAGTGGGAGTCACACTGTGGTAGTGAGTGTTTGAGTGGGAGTCACACTGTGGTAGTGGATTGTTTGAGTGGGTGTCACTGTTTTAGTGAAATGTTTGAGTGGGAGTCACACTGTGGTAGTGGAGTGTTTGAGTGGGAGTCACACTGTGGTAGTGAGTGTTTGAGTGGGAGTCACACTGTGGTAGTGAGTGTTTGAGTGGGAGTCACACTGTGGTAGTGAGTGTTTGAGTGGGAGTCACACTGTGGTAGTGGAGTGTTTGAGTGGGAGTCACACTGTGGTAGTGAGTGTTTGAGTGGGAGTCACACTGTGGTAGTGAGTGGGAGTCACACTGTGGTAGTGAGTGGGAGTCACACTGTGGTAGTGGAGTGTTTGAGTGGGAGTCACACTGTGGTAGTGGAGTGTTTGAGTGGGAGTCACAATGTGGTAGTGAGTGTTTGAGTGGGAGTCACACTGTGGTAGTGAGTGGGAGTCACACTGTGGTAGTGAGTGGGAGTCACACTGTGGTAGTGGAGTGTTTGAGTGGGAGTCACACTGTGGTAGTGAGTGTTTGAGTGGGAGTCACACTGTGGTAGTGAGTGGGAGTCACACTGTGGTAGTGGAGTGTTTGAGTGGGAGTCACACTGTGGTAGTGAGTGTTTGAGTGGGAGTCACACTGTGGTAGTGGAGTGTTTGAGTGGGAGTCACACTGTGGTAGTGGAGTGTTTGAGTGGGTGTCACACTGTGGTAGTGGAGTGTTTGAGTGGGAGTCACACTGTGGTAGTGAGTGTTTGAGTGGGAGTCACACTGTGGTAGTGAGTGTTTGAGTGGGAGTCACACTGTGGTAGTGAGTGGGAGTCACACTGTGGTAGTGAGTGGGAGTCACACTGTGGTAGTGAGTGGGAGTCACACTGTGGTAGTGAGTGGGAGTCACACTGTGGTAGTGAAGTGTTTGAGTGGGAGTCACACTGTGGTAGTGAGTGGGTGTCACACTGTGGTAGTGGAGTGTTTGAGTGGGTGTCACACTGTGGTAGTGAGTGTTTGAGTGGGTGTCACACTGTGGTAGTGGAGTGTTTGAGTGGGAGTCACACTGTGGTAGTGAGTGTTTGAGTGGGTGTCACACTGTGGTAGTGGAATGTTTGAGTGAGAGTCACACTGTGGTTGTGGAGTGTTTGAGTGGGTGTCACACTGGTAGTGGAGTGTTTGAGTGGGAGTCACACTGTGGTAGTGAGTGTTTGAGTGGGAGTCACACTGTGGTAGTAAGTGTTTGAGTGGGAGTCGCACTGTGTTAGTGAGTGTGGGTGTTTGAGTGAGTGTTATAAATGCAACTTTTTGGATGAACACATTTCACTTTCCTTTGACTATTTCTTTTACAGTTGGTAAATGGTACACAGATCTGTTAGCAGTAGATGGACTGACAATGGAGGGACTAAAACACTCTAATAAGTAAATAAACTGTCATACCGATCTGTATCAATCACCACAAAATAAACTGTCAAACCAATCTGTATCAATCACCACAAAATAAACTGTCAAACCAATCTGTATCAATCACCACAAAATAAACTGTCAAACCAATCTACATCAAACACCACAAAATAAACTGTCAAACCAATCTATATCAAACACCACAAAATAAAAACTGTCAAACCAATCTATATCAAACACCACAAAATAAACTGTCATACCAATCTATAACAAACACCACAAAATAAACTGTCATACCAATCTATAACAAACACCACAAAATAAACTGTCAAACCAATCTATAACAAACACCACAAAATAAACTGTCAAACCAATCTATAACAAACACCACAAAATAAACTGTCAAACCAATCTGTAACAAACACTACAAAATAAACTGTCATACCAATCTATATCAAACACCACAAAATAAACTGTCATACCAATCTATAACAAACACTACAAAATAAACTGTCAAACCAATCTATAACAAACACTACAAAATAAACTGTCGAACCAATCTGTAACAAACACTACAAAATAAACTGTCATACCAATCTGTATCAATCACCACAAAATAAACTGTTAAACCAATCTACATCAAACACCACAAAATAAACTGTCAAACCAATCTATAACAAACACCACAAAATAAACTGTCAAACCAATCTATAACAAACACCACAAAATAAACTGTCAAACCAATCTATAACTAACACCACAAAATAAACTGTCAAACCAATCTATAACTAACACCACAAAATAAACTGTCAAATCAGTATGTAACAAACACTACAAAATAAACTGTCAAATCAATATGTAACAAACACCACAAAATAAATTTTAATGCCTTTATTTGGAACTACAAATACTGTAAAACACACTTATAAAGAACACACTTATAACGACTTCACACTCATTGCAAAATATTTATTCATTATTTGAAGAAAGTTATGAAAATTTTATTGGATATAAGGAAGTTTGATTCTAATGAACTGTTTATCGCTGGCTCTGGAGGTTCTTAAAAACTGTGTTTTACTGTATAATGATAGTAATTCACATCTACAACTTTGGGTGTTGTTCACCTACATGTACATTATAGTAATGACTTAGAGGTGTTCAGTTTATCATGTATAAATATATCACAGTACTTTATTTCTAAAGAATGCAGCCTCCCATATGAAATTATTTTCGTATCCGTTTCTCATTTGAAAGTTAGTATACATGAAATTCAAGTTCTTAGCCAATTATTGAAAGTGACTTGAATTCTTAATCGGCCTCAAGTATGATTCAGTTGGCACAGGGGTCCCTTAAGATTAAAAAAATAAAGCCTGTCTTCAGTGAATGGTTTTCAGGCCTGGTCAGCGTTTGAAAGTAACTTGAAACCTTTGGTAGCCATGTGGGCTACTGAATCCTGCAATTCTAGGGGCCCCATATCAAAATTCAGTTGCCCACAAATTAGTACACTTTTTATTTAAAAAAATTATAGTGTTCAAAAGGTTATTCAGGCTAAAAATAGAAAAGTGAACGACATATGGAAAAGGAAGTATCACAGTGATTATGATAAGACAAAAAGACAGTGTTCTAGGAATTGTGGAAGACCGACCATGGCTAGAAAACGTGGAAGTGGGCATGGTGTCTAGTTTATACGACATACAGCTGATAAAAAACAATCAGGACGCTATGGTATTTGATGGCATTAACTTAAAGTACGAACAAGTCATACCCACTTCCGTATTTTCTAGCTGGGTGGTCTTTACTGATTCCAAGAACTTCCATTGTCTTTTTGTAATCACCATGATACTCATTGCTCTCTGTGGCCTAGTTTTATTGTTTCTTGGATTCACTGACCCCATTTATAAATTACCACATTGTCGGTAACTCAGAATCACTTAAACACTACCCTGTGGGGATCTGGGTTGTTAGAATAGGTCCTCCAGTACCCCTTGCTTGTCATAAGAGGCAACTAAATGGGGTGATCCTTTGAATGAGACCGCAAAAACTGAGGCCCCTTGTCACAGGAGTTGTGGCACGATAAAAATCCCCGCTCAAAGGCCATAAGAGCCAAGCATAAGCTTAAATTCTGCAGCCCTTCACCGGCAATGGTGGCATCTCCATATGAGTAAAAAATTCTCAAGAGGGACGTTAAACAATATACAATCAATACCATACTTAAACACTTTTCAGAGAAGTACTTCTAAAGGTTAATTATGAAGCTCTTTGCAGATTATGAACTTTAGAAACACAAAATGATCAGACAAAACTGGAAAGCTAATGTGTATTTTTGTAAGTTTTCTAAAGTTTTCTAATCGCCATGTGAGCAACTTGAACCATAATGTTAATTCGCCCACTTGGAAATTTAGTTGCAAATGGCAGAATAGGTTTAATGGAAATGGTACTACAGGAATTCATCTTCTTCCAGGCAGTATGCATTACCAGGTGCATACCGACGATTAATAATTTTACCGAGTGGTTTGGAGTGGAAGATGTATAAGTACACAGATGTTACTAAGGAGCTAACCATGAGTGACCTTGACATCATTCAGGAAAAACCAGAGCCAGTCTCAGAACCAGGTAAATATACACACCTGTATCTGTTGTCACTTGTGGGTTTTTTTGGTGTTTTTGTTGGAATTTCAATAATTTTTTGAATTTAGATACAAATGCATGTACTTAACATTTGATTAGCTAAAGTAGTATTAGAAGTAACAAAACACAGCCTTCAGAACTTAGTAAAAACTGGAATATACGAAATAAAGTAGATATTTTGTTGTGTACAGATAGATCTTGAAAATACACCTGTGAATGCCACTCTGTAATTCAATTTTCTGCATTCATGTATTCTGCATATTCTTGTTATAAAGTGTACCAAATTCAAAGTTTTCATTAGAATTTTTTAAATTCACAGATGGCACTACAAAAGCATTGAAATTAGAACTGTCTCTGCCACAGTCCTGTTATGCTACCATGGCACTTCGTGAAATTCTTAAAATAGACACTTCTGCGGCTTACCAGTCAACGCTAAACCATGGCGTTATGCCTGATCGAACACCAACTGCAATAGTTGTCAAGGAGATGCAAAGCAAACAACAGGCAAATCAGACTCCTTGACTGATCTGCAAATGTGCAATAGCTGTGACTGTATGATAAAGCAAGAAATATTGAAATCTGATCATAATTGTCGTGAAAGTAGGACATAACTGTGAAATATAATCATGAAAGTAGGACATAAATGTGAAAGTAGACTATTTCTATTCTTGTACTTTCATGTTTATAGGTCACCTGAGTAAACTCAATTGACCTATTGCAATTGGTTTGCATCCGTCGTCGTGCATCATGCATTTTTTACTTCTTCTTGATAACTATCATTCCATTTCTTTTCAAATTTGGTATGAAGCAACCTTTTGGGACAAAGGGAACATAAATTGTAAATTTCAGAACTCATGGACCCCTAGGTGGCGGGACCAAAACTGATAGAAAGTGACCAATTTCCAAAAATCTTCTTCAATAAAACTGCACATTTTGTAAGAAAAACTAAATGCATTGTAATGTAGAACAGGAAGGCCTCTACCAAAATTGTAAATTTCATGATCTCGAGGTGGAGGTTCTGACCCCAGATGGGGGCCAAATTTGGTATTTAATTTTCAAGTGTAAGACATTTAGAAAACATCTTCTTTAATGCTATTGATACCAAATTGAAGCCAAAGGATATTTGTAATGAGCAGGTAGCACTTTACCAAAATTGTGAAGTTCATGATCCCATGGGTGGGGTTTTGGTATGAGGGTGAGGCCAAAATGTGTTAACAATTGAATATTTTTAACTTCTTGATAACTATCATTCCTCCAAAATTTTACATGAAGCATTTTTTGAAGAAAAGGGGAGCACAAATTGTAAATTTCAGGCTTCTGCTCCCCTGGGGCCTAAGAGGTGGAGCAAAAGCTGTCAGAACAAGAGGAATATAAATTTTGAAATTTATGATCATAGCTCCCCAGGGCCTTATGGTTGGGGCCAGAACTCCTTTAGAAAAAAAACACGAAAGTTTTAAAAATCTTTTCTACTCCCACACATTTAGGAGAAAACCAAATGCATGATTATTATATCCATGAAACTCTTTACTAAACTGTGAAATTCATTGCACCATGCAGGTCAGGGAAATATGGGTTAATTTAAATGTTTCAAACTTCATCTATCCTTCTATTATAATTGAATGGGTATTGTATGCATATTTAGAAAGATCATAAAGCTGTGAACAAAATACTCCAGAATGAGGCTTAAATGCCAATATGAGACTGCCTGACTGGTCTCTGTATGGGCTATGATACTCAGGTGACCGTTAAGGCCCGTGGGCCTCTTGATAAATTAACTGTTGCAAAGATCCCATTTTCTGGAGACTTTTATAGAGATGCCACTTTCTGGAGAACTTTTACAAAGATCCCACTTTCTGTAGAGCTTTTACAAAATCCCACTCTGAGGAGTTTTTTTTTTTTTGTTTTTTTTTTTTTACAAAGATCTCACTTTCTGGAGAACTTTTACAAAGATCCCACTTTCTGTAGAGCTTTTACAAAATCCCACTCTGAGGATTTTTTTTTTTTTTTTTTTTTTTTTTTTTATACAAAGATCTCACTTTCTGGAGAATTTTTACAAAGATCCCACTTTCTGTAGAGCTTTTACAAAATCCCACTCTCAGGAGTTTTGTTTTATTTTTTTTTTTTTTTACAAAGATCTCACTTTCTGGAGAATTTTTACAAGGATCTCTCTTCCTGGAGAACTTTTAGAAAGGTCCCACTTTCTGAAGAACTTATTACCAAGATCTCACTATCACAAGAGCTAATTATACAGAAGCTACTGTAAATTGACTTCCACATTATCTGTGTTGTTTAATAAAGTTCATGAAGAATAGCTACAGTGCATATTGTTCTGTAGGAGCTAGTAAAACGTGGTTGAAATATGTTTTTCAATGTGGAGCTAGAGAACATGGTGGACATGTTATGTTGTTTAATCATCAGCTGGATAAAATCTTAAACATAAATTTTAAAGCATCTACCCTTTGAAATGTGTGTGTGTGGTTTTTTTTTTTTACACTTTCAAGGGGGCAGATTTGTTTACACTTGTTTGGTCAATCATCAGAGAAAGTGTTGTCTGCTCAAGAACCCCTTGTTTGACAGATATTAAACTTGTTACATTGGTTGCCTTTAAAGAGTTAATGACCCCAATTGATTTTGAGGTCACAAGGTCAAACTACTCTGGACGTAGGAAACTATTTTCTGATCAATATCTTGAGAACCCTTTGCTTGACAGACATCAAACTTGGTACACTGGGTCCACCAAAGGAGTAGATGATCCATGGTGAAAATAAGCTGGACATCGGTAAATAATGTCCACTGAATATCTTGCAAATTGTTTGATGACACTTCAAACTTCGTGGTACCCCCAAAAGAGTAGATGACTCCATGGTTTGAAGTCAAAGTGAAAGGTCACAACACATATGACTAGGTATTTAGAAATGTCTGTTCAGTATCTTGAGAGATCAACTGTGGTATTGTGGGTTGTCTCAGAGTATTGGATAAACTATATTTTTCACCACCATTATAGACCTTTTAAACATACAGTTGATCCTTTCAATATTGACACACATGTTTCCATAAGATTTCTTATTTATCTGAGCAGTTTCATGTTCAACGCGGATGTTGTCGGGGAGATCCCATATCTCCATACGTCTTCCTTGTCTTGGCTGAAGTGTTTACCATTTTGTAAAACAATGGTGATATAAGAGGTATTGTTTTAAATGATTGATTGTTATTTTCGACCACAATCAGCGATTTTTCAGGTTTTAGAAGGTGTTGAGCTTGCTTGAGAGCCTTTTAGCGATCATGCAAAATTTTGCCTCTACCCCGACTTTACGATCTCAATGGGCGAAATCAAATCTTACGTTCAAGACTTTGAAACATTGAATTTAATTGATATTTGAAAGGCACAATACCATTTCTGTTGTTGATGTCATTTTTTATTATTATATATTTGTTCAGTAGTTTAATAACGATTGTTTGGCAAGAAAACTTCATTATTCGCGGATGGATTTACTACGAAACAGATTTTCCCGCGAAATTTGTGTCGCACGATATCATTATGTACTTAGATTGATCGATTATTTATTGCTTTCCGCCACACTCAACAATTTTTCAGTTACCTGGTGGTGTCCAGTTTTTGTTGGTGGAGGAGAGAGCCCAGATACAATGTATCTGGGAAGAGACCATCGACCTTCCGCAAGTAAACTGGGAAACTTATGTACTAGAAAATAACCTGCTCAAATTTGGTTTTCATTTATATATATAGTCTTGTAGTTTCACCAAGAACCCTTATTTCAGATCAGTAGAAACAGAGATACTAAACTGGATTGCGCATTGTAACGGTTCGGTTCCTATTCCAAAAACAAAGACTATTTCAAGTTTTGTTTCCGGTAATCCCGATCCCAATTCTCAATTAAGCAAAACGAAAGTAGCGTATGCATCGCGACGAAAATAACAGGTTATTTTGTGAAGAAACCCAGGCTTGGTAGCGTTCATTGGGAATTAAGTTTTGGTCAGAATTCCAATAACCTTTCTACATATTACGTTGAACTTTTGAATTGTGATACATTATTGAAATCCGAGAGTTAATACCGTATAATTGTTGCATCGTACATGAGCAAGGGATACAACTTCTATAAACAAGTAGTCTCACTCTGAAGCAGATATATTCTTTTCAGCATTATAGCCTTTGTAAGTAACTAGTCTTGAGGGGATATGAACTTGTTAGGATAAGCAACTTCAGCGCAGGCCCTCTTCTTTATTTCTTTTTATGTAAATAAGCACAGTTTACTGACATTTTATAAATGATTGTAATGCTTTATTTATGTACTTAAACATGGGGAAATGTCTCCTGTGACACTCAAACATTTCTTCTCTTACTTTCTCTAATTTACCTGCCCTCTGAATTTATTGAGAGCCCTATAATGTATATGATATTGCACTCGAGGCCTTTGTGGCCCTTTGATATTAGTGGAGGAGAGAAGCCAGATACAATGAACTCGGGAAGAAACCACCGACCTTCCAAAAGTAAACAGACAAACTTTCTCGCAGATATCGGCGCGAGCGAGAATCGAACCCGCGCCGACAAGAGGTGAGAGGTATTGTGATTTTGAGCGCGATGCTCTTACCACTCGGCCACGGAGGCCCTGACTTACGTATGAAAATTAAATTAAATATACTAATGGTACAGCTCATGATGTTCAATGGAGGAACTAGAGAACTTATTTGATCTTATTCGTTCAGTGGGAAGGTTAAACTTCTTCTGTAGATTAAAAGATAACGATGGATGTGAAGGGGCGACCAAGAACATTTACTCAGTGACATCCTGGTTTATACATATGTTTCACATTTATTGTGTGTTTTATTTAGAATTTCACATTTAAGTCAATTTTTCTCACAAAGAAGATGAAATGTGGAAGAGAAGTAAAATATGCACTTATCCTGGTGTGTTTGTTTATGATTTATTGTTAAGTGTTTTAAAATTTATTTCATTCTTCCCGATTAGGTCAAACATCACGGTGTTGATATATAGCTTTCAAATACAAGTGTATTATTGCATTCAACACAATAGCTTCAAAATGCTGTACTCTTTCCAAGTTACTCACTCAAAACGTATATACCTCAAGAGATTGCAGACACGTCGTTTCCGTCCTTGTTTTATTGTGAATTTTTGGACTTAAATGCATAAATGAATCAACGACACTTCAAGTTACAGTCATGAGTGATGGAGGACACCATACGTGATTATATATCTAAACAGCTAAAATAAATACTGACCAGCTGTCAAAATGACACCAGAAAACGTTACTCGGATGATAGAAAAGGAAGTATGTAAGAATGTTCTTTACGGCACGTGGGCTGAAGATGTAAGAGAAGAGTGCGAAGGAGAAAAGGTCTTTGAAAATCCATTTACTGAAGTAAAGAATGATGAATGTACAACAGAGAATAATAATGTATCAACCAATCAGAAGACAATTTTCCACAACTCGCTAAGTTCAAGTGAGGAAAGATTATCGTCTAAGAGTGATGAAACTCCGTGTTCTAGTGTAGAATGCCCATCATCTGTAGATCAAGACATTAAAGACGACGAAGTGAAACTAGTCGATGACTCCTTCGACAAAAGCATCGATGAAGTTGACTACTTTGATAGTGATGAAGAATATATGGAATCCCATGGTCGCAGATTTGACGAAAAAGATATGGATTTATACCAGGAAGATACTATCAAATCCGTGAACGGCAGATATAGTTAGTTTACATTTTCACGTGTTCATGTTTTGAAATTGGTCCATAAAGGAATTAATGATCTCCGGGATGTCTAGTGTTAGGGTATTTGCTAAGAGGCTCGGATTTGATTCCGGCGCCTCGACCAATGTAAGATGGTAAACATAAATAGTGACAGTACTTTCTCCAAGCGCACGATATTAGAAGTGAAAATGAAGGGTCTTTCGGATATGATCTTAAAACAAGGGGTTTTTTTTTCATGGTAGGTCTTGGCACGATATGGGACTCTAACCGTTATAGCAGTCAGCGTCGTGTACGGGTCAAAATTTGTGGCACTTACTCTTGTCCTAGTGAAGTCTCTACGCGGGAACGAATAAGTGAAAAATTTCGATTCGGACGTAAAATAATGTACAAGTGAAAACCATATAAGGAAAATACTGTTTGAAATATAGTTCTACAATTTTAAATCTTGTGTGTCGCTGTTTAAAGCAATATAAGCTGTCAAAATTGTTATTTTGGGGTCCTAAAATTTAATCGAAAATTTTGTAAACATCTACCTTCTAATACCTGATTTTATCGATTAAACTTTTGACATGTTGTATTTTTTGCATTAAATGCAAAAATGTTCGACAGTTGAAATTAAGTCTTCCCGTACCTTAATTTTCCCGACATTATTTCCGTATGCAATGACCTAAAGTTGAACTCATTGGGCAAAATCAAATGCGCAAGCGCAATATTTCCGGTAAGCACAAAAGATGTCTGACACGAAAGGTTCGAAGCGAGGGAGAAAGTCGACTTTGGAATTTTGCGTAATGTTTCGAGCGATCCCTTAAAACTATCATAACTAAAAAACATACTATCATAACTTAAAAACATATAACATCGTTAACAATGCCAAAATAATGATGGTAACTAGAATTTTATCTCACCTCGCCGTCCATATTTTAATGACCCGGATACAACCCGATCCACCCCGATCAGCATCAGAATCATTCGTGTCAACATCGGTTATCTTCGGGATTGTCGCCGACGATTAATCAGCTGCCATTGTTAGGGTCAAACGGAATGTCGAGGAATATATTTTTCATCACGTAAAGGTGTGTAAACGATGCATAAGAGAGGAAATTCGATGCAGTTCTTTTTTTCAATCATATCAACGTTCATTTAACCTCTTTTAATGCCACTATAAAAAATTGCAATTTTGGCAGCTTATATTGCTTTAAATTGAAAGAACTTTTAGCTTCTAATTTAAGTTGTCGTTTTATCTCTATAAGGCAAGGGAATGGAGCAATACAACAACCTGGCTATCTACAAGAGATCTATACAGAAGTTTGCAGCTCACAACCACTTTGAAATTCATGACGTCATTCAGGATGGGAATTGCATGTTCCAAGCTCTAGCTGATCAGTTCATGATTAATGGACGAACTGGATATACCGCGGAAAAGCTCCGGAGCGTAGCAATAAGGTAAGTATTATTTCCGATAATTTTTTTTTAAAAAGGTGTTGAAAAACAATTTCAGTGGTAATATAACACGCAATTTCGAGTTGTCCAATAGGGTTTTTTTGTTTTTGTTTTTTTGTTGTTGTTTTTTTTTTACATTGTTTAACTCTTGTGTATGGTGAGACGCAAAATGTGTTTTACGTACGCACGCGGTGGGTACCAATGCTTATCGCTGCATTTATATAATAACTGCTGCGCTCATATATTGTCGAAAGGACGACTACCAGCTGTCAATCAACCACCAGAATTGCAGGCAAACATAAATGTAGTAAGTGTACGAGTATTTGAGAATAAAATAGCTCGAACAGAAATCGAAAATAACGATCTCTCTCAGTTAAAAATATCAATTTTGTCCAGGTGGAAATAATGATAATTTCATATATAATTTAAAGGCTCAGTTCAAACAAATTACGTTATGTGAGCAAGTTTGCCAGTTTACTTGCGGAAGGTCGGTGGTCTCGTCTCAGGTACATTGTATCTGGGTTCTCTCCTCCACCAACAAAAACTGGACGCCACCAGATAACTGAAAAATTGTTGAGTGTGGCGGAAAGCAATAAATAATCAATCAAACAAATTATTCTTGATATAGTCGCTTTATTGTATATACCATTGAGTGATATAATGAAACTAATCACTTTCCATAACTTTCGTCCTAAAAACAATACATGTTGTAACTGACGGTATTTTTCAACTATAGAATTATGCATCAATTGACACCTATCGGCTTTTAAAACGTATAAAATCCCCAAGATCTTAAGAAAAATTCAGCAAAATAAACAAGGGAATATTTTTTGAGAGTATATCTATAAAAACCGCCATTGCATCGTATACACGAACATGGGAACGATGATTACCGGACATAATCGGGTTGCACTTAGTCCGAGGTCATACAAACACGGAGACTGACGTTTCGTGTCATGAATGACTTTAAGTATTTAAGTGTAAAAAAGCAATTGAATTATATAAATATGCCACTCAAATGAAATTTTATTAATAAATTTGCTGTAATTTGGCATATTAAATTGTTTACAAATGTAACACGTGCACAACGCCTCTATTTCACATTTTTCCGAACTGGCGACTTCCGAGATCAGTGCATATCGGAGATTAAGAGCAGGAATTACTATCGGGATGATAGTGATTCATGAATCGATATTTTTTGCTGATTTGACGGGTTTCTTGCTTCAGATTCACTCTGATTCTATGAAATTGTGAATGTTCAATCACAAACATGTTATTATATTTAGTCTTCTATTTTTCAATGTATTTACTGTCAGTTGCAGCTTGTATATATTGCTTTAACTACATAGATAATCTACGATGTACGTAAACATATTGTACCCACCCATTGGTTCAATAGAATGCTGAATGAACCTCCATCACAATAGAACGGATGTATCGGAAAAGGAAATTACGTATTGATTTTTTTGTTAACGGTGTGATTAATAGTATACTGTATATTCCTTATTTTACGCGAGAACTTAATATCCCGGCGTGACTCATACACGTCAAATCCCGAGAACATAAATTCGTGAGTAATCTGTTGATCAAGAATTTTTGCAAGTATTTTAGCAACATAAAAATAAAAGCGAATAATTCTATTTCACAATTGATGCTTCTCGCGAAATTACGCGACAATAAATTCCTGGCGTACATGTAAATAGAGGAGTTTACAGTATTGGGTAGTTTTTACACACTTGAAATGTCGCTCCTTCAACGGATGAGGAAAATTCACCAAACATGAGAGTACCAAATTTTCTATCCATACAAATGACGCACTTGTTAAATAATAAACGAAGCGCTGAGATTTCAAATAATAGTTTCTTTTTAAGAAAAATCCGCTACATATTTCCGACCCCAAAATTAAACGATATACGGTAAGCATTTAGACTATACATGACAAATCATGTTGTAGTTAATTGTTTCACTCTAAACATGGTTTACTTTTTCGAAAAAGCTATTTACGAGATCATCCCTACAACGACAAAGGTCATCATATTCAGTCCTTTTTGTGTATGGAGTCTTGGGAAGACTACCTCTCTAGAATGTCGAGAAACCATGAGTGGAGTGATCACATCATTCTCCAGGCTGTTACTGATGCCTTCAACCTAGAGATTGTAGTGTTCAACGTGTTTCAGGATGACATAAGGCGAACCGAGGTCAATCCAGGAAAAGACAGACGAGGAAAAGGAATTCAAATGTTTCTTGGACACATTGGAGAATTTCATTATTTGAGTTTGCGCCCAGATCACTGGACATTATTATGGCCGTACAGTAAGATAGCAGATGACATATTCTATTATATAGAAAATCTTCTTTTAGCTTAATTTAAAAGATAAATATGACACCCTTTAACGCTTTAAACTTTTCCTATTTGTATAAAATGCACGAAACATTTGTTTCGTTACAATGTCTGGATTTATTGCCTATCTGAGGCTTTGCACATTAAATTCTCTCTATCAGTGCCATCGTTGTCGGCTGTTATCGTAACTTTCAGTAGCTGTGGTGAATATGGGATGAATCAATTTGCAATTTTTTCTTTCCATACTCCTTTCAATTTCTCAAAATTACTGATTTTACAGAGTCCATCATATACAGACTTGCCGCATGTTCTAAGCATTTGCCTTCAGCAACGAGACGACAGCTCATCCAGAACAAAATCAAAGATATTGGAGCTAGTGTAATAGTTACTGAAGATGAGTATCTAGACTTGCTTCAACTTCAAATGGGAGATGAAAGTAAAACCAGTACTGATCAGGAGAAATCGTCAGAAGGAAACCAGACTCATTCTTCTACAATTCATGGAGATTATTTGTTGCATTTTGACAAGTACTGTTTAGATGATTTGCAGCTTGAAGAAACAGAAGGTGAGAATAAAGCTAACCGGAATGTTGCATTTAATATATTATGCCTCATTTAGCTACACTAATTAAATGTGCAATATTTGATTCTTAAAATTTATAAAAATTAACTCAATATTTAGTCAAATGATAAATCTTTTTCAGATTCTTTGAACACCATCTTCTTTGACCCCTTGCATATTGACGTCATGACTGGAGTTCCACTTCCTCATCTGTCCATCATTCTTAAACAACTATTTCCACGTGATATGATCAATTCATATGTTCTGGCACGTGGTCCACTTTTCTATCCAGACATTTGTATTCACTGCATCGGATCTTTCGCAGATGGAAACAATGTCGTTTTGAAGGACATTAGCAAAAGTCAAACAAAACGTGTTTTTTATAATACACATATTCAAAAGCCAATTGGCGAAGCCGTTATTATTTCAATGGACAAAGTAGCACGACACTCTGATTATACAGAGACTTCATGTGTGAATATTTACGCTGACTCATCGAACACACATCCTGGGTACTGTCAGTTAAGACTACCATTAGCTGCTACTGGAATCAGTGAAAGTAACGTTTTACAAAAGGGATCTAAAAACTTTCTAAAAGGAATAGAAGTAGAGGTCGATGTTTCTCTTCCTAAGGATGTAGATGTCAAGTACAAAGGCTTACTATGCGATACATTTCCTCCATCAGCACAGGAATGGAAAACTCGAGAAAGGAAGTTTACGTTTCCCTCTCGTCATCTGATGCGTACGATTTTGAAAATGAACTGCACATTGATTAAAAAAGCACATCCCAGGAGTAAAGAACCCGACATAGAATGGAAATACAATTTTTCTATGCCTGAACACGCAATCTTTATGAGCGGTGTTTCTGAATCCCAACTTCATGGATTCTATGTCTTTAAAGTTTTGGTTGACAACGCTACATTTCATCTGACGAAACAGCTGAAGACTAAGCATTTGAAAGCTGCATATTTGCATGCACTTGAAGAAATTCCTTGTGAGGCCTGGGAAACCAATTTTGGTGGATGCATCTTATTTGTCCTAAGTACTTTGGCAAACTGTTTAAAGGCCAAATTTCTGCCGCATTACTTCATTTCCACCAACAATCTAATTGACTGCTTTCACCCTGAAGAAATAGAAGCTCTTTGCGTGAATGTGGAATGTATTCGTGCGTTTCCAGTGACGGTAATCCAAAACATAGCCGAAAGCCATGGATATAGTTATGCGCCAAAACTGATCAAAATGGTCTTTGAAAACTGCAAGACTTTTGTACACAACAAAGATTTGGTAGCAGTATTTATGAATGCGTTCATACCCGGAACACTGAGCTCAGTTAAACCCTTGACAAGACTTGGATTTTATAGACCTGCATTTCAGTTACTTCAGTACATCCACGAGCAGATGCTGCTTATGCCCATGTCAGATGGTGGTTATGTTTTACCGAGTTTTCTAGAATTCTTCCAAATGGCTCTGAAAAATTTACGCCAGAGATCGTCCCGAGTTATTTTAGCAAATCTGTTCGACATACACTATAAGACAAACGTCTTGAATGAATACATAGACAATGATAAAATATTTGCAAAAGACATCCTGCCCTGGAAGATGAATTTTCAAATTGGATGGACGGAAATCCCAGAAGAAAAGAAAACAGATTTTTCTTCCCTCGCTGACATTTTCTACAAATCCAGTTTAAGAGAATACGATAAACGCAATTCAGCACTGGCAACTTTGACTCTTGAGACAGCAATACTGTGTGTTCAAAAGGCCATTGACATGGAAACAATACGTACGGATGACATACAAGACAAGACTCTTAAAGAAGAAATACTTATGCAACAGGAACTGGCAGTGATGGACCTGAAAAGGAAGCTGAAGTTATACTACATTCATATGTATGGTGTATCTGGACAGTATTGCTCATTTGCACCATTGCGAAACCATATGAATGATATCGAAAATCTTTGCAAGGAGCTTCCAGAAATGGCATACAGTGTCGCTCAAATGTTTAGGTACCTGTATCGAAACGACAAAGCTCTAGAGTATGAGACAAGAGGCAACGTTTATTTAATAGAAAGAAAGCCAATGTTATTTGACATGTAGCATGTAATCATACATTGGAATTATTTGTGTGTAAGTCGTAAATAATTATCTTGTACCTAAATATATTATTGAAATCTTTTATTTAATGGCATAAGTTGTTGCGGACCTTTACATACTGATTTTGAGTACGGAGAACTCCGTTTACCAGATCAAGATACAGGGCTCACGGCAGGTATGACCGGTCGATAGGCGATGCTTACTCCTCATACGCATCTGATCCCATCTCTGGAATGTCTTTACCCTCTGTATAGGAATTATGACATTGATCACTGTTCGTTATCTTTACCTTTCCATTGTATTGACGTTAAACAATAGATAATCAATCAATCCATCCATTGTATTGACGTTAAACAATAGATAATCAATCAATCCATCCATTGTATTGACGTTAAACAATAGATAATCAATCAATCCATCCATTGTATTGACGTTAAACAATAGATAATCAATCAATCCATCCATTGTATTGACGTTAAACAATAGATAATCAATCAATCCATCCATTGTATTGACGTTAAACAATAGATAATCAATCAATCCATCCATTGTATTGACGTTAAACAATAGATAATCAATCAATCCATCCATTGTATTGACGTTAAACAATAGATAATCAATCAATCAATCCATTGTGTTGACGTTAAACAATACATAATCAATCAATCCATTGTATTGACGTGAAACAATAGATAATCAATCAATCTTGTATTGATTAACTAAACTGAGTGGTAACAATTGCATTACGGTGTTACTCTGACAAACCTTTGGAGTATAGAACCTATTTATGGTGAAATATAAAGGAGAAGTTTTATTCCCTGTCCATTGCACGATATATCCAAATGTCGAATTGTAGACGACAGCAAGAGAGATTTTCTTCTGATGAAGAAGCTTTTCAATGAATTCTGTTTCATAAGAATACAAGAAAATTGATTGACGCAAGCGTCAAATTCGCAACTTCTTGGTATCCATCAAGGACTACTGTAAAAGTACCAGAGGTCTCCATTAAATGTACTGTATAAGGCAACTATGAAGAATTATTATACATGTATTTGCATATTGAAGCATACTTTCTCAACGCAAATCCTTCACAGTTCTACTTTTTAGCAGATTATCCACTTGCCATTATGGAGCTTTCATCTCCATAAAAATAAAAATAAAAAAAAACATGTTTGTAAACTGTATTTAATCATAAAAATATTTTTTTTAAAAGCCATTATGCATATTGACACATTAAAAAAAAAAATCAAACTATAATGTACCTGGGAAGAGACCACCGACCTTCCGAAAGTAAATTGACAAATTTTCTCGCATATATATGGGCGCGAACGAGATTCGAACCCGCGCCGACTAAAGGTGAGAGGCCTTGTGATTTTGAGCGCGATGATCTAACCACTTGGCCACGGAGGCTAGACGGCATGCCTACTGACTAGCATTGACTGAGACATTGTAAGACCACGCAATTTACAAACATAAACAAAATACTTAATCCTGACGACACAACACGTGAAAACATAGTTTAAAGGTAGTGAATTACAATATCTTTGTAAAGTAAAACAAATTTTTTCTTAATAGGAAAAAAGTATCCTTTCAAGGTATCACACCGGTAATTGTCCAATCAAAATGAACTTAGTCAATTGTAGTTCCGTATATTTAAAAGAATAATTTTTTTAATGCGTGATTTTTCTCATTTCCCCTTCTTCTTTTCTCTTATATTTTGTACCCCTGATTAGGAAATTTTGTGTAATTTGTAGAAATAATCAGTTGTTTACAGTGGAACTATTTGATGTTGGTAGCTGAGGCTTCTTTCCGAGGAGCACTCGGTCTGTTTACACACATGTGAAAAACACGTGGATTTGAGGGTAATCTTCTTTGCGGGTAAAATTATTTCGAAAATGCCGTGTAGGGTGTCTTTTTTCTGGTGTCAGCAGACGAGAGAGGTAACATAGAACATGTCCAAGTGCGTTATTTGGCATCAATTTTGTAAACTGATTTTTAATGATTTTTTCCCCTCTATAGTAATATATAGTGAAAATAATTACCGGTGTGATACCTTGAAGGAAGTCGTGAAATTCACAATTTCCCATTTTTCTTGGCCCTTTCCCTTGTCATCATCTCAAAATCAGTACTGGATATCAAAAGACGAGATTTGAGAAACAAAACGGTGTTTTATTAGGTCATTCAAAAACATTACGCAATACACAATGCGAAATTTCAATCATATTCAAATACGTTTTAACAAGGTATTTTTTGCCGTAAACAGCTAGAAAATCGTTGATATTTGTAAATACGCCTATTTACATAGCATACACTGGCCTTTTTAACACTTAACACATTCCAAAAGACCTATCAACATTTCATATTACTTTTATAATACGAATATTGTACAATACTCCCACCCCCTCCTCCTGCCTTACACAAGCGTTAAATGGACTTTCCTTGACCTTCATTAGTATTATACGGAACTCTATGACTTCTTGGTTCAAAATCCCTATGGTAAATTGACACAATTCAGCGATTTTGTGTTTCTGCGTTGAGGTTAGAAATTTTATTATATATTCAATTTTATGTCTTAGAGAGGAAATCAGATAATTTTATTGTAAATGCTCGTCAAGGTCACTCGTATGAACACCAAAATGTCTCCCTGACACAGAAGATTTTAAATAATTCGTTGTTAGGGCCTGGAACGCGAAGTTATTATCTCTGACACGATTTACGACAGTCCCCTCTGTAGCAGAATATCACAGCTCTGACGGCGTAGTACATGATTCTGTTGACGGCTTCTAAAGCGTTGACAAAACTTTGGTGTTCTGTCCTGCATATTAATTTTGTTACTAGCTATTCTTACCGTATTGAGCATTTTGAGCATTGTAATTCAACGTCACTATTCTTAACGCCCTTGTTCTTTGGTCAACATCTTCTTGAGAACCAAAGTTTAGGAAATATTTTAGTTTAGGTTTCTTGTAATGAACAGTTAGATGGATAATTTCTATATGATTTGTGTATATGTTTTAAAAGGTCATACTACCCAGCCAGACTTGAGCCGTATTTATTTGTTTTAACCAGTATATAGTCTTCTTTTATGCGTTACCCCTGCTTTGACGAACGGAGAAATACGCACCACCCCTGGTAGATTAGGTGACCATTATCGTCAACACTAATCACCCGTGAGTATTAACTCGGTTTATTCTGTTAAGTGTAATAAACGGGCTCTGCTAGGATACCAAATTGACCAGATGCAGATTCCATTATTGTACCGAAAATTGAAACTTTTCATAAAATCAAAGCTCTCATTCATATAAACTTTGATATAATTAGCAATGTAACATTTTTGGTAAATTACTTAAGGATTAATAACTGATTGAAATAACAAATCTCATCATTCTTCTTTCTAATGAAACCGTATTTATGGAAATATCTGGATTTTTGACAAAGTTATTTCAATTTAAAAAGTTCTACACGTGGTTCATATTTCACTGATAAAACAGGCAGAAATCACAGTACTCCCAAGGGGAAGTAAATCACCAGTTACGTCAGTATTCTTGCTGTGATCGGTTTCTGCATGGGACATCTTATTGATGAATGTCTCGGGCACCTGCTGTGCAAATTTGAGATTTTTTGATGATTATTTAGTTCCCTTCAAGGTATCACACCGGTAATTGTCCAATCAAAATGAACTTAGTCAATTGTAGTTCCGTATATTTAAAAGAATAATTTTTTTAATGCGTGATTTTTCTCATTTCCCCTTCTTCTTTTCTCTTATATTTTGTACCCCTGATTAGGAAATTTTGTGTAATTTGTAGAAATAATCAGTTGTTTACAGTGGAACTATTTGATGTTGGTAGCTGAGGCTTCTTTCCGAGGAGCACTCGGTCTGTTTACACACATGTGAAAAACACGTGGATTTGAGGGTAATCTTCTTTGCGGGTAAAATTATTTCGAAAATGCCGTGTAGGGTGTCTTTTTTCTGGTGTCAGCAGACGAGAGAGGTAACATAGAACATGTCCAAGTGCGTTATTTGGCATCAATTTTGTAAACTGATTTTTAATGATTTTTTCCCCTCTATAGTAATATATAGTGAAAATAATTACCGGTGTGATACCAATATAAAGAATATTTCAAAAAGTTCAATTGTTCAATTGTATGAATAGGTTGCACTCTTGACAAAATGATAAGTACTCACTTTATGAAATATACATATGCACCTGGTAGTTTACACCCGAATGTTATAAATTGAATCGACTACACTGATGCATGCCTTAAAATGATTTGGTAATTTAGGCACAAGATACTGAACTATGTCATTCGCAGAATTAACTTCAATGGTTTCCTACAATTTTTTTCCAATGTCGAAGAGAGTAGGGTTATTTTCTTGTCCTTGTCCTTTTTAGTGGAGTAATGGAAATTCACTCTGTGAAGATGGCAGAGTCCGTTCTATTACAAAATGGGCATTTCCCTCCTTCATATTCCTTCTATAGACAAGCTTAAAAAATTATTATAAAACAACACAATTATACAGATTCTTAAGATTTACTTCTTAAGAAAAAAAAACCCTTGACTTTTTCTGAGAGCATGAGCTGTTCTAATTAATCATTTCATAGTTATCATTACTAGTCATAAGGCAAATCTTTATTTCAAGATATGTACCTTTGGTATTGCAACATTTGTAGTAATCAACATCCATGAAATCTGTCAAGGTAATTTCCTGCATTTCATCTACATCTAAACGTTCATCAAAATCCGGATTGTAGTCTCCTCGTTATCTTCATTTATTTAGTTTTTTCTTTTCTACACTTAATAAAAAAATTTTTTAATTTACTTACTATGCCTCTATGTAAAAAACAAAAAAAAAAAAACAAACAAAAAACAAAAACAAAAACAAAACAAAAAACAAACCCACCTTAAATAAGAGTTATTCCCCTTACCTATCTATGAGAAAGCGCTATCGTCATGGTAACAAAAGTACATTCTCCTAGGTAGTAAGCCTATATTAGTATAGTAATTCATTCACACCCTTCCTTAAGCATCACATCATTGTACTTGCATTGCACTCTCTCATTTGACTACACTTATTCAATGATTGATTACTTAAATCACAAAGAAAAAACAATACTAAAAGTACACATTCTTCACAAAGATTACTCTGTAGGAATGTAGAAAAATATAAAAACTTAATGTAGCTGACTATATGCCTCACTCCATACACAAGCATTTGGTGACTGTAAACAAAATGTCTTCACAATGAAAGTTCCCTACCAAAAATATTAACCAATCAAATTAAAGGTGACCTGGTGTTATCTATTTAGGGATTGCAATAGACGAAAAGAATTTAAGTCCAGATACATACCCTGTAATAGGTTCATATAAATTTAAGAATGAAATATATGGAACTCAAAGAATATTTCAATAATTACATACAATAATAAAATATCACTACCACATATTTATAGTCCAATCAAAGTGATACACTATCCATTGTGATAAACCCTGAAAATAATCCGTAGACTACGTCACATGGAAACTGACTTGACGTCACAATTGATCGGGGGGGAAAAGACTGAAGTTTATCATGATCGTCGGAAAGTTATAGATCCGAACGAGTTTTACATCTTTTAACACTCAGTCAGAAAATGCTGTTAACCTACATGTAAGCTTGTAGAACAAATTTTGGAAAAATCACCCGATTCCACAAAATCGTGAATCAGCCACTTTAATATACATGGAAGTTTCTTGACAATTCGTAAATGCTGATCCATTGTAAGTAAATATAGGTCTTGTGTGGAAATTTATTAAAATCTTATTTGAGCATCAGCAAAGGGTATGTCCGTCCAGACTGTTTTCTTTGTAGATAAAAGAAATTTACATGTAACACATAGCACCTATAAGACACCTACGTAGCTTGCATCTATCGGCATACGTTTTAGATGAAGGTGTACATTAGCACCTTTATTCAAAGATAAATCATTTACAAACTTTTATCAGAGACAGGTTTGGAGAACGTCAAAAAGGTTTTATTTATTTATTTATTTTGAGTGTGAATAAATATCAAAAATACTATTTTCTGACAAATATTTGTGGGGAGTGGGGGGGGGGGGGGGGTCCATGCATTAGATCATATTCTTTCAAGTTTTTGGGTTTTTTTTATTACTTTTTTTTGTTTGTTTGTTTTGGTTTTTTTTATAATTTATTGGGAAAACATAAAGATATATGACTATTGGTATAATTAATTAAAGATATCTTTAATTGAATTAAAAATATCATAAAATCATTTATACGAAGCACTAAGTTAATTTTTGGTAGCAATATTTCCGCCACAATGATACTCTCGTTAATTGAATTGATAAGAGCAGTAATTGAATGGAAGTGCACATCAAAGCAATTACTGCTTTCATTAATTTAATTAATAGGTGCATCAATTGAATTGATGAGAGCATTAATTGAATTGATGCGCGCATTAAATCAATTATTACTCTCATCAATTAAATTGATGCGGCATTAATTCAAGTAAAGACATCAATAATTGAATTCAACTGTGTATTAATTCAATTAATGAGCACAATAATTGATTTGATGCGCGCATTAATTCAATTGATGAAAGCAATGATTGAATTGACGATATCATCAAATAATTGAAGACATTTTACTTGTTTCAGTTTGTTAATTTGGCGCTCCATACGACATTTGTCGTTAATACATACCTGGATTCTCCATTATTCTAAATTTTCCTAAAGTAGCACTAAATTACCAGGCATCACGTAGATTTCCCGAGGAGGGGGAACCTACTGAGGGAGATCTACTCTATAACACCATGGACTTCATCCCACGCCCCTACCAGGTCTTAGCCATGGACACACTAGAACATGATGGCAGATCCTTCAGATCCATTGATTACGCCCCTCCCGTACCATATCCCTCTTAAGCTGACACCACCCATGACTGCGCCCCATGATAGAACATCAGATTCCTATAATTAACTTATGATCACATAGATTGATTATAATGTGACACTTCAAACAGAGGTTATCCAAGAGTCAAGTTAAAATGCAATATGATTAAAATAACCTTCATTGGTTCTTTTATATTTTGATTGTTGCTTCACGTGACAATAAAATAAACAGAAAAAAAAAATCTATTGAAGGTTTGATTTTAATCACACAGGTTAAATATGGAAATATTCATTGTTAACACAACCGCGTGCACTGACCAAGAAGCAATATCGACTGATGTAACAATCGGTGTTTTTAAAGTTCCTTATTTCCGGACATTATGATGTGGTAAACTGAATAAAAGCAAAGCATAAAATTAAAAATAAAGAAATTGTGTATGTATTTCAATAAACACAAGTAAATTACAGCGTAGAGGACTATTCCAGATACTGTAGTAAAGGGGGACGCCTCACTATAAAGGGGGGGGGGGGCTGGCTATGTAGTGAGGCTTCCCACTGGAAGTCTGGCTATATTGTTAGACTTCCCCAGGAGAAGGATCACTATATAGCCAATCTTCCGGGGTAAGTCTCACTGTGGGGGAAGTCTCACTGTACAACACAGGATCTGACACTCGCAAAGAAATTTTGAATCCGAAAACGGTTGCGATTATAAACCCGGACCATTGTGACGTCATATTATCTAAACCTCGATATTCATGACGTATTCTGACGGTGGAACTAAGTTAACCGTATCTAGTTGATATATTTTATGCGAAATAGATTTTAAAAGAGTATGGAACGGACTATATTTTGTAGCGCAAGGATGATTTAATAAAGTAATCAATCGGTATGATTTTATCATACCAATCTGTCAATATCTCAAATGCCCTAAGCGCCGAGCATAGGCCTAACTTTTACAGCCCTTCACGTCTCCAAATGAGTGAAAGATTCTCGAGAGGGACGTTAAGCAATATACAATCAATCAATTATTAATCTCAGAACCGTAATCGTCACCATGGTATTTCTTATGACTAGATCAACCTGCATTTCGTTGATTGATTGATTATGTATTGTTTAACGTCCCCCTCGAGAATTTTTCACTCATTTGGAGACGTCACCATTGCCGGTGAAAGGCTCGGTTTTTCCGGTCTCATCCGAAAGACCGCCCCATTTAGTCGCATCTTACGACAAGCTAGGGGTGCTGAGGATCTATTCTAACAACCCGGATCCTCACGGGTGCACTTTGTTGTCTTAATATATAGTTAAACAACTCATACAAAAATACACAGGTGAAATAAACAAGTTCAATGTAATTGGAAATTATGATTATTAAAACAGTACAGTTCACGTTAGGTGTTCACAGGAACCACTCATACAGTTCAATATGCCGCGGAGACGGAACCCATCTGTGCCACACTTTAAAATGCAATTTCTAAGAAATGCGTAGATCCACGCCCCTTCTTCAAGTAATCCGACACCTGAGCCGCATACCACACCACGAATGTGTTTTTTGCAATTAATTTCAATTCACTGTTAACCGTACGGTCATGTGGATGATTTTCTTCCGTTCAGCTTCAGAGGAGGGGGTGTTAAATATTGTTTGAATATGAATAATTTATACCAGGTCGAGGACATTCTTGTCTGATGTGCCCTGTGAATATCGAACACGGCGAAAACACGAGCTTTGTTTCTACCAGTACATTCGGTTTCTTTGCGAATTTTATTGACATACAAAATACAATAATAATGCTTTAAACATTATAACAATTACAAGAATTTTAACGTTCTAAGCTCACACAAATCACCTAGTAGTTATTTGTTTGCGAATAGGTGTGAATGACGGCACGCTTCAACGAATACGGACGCTTGTATCATATCGGTATTCAAACAAGTTAGGATTGCAGATAAGCAACATTGTTTATACTTCGTATGCATATGTAATATTTAAGTGATCACAAACAACGAAAATTAATCCACACGAAATTGTGTTCACTTCAAAAACAACGAAATTTTTTCCAACGAAATTAAATACGTCTACAGTATATGGAAAACAGTCAGTAACTACCACAGAATTTTCGACTTGTTAACTTTAGAGGCGACTGTTGAAACCCATGCAACATCACCCATTTTTCAGTAGCCTATCTCGATTCAAAATTGATCATACGCAGACGATGTTTTCACGTATCGGATCATTTAAAAAACATACACGCCACATGCAGATTAAAATGAAATATTGCTACATGAGAAGTTGACGGTGGTAAAGCAGAAATCATCTCGTTTGTCTTAAAGCCCAGTTCATAAAACATGAAGAGCTGTTTTGGCAACTAAATTGCTTCACACTTTTATTGCAGAAGTTTGAAGAACTAATATGCTAGATTGACAGATTCAACACGTCTGAGATGATGAGTTCTGAAAGAAAAGTCATCAAAAGAAAAATGAACGGAAAATTCGGAAGGATATAAAACAATATACTTACACGTGTATTTCCAATATTTAAGATATTTCTACCTTTGATATCTTTACAATCTCCAATGATAGGTATTTCTTGATGAGGGCCTACACTTGTAAACAATGAATGAAAAGGTGAAGATAACGACAACTGAACTATCTCATAATTCCTATAAGGAATACAAAATCAAGAGTAGAGCAGACACGGACCCCTGGATTTATTTGGGCATACCAGAGGTGGGATCAGGTGCCTAACAGGAATAAGTATCCCCTGTTGACCGGTCATACCCGCCTTAAGCCCGGTATCTTGATCAGGAAAACGGATTAATCGGTAGTGAAAATCAATGTGTAAACGACGTCCTAACAATTGGTATGGAACACATCAGACAACATTTGATCCAATGACAGGTTGTAATGGCAAATTAGATCGTTATAACGACCCTAGAATTTGTGAAGTGCTGACTTTAAAGGAGATTGTTGAAACTCCTGTAACTTTGAATTGTTTGTTAGTAGCCAGTCACGATTTAGAAGCTGAGCATACTTAGAATAAGGTCTCGCGTATCGAATCGGTTGAGAGACAGAAACACTATAAGCAGGTGATAATGAAATATTGCTACATAAATATTCGAATTTGAAAATGGAGAAGCTGAAGTCATCCTGCTTGTTGCAAAATTGAGTTGCTAGTTTGCCGTTAACATCCATGTTCAAGAAAATAATAAAGTGCGAAGCAGATGATTCTATGGAGATCCGGGTTAGAATATGTCATCAATATCCCTTGTCGTATGAGACGACTAAAAGGAGCGGTACTTCGGATGAGACCGCAAAAACCGAGGCCCCGTGTCACAGCAGGTAGGACACAATAAAGTGCTGAACATAGGCCTATATTTTGCAATCCTTCACCGGCAATGGTGATGTCTGCATGTGTTAAAAATTCTCTAGAGGGACATTAAACAATCAATCTAATGAAAATCAGATCTTCTTTAATCGTTACACTAGAGAAGGATCTTACAGCATTGCGTTAGAGGTCAAATTATTTAACCTTTCACACTTGACAAATCAAATGTCGACTTTTGCTAACATGACGTTTTGCTGCTATATATGAAAAACCTATAAATAGTCTCAAGCAGTAAAGGAATTTCCAGCATGAGATACTTATCCGACGGAATACTGTCTATTGTCGTTTTCCACCACACTCAACAATTTTTCAGCTATCTGGTGGCGTCCAGTTTTTTATTAACTACCCTGGAAGACACCACCGACCTTCAGAAAGTAAACTGGCAAACTTTCTCACATATATCGGCGCGAGCGAGAATCGAACCCGTGCCGACTATAAGTGAGAGGCCTTGTGATTTTGAACGCGATGCTCTTACCATTCGGCCACGGAGGCAAAAGAGCATAAAACAACGCATTACAAGAGATATTTGATATATTTACTTCTCTTAAACTTGTGGCACGGTATTGTATTAATAAAACACACAGCTTTACACAGACAAGTCCATGGATTTGGAAATCTGAACCGAACATATTACTTTTTATTTGACTTGCTATCTAAATAAAATGCATTCGAAATTTCTGTCGACGCCATATTTTTGATGAACGAATACGCTTTAGTAATACGATTTCCGATTGGTCCTTCATTCTTTCTTAAGATATTGTTATTGGTCGCATAAGATTAGCTTTTAATTTGTGATTGTTTTACTCAAATGAATTACTTTACTAACAAAAAACCCTGTAGTTTAGTATTATGGCTATATCCTTTTTATATATTTAATTATTCCTAAGAGTTGTTTTAAATTATTCTATATGTTATTATGCATGGTAGTAAGGCGCTTAATTTTATTCTATTCACATGTATGTTCACATATATTTTACTATACTATCTGTAAAGCGCTTTAGAAGACGCAGGTCAATAGAGCGCTATATAAATCTATTGAATTACAATTACAATATTCATAGAATTATTCTTGAAACTGGTGTCAGTAACATGACGTCAAACGCAAAGCACTCTGACTCCACGTACAAGTACTCTGCAGTTGATATTAAAACGATGCTAAAGTTCCTCATTGACAGTATCTTCGTAGTCTTTGGTGATCAGAAATATCTAGGCAAGAACAAGAAGAACAAGAACAAGAATATTTTCTCTGAAGGTAACAAAAAGATAGAGACAAAATGGTAAGGAGTTTATTTGCAAGTTGCTACCAGGGTTGCAATCAATGCCAGCCTTATAATGGTGTACAACGTACCGCAATTGCTTTGTTGATATGTGCAAAATATACCCCGATGTAAGGAATATTAGTATTACGGATTTGAATGAAACAATGAAAAGGCTAAAAAAAAAAAACTAACAGTATTCAATCTCGTAATTCCTATAGAAAATACAAATCAGAGGGATGGGCAAACACGGACCCCTGGTCATACCAGAGGTGGGATCAGGTGCCTAGGAGGAGTAAGTATCCCCTGTCGACCGGTCACACTCGCCGTGAGCCGTATATTCCGATCAGGTAAAGGGAGCAACTGATCAAAATGGTCTTTGAAAACTGCAAGACTTTAGTGCACAACAAAGATTTGGTGACAGTATTTATGAATGCATTCATACCCGGAACACTAAGTTCAGCTAAACCCTTGACAAGACTTGAATTTTATAGACCTGCATTTCAATTACTTCAAAACATCCACGAGCAGATACTGCTAATGCCCATGTTAGATGGCGGCTATGCTGTACCGCGTTTTCTAGAATTCTTCCAAATGGCTTTGAAAAAACATTCGCCAGAGATCGTCCCGAGTTATTGTGGCAAATCTATTTGATATACGTTATACGACAAACGTCTTAAATGAATACATAGACACAGACAAAATATTTGCAAGAGACGTCTTGTCCCGGAAGATGAGTTTTCAAATATGGTGGACGGAAATACCAATAGAAAAGAAAACAGATTTTTCTTCTCTCGCTGATATTTTCTACACACCCAGTTTAAGAGAATACAATAAACGCTATTCAACACTGGCATCTTCAAATCTTGAGACCGCAATACTGTGCGTTCATAAAGATGGAAACAATACGTACGGATGACATACAAGACAAGACTCTTAAAGAAGAAATACTTATGCAACAGGAACTTGCAGTGATGGACCTGAAAAGGAAGCTGAAGTTATACTACATTCATATGTATTATGTATCTGGGCAGTATTGTTCATTTGCACCATTGCGAAACCATATGAATGATATCGAAAATCTTTGCAAGGAGCTTCCAGAAATGGCATACAGTGTCGCTCAAATGTTTAGGTACCTGAATCGAAAGGACAAAGCTCTAGAGTATGAGACAAGAGGCAACGTTTATTTAATAGAAAGAAAGCCAAGTGACATATTGCATGTGATGATACATGGAAATTATATGTATATGACGTATCAACAATTATCTAACGCTAAAATTCTATTAATGAAGTCTTTTATTTAATGGCATGAATGGTGGCAGATCTTTACAAACTGATTTTGAGTACACACAACTTCGTTTTGCAGATCACGAAATAGAGCCCACGGAAAGTATGATCGGTTGACAGCTGATACTTACTCCTTCTAGGCACCTGATCCCACCTCTGGTGTATCCAGACGTCCCTATTTACACTACACGTAATAGGAATTATGAGATTGATGACTGTTATTTTCACCTTTCCATTGTATTGATTAACTAAACTGAGAATATGCATATAAAATGTTCAATATGACTTGATGTAGCAATATTGAAATGCATCTTTACCATCCACTAAGAATTATCAACATTATAAATTTGTACTTTTTAACAAGTAATTATCTAAAGCGATTATAAGACCTGTGCAAAGACTACAAGTAGACTAACCTAATTACCGCTATGAATTTGTCATTTACAACGTAAGTGCTTGAAAATTGTGGTTAATATATATATATATATATATATATATATATATATATATATATGTATGTATGTACGCAATACATTATTTGTAATAAATTTTGATATGTATACGTAGAATACTAACCACAATTTTAACCACAACAATGCGATCGATCTAAGTAATATACTGTAGCAGTAAAAGTTAAATGGAAAGGTATGATTTCTCTAAATACCAGAAACAACTCTTTGAAAAAGGAGTTCATGGTATATCCAGACTCAATAAAAAATATGGAATCAATAATTTTTCCTAAATACCCCCATACACCTTTACTCACATCTAGACCCAGTATAAAATATAGAACCAATATGTTATTTAACTACCAATCACCCTCGTAAGTCGTTCTTAATAGTCTGGTTGTACCTTCTGTAAACTCTTGTGAGATACTAATATACGTGGATGTACATATATTATATGATCTCAAAGGTGGTCATCTCAAAATTGACTATTCAGAACGACTTATGAGGGTGATTGGTGGGTAAATAGCATATTGATGATAAATTATTGGTTCTCTATTTTTAATGGATCTAGAAGAGGGGGTAGGGGTGGAGAAGGGCGTTATATACACAAGATCTGTTCACGCTAACCATACTTCATATGAACAAAGACTAGACATTGTGGTTATTTTCTAGGACCACTATACTAATCTTTTAACCAAACCTTTGAAAAAGGCTGTAACTGAAAACACGTATTTGAAGCCTTTTAAAAATTATTCTTAGGAATCACTTAGTAAAAACTCGTAATTCATATGAAAAGCATCCTAATCAAATGAACTAGATTTAATCTTATTCAAGTAGTCATTCCTTCTCGGAATCTGGCTTTGGCAACAATGAAGTTTTTAAAGATGATATTGTAATATCTATTGAAAAACTTCATTTCTTCAAATGGTTGCCCCAGGAAACAGTATGGGAATTCATACCAAGGAGGTCTGAAATTTAATTTTCTTTTCCATTACCATTACAGTTTCTATTTTTCTTCAGAATATCGCTTTTTCAAGTTCTATAGATTCCGTCATCTGGTATTTGGGATGTCAACGGTATAACTCTGGCACTGAATTCGATTATAAAGACTAGGATGCGTTCTTAGATCCTTGGAAGATGCCAGCGATATGCTACGAGTTGTTGATGACAGTAATAGTGAAGACAGTGTAGTTGAGGAATGAATCATACATCATGAGAGTGTTATGATATGCATATATATTTAATTATGTGATATACTAATTCATGTCTGTATGTAAAGACTACATACTTGTGTTATTTAGTTGTAGATTACATCTGCTTTTTATAATAACCCTTTATGATAATAATGTCAATGATTCAAGTAATATTTTAATTCTTTATTAATTTAAATGTTCGATCCTAGGTATGAAATTGTTAACATATTATATATTTTGCCAAACAGATGACCCCAGAACTTATAAATTACTACAACCCGTGGGAATCCGGGTTGTTAGAATAGATCCTCAGCACCCCTTGCTTGTCGTAAGAGGTGACTAAATGGGGCGACTAAAACCGAGGTTCCGTGTCACAGCAGATGTGACACGTAAAAGATCCCCCTTGCTGACATTTGATCTACTCCCATATTTACAAAAGATATTTAAAAAATTCTTTCTTTCTGATATTTAAATTACAATACTTTAACATTATTTTCCACCAATTGTATTAAATTCTGTGACTGGGTCGATTTTCACCCTTCGTGGGCCTACTTCTTTGGATGCTGAATCATCTCTTTATCTGTTTCATATTTTTGAAGTTTTATTGTACTTGGCTTTATGACACACAGGGTAATTGCCGCTTTACAATCGTCAATTTCTCACATTTATGTAGCAGTATATCACCGATGCGCGAGAACATTTTCTACGTGTAATAATTTTTTAAACCGAGACAGGCTACCGACAAATGATTGATTGATTGTTGTTTTTCGCCAGACACAACAATTTTTCTGGTGGCGTCCAGTTTTATATTCGTGGAGGAAAGAACCCTGATACAATGTACCCGGGAAGAGACCACCGACCTTTCGAAAGTAATCTGGCAAACTTTCTCGCATATATCGGCACGAACGAGATTCGAACCTACGCCGACTAGAGGTGAGATACCTTGTGATTTTGAATGCGATGCTTTAACCACTCGGCCACGGAGGCCCCACCGACAAATGAGCGATGTTGGAGGGATTCAACAGTCGACTCCAAAGTCAGCCATTTGAAAAGTCTGTGGTAGTTAATGACCGATTTACATGGACGACTTTTTGTTATGTCGAATGTTGTTTAATGTGTTTCCTACCAATTTTTAGGTGTTTGTTTATATGAGATTTTGAGTATGGCTTACTTCCTTCACCTGATCAAGATGTAGGGCTCACGGCGAGTTATATATAACTTTGATGCGAATATGTCCTTCAACTGACTTTGCTTTTCAAAACACAATCATAACATTCTTAATTAAAAGTATATTTTGCTATCTTCTTAATTCGATTTCCCTGCAATCATTTTCATAAAGAATACGTAAACAAACAAATTCCAGTACAAGTGTTACCAATATCGATTGTTGATCTTTTTATTCATGCATCTCTGCGTGCTGCAAGTAACATCCGAAAGGGGATAAGAATGGTGTCAGTGTTAGACATGGGCGGAAGTTGCAATATGTTGCCTCTAAATTTAAGGTGGAATCTACAAAAGATTAATATATTGAATTATTACCCAATAAATGAAATTTTCATACCAAATCTCGTATTAATTGACATAGATATTTTTCAGAATCGGTTTTCTGATTGAAAAAATATATCATCTAAATTTATGAATTTAAAATATCTATAATTAGTTACAAATCACAATTCTTTGTATTGTAAATTTAAAAAATCAAATACATGTCTATGTGCATAAGTATTGACAAGATATCAACTGAAATTAATATGGTAAAATCATGCCGATTTATGATCGTTTTTGTTAAATCATCCTTGCGCCACATTTCAAACCCTTGTAAATTTAATTTCACATAAAACTTATCAACTGAATAGGGTTAAGTAATATATATTGAATACATTTGGGCCAGTAGAAATGCAAAAAAAACCCCCCAAAAACAACAACAACAAAAACAACAAAATAAACAACAAAAAAACAAACCCCAAAAACAAACAAACAAAAAACAAACAAACAAAAAAAAAACAACAAAAAACAACCAAACAAACAAAAAACAAAAACAAAAACAAAAAAAAAAAACCCCCCAAACCTTGAACTATACTTTGATACTTAAGATATCTTGCACTGTAGTGTTCAAAACCTCAGCTCACTTCCTCAACATTGAGGGATTTAGGGAAATATTTATCAGTTTCCGTCCGTATTTAATTTCTTTTAAAGAGCTACTTTTTTAAAGACTTTATTTAGAGGCATTATTGAATGGAAGGTATTTAAAAGTTAAAAGTGATCGATAGGGAAGACCATTCTTACTGATGTACTTAAATAGGTAAAATACTAACTGACCAACCGTTATAATGACATCAGAAAATGTAGCTGAAATGATAGAAAAGAAAGTATGGACAGACGTTCTTAATGGCACATGGCGTGATGATTTAGGAGTAGAATGTAAAGAGGAAACAGTCTTTGAAAATTCATTCAGTGAAATCAGGAATAATGGATTTACAATGGAGAATACTAATGTATCAACCAATCAGAAGACACCTTTTGGCAACTCGGGTAGTTCCAGTAAACACCAAACGTCGTCAAATCCACCAATTGTACAATACGGTCATTCTGAAGACGATGAAGGGAAAAGAGTTGATGACTCCTTCGACAAAAACATCGATGAAGTTGACTACTTTGATAGTGATGAAGAATATATGGAATCCCATGGTCGCAGATTTGACGAAAAAGACACGGATTTATATCAGGAAGATACTATCAAATCCGTGAACGGCAGATATAGTTAGTTTACATTTTCACGTGTTTATCCTCTGATAAAGTCCATACGATGAAACTCTGGATTGAAATGCAAGCTCTATAATCACAATTGTCACCTCGAGACTTATGTTTAAGTTTCAAGTGGAATTGGAAGTGTCCCACTGTATACATAGAAGTAGTATTAGGCATTCTCCTGGTCAAAATGTGCCTAATTTAAGTTGTCCTTCTTTCTCTTTAAGGTGAAGGGATGGAGCAGTGCCAGAACATGTCTATATATAGGAGATCTATCCAAACATTTGCTACTGATAACCACATTGAAATTCATGACGTCATTCCCGATGGGAATTGTATGTTTCGAGCTCTAGCTGACCAGTTCATGATTAATGGACGAACTGGATATACCGCGGAAAAGCTCCGAAGCGTAGCAATAAAGTAAGTGTATTTCTGATATAAAGGTTGAGATGCGGATTAAATGTATGCATACAAATTTTTTTTGTATGGTATAATTACTATAGCAAGAAAATTTAGGTTATATATAACAAGTTATGTTGCAGTATAGTTTGTCACTTGAAATATTTTGTTTCGAAAAGCTATTTACGAGATCATCCCTACAACGACAAAGGTCATCATATTCAGTCCTTTTTGTGTATGGAGTCTTGGGAAGACTACCTCTCTAGAATGTCGAGAAACCATGAGTGGAGTGATCACATCATTCTCCAGGCTGTTACTGATGCCTTCAACCTAGAGATCGTAGTGTTCAACGTGTTTCAGGATGACATAAGGCGAACCGAGGTCAATCCAGGAAAAGACAGACGAGGAAAAGGAATTCAAATGTTTCTTGGACACATTGGAGAATTTCATTATTTGAGTTTACGCCCAGACCACTGGACATCATTATGGCCGTATAGTAAGGATAAGAGATAAAATGTTTCAGGAATGAATTTAATTGTTGGGCATATCATGAGATAAAACCTAGTTTAAGTAAGATTACACTTTTAATAATCCGCTTCCAGGATAATAAATCGCAAGCTGTACCAAACCAGGTTGCATCGCATAATACAGCCAATATATCAACTCATTCTTTATCATTTAATAAAAAATGAAAAAACTGTGATTCTTCGTTGATGGAAATGTGAAGAAACGCCAGAAACTACAAATCACTTTCGCCGCGCGAGAATTTAGCAAATACCAACGAAGCATTGAGCTGTGAAGGCAGCTATCTGAGTTCTATATATAACCAAAGCAGATAATATTTATTGAAGAAATTTGATAACGCAATTTTGGAAGATGAAGTTTGCAACAAATCTTCATAATAGAAATAAGTGAAAGCTATAATGTTTGTTACGCTTCCTTTGAAAGATCAAAGATTTGAAGTAGCTCCGTCAAAAAATTTAAATAAGGGACATGATTATTGATCGAGTCTTCATTCACCAGAAATTTTTTTGATTTTAAATAATTCTAAATTACATCAAAACTTACCACTGCATGTAACTTTCTCGTGAATATTAAATCGGACAAAGTAAATTAAAAGCAAGCAACTAAGTCTATATGACGTCATTTGATATGTGACGCACTTTATGCTTTGGAAGGTGAATCAAATGAATTTCAACGTAAAATTGAGTTTTGTGTTATTTTTATTGCAAATCGTTGCGATATTAACGGGACCATTTGTGTCCCACATCTTTGATACTTCACATGTAGTTGTTGCTTATAAGAGCTCGCAAGAACCCTAATGATTTTGGGATCAAAAGGTCAAGATCCCTAAGGACTTCATAGAAAAGACTCGTAGAAACTACACACTCCACAGGTTTCCTCGATTTGATTTGATAATTTTGACATTTCACTTATAGCTTTGTTATTAAATGAGGAATACGCTTATTGATTTTGGAATCAAAAAGTCAAAAGTCAAGGTCTGAAGTAGAGGTGAATATAGAAGAAGTTAATTTACAATGCGATTTCGTTTCTTATTCCTCTTCATTTCTAAAATCCCTGATTTTACAGAGTCCATCTTATACAGACTTGCCGTATGTTCTAAGCATTTGCCTTCAGCAACGAGACGACAGCTCATCCAGAACAAAATCAAAGATATTGGAGCTAGTGCAATAGTTACTGAAGATGAGTATCTAGATTTGCTTAAACGTCTAGTGATAGATGAAAGTAAAACCAGCACTGACCAGGAAACATCGTCAGAGGGAAACCAGACTGATTGTTCTGCAATTCCTGGAGATTATTTGTTGCACTTTGACAAGTACTGCTTAGATGATTTACAACTTGAAGAAATAGAAGGTGAGAATTAATGTAACTTGAGTATGACATTCAATATCACTTACCATATTTGATAATAAAAGATGCTTAGTGATAAATCTAAACTACTGATTTTTGAATCGACTGTTTTATCTTTAATCATAATTGAAATCTTATTGTAGAGTCTTTGAACAGCATCTTCTTTGACCCTTTGCATATTGACGCTGTTACTGGAATTCCACTTCTTCATCTGTCCATCATTCTTAAAAACTTGTTCCCACGTTACATGATAAACCCATATATTTGGGCGCGTGGTCCACTTTCATATCAAGACATTTTTATTCATTACATTGGGTCTTCCGCAGATGGAAACAATGTCGTTTTGAATGACATTAGCAAAAGTCAAACAAAACGTGCTTTTTATAACACACATCAACCAAAGCAAGCTACCGCTGTTATTATTCCAACTGACAAAGTTGTTGTACATTCTAATTGTATAGAAGATCAGACCTCACGTGTGAATATATACGCTGATTCAACGAATACACATCCTGGGTACTGTCAGTTAAGACTACCATTAGCTGCTACTGGAATCAGTGAAAGTAACGTTTTACAAAAGGGATCTAAAAAATTTCTAAAAGGAATAGAAGTAGAGGTCGATGTTTCTCTTCCTAAGGATGTAGATGTCAAGTACAAAGGCTTACTATGCGATACATTTCCTCCATCAGCACAGGAATGGAAAGCTCGAGAAAGGAAGTTTACGTTTCCTTCTCGTCATCTTATGCGGAAGATTTTGAAAATGAACTGCACATTGATTAAGAAAGCACATCCCAGGAGTAAGGAACCCGACATAGAATGGAAATACAATTTTTCTGTGGCTGAACACGAAATCTTTACGAGCGGAATAACTGAATCCCAACATCACGGATTCTTTGTCTTTAAAGTTTTGGTTGACAATGCAACTTTTCATCTGACGAAACGGTTGAAGAATAAGCATTTGAAAGCCGTGTATTTGCATGCACTTGAAGAAATTCCTTGTGAGGCCTGGAAAACCAATTTTGGTGGATGCATCTTATTTGTCCTAAGTACTTTGGCAAACTGTTTAAAGGCCAAATGTCTTCCACATTACTTCATTTCTACCAACAATCTAATCGACTGCTTTCACCCTGAAGAAATAGAAGCTCTTTGTGTGAATGTGGAATGTATTCGTGCGTTTCCAGTGACGGTAATCCACAACATAGCCGAAAGCCATGGATATAGTTATGCGCCAAAACTGATCACAATGGTCTTTGAAAACTGCAAGACTTTTGTGCACAACAAAGATTTGGTGACAGTACTTATGAATGCGTTCATACCCGGAACACTTAGCGCGGTTAAAACCTTGACAAGACTTGGATTTTATGGACCCGCATTTCATTTACTTCAATACATCCACGAGCAGATACTGCTAATGCCCATGTCAGATGGCGGCTATGTTGTACCGAGTGTTCTAGAATTCTTCCAAATGGCTCTGAAAAACCTACGCCAGAGATCGTCCCGAGTCATTTTGGCAAGTCTGTTCGACACGCATTACAAGGCCAACATCTTAAATGAATACATAGACAACGATAAAATATTTGCAAATTATATCCTACCCTGGGAGGTAAATTTGAAGATTGCGTGGACGGAAATCCCAATGGAAAAAACAGCAGATTTTTCTTCCCTTGCTGACATTTTCTACACACACAGTTTAAAAGATTACGATAAACGCAATTCAACTCTGGCAACTTCGAATCTTGAGACCGCGATACTATGCGTTCAAAAGGCCATCGAGGTGGAAACAATGCGTACGGGTGAAATACAGGACAAGACTCTTGTAGAAGAAATGCTTACCCAAAAATCCCTGGTAGTGATGGGCCTAAAAAGAAAGATGATGCTATACTACAATCATATATTTAATGCATGTCGGCTGTATGGTTCATATGAAATATTGCAAAACCACATGGGTAACATCGTAAATCTTTGCAAGCAGCTTCCAGAAATGGCATGCATTGTTGATCAAATGTTTAAATACCTGCATCAAAATAACAGACGTTTTGTGTATGAGACAAGATGCTGCGTTTGTTCAAAAGAAAGAAGACTGTAAACATGTGACATATACTACATGGACATGGTTCTCTCAATTTTGTATTCTCTATAAGATGAGCAATATACATTGATTACCTTCCGTTACCTTCGCATGAAGTGCTATGTTGGTATAGAAAACAAAATAGTGTTCCATTCTCTCTGCTTTAATTTTATTACAATACAAACTGAATGCAGACTTAAGGTGAGCTTTCAAAAATGCACAATGTTAGTAGTAATACACATTTTTCACAAATGTTCGTAGTGATTATACATGAACCTGTTCTGCAAACTATGGTTTCGTTTATGAACAATACAATCAGACTGGACGCAGTTGGAAACGTTTTAAAGCCCTTTCCATGGTCCATCATCTAAAAAGCATTTGTAGGTAAAGATGTAATTTAAGTGAAAATTGTGGTTGTGGTGAACAGATCAATGATAAAAATACTCATAAAAGAGAAAACAAGTATTTGATATTGAAAATTGTAAACACATGTGGTTGCTTTGATGAAAAAGTTAGTATGAACACATCCCCCTCAATTAAAAAAAGACCATAAGTGTAGACTATGTACGGCATTTAAACTACAAGTCTGTAAGCTTTCGTCACTGTGTAATATATAGGTAAATCCAGATTTTTATAATATCTCTCTCTCTCTCTCTCTCTCTCTCTCTCTCTCTCTCTCTCTCTCTCTCTCAATATTGCAAATTATAAAACTTACTTCATACAAATGTGCATGATGCAAACTTTGCAGCATACTTTCTGCTTTTGTTCTGCATTTTTCAGAAAGGCGTAATTGCTAACATTTCGGGAAAATTTTCAGAAAGTGCCTCAATATCAAACATGTCCTCAATCAGTGGAGAAAGCAAATCCGTGTTTTTCAGCTATAAATTGGGTAATGATGGGCGGGAATGTCCGAATGACCTATATTAACACATATGGTGTCAACGTTTTTCGGCAAAAAACATTCAAGTAAATTTTGCGCTGGAATAAAAAAAAATGAGGTACGCATCTACTCTTCAAACATGACACCAACTCGCTCTTTCCCTTTCACTCGTGGCTCTTTGCGTGAACACTTCTTCGTTTCTCATTAATATGTGTGACGAGAATGACGCAATTCGTTGAGTAACTAAATTCACGCTTAGCATAAAACGGAAAATCTAGTCTAGCACAGGTTCGTTTAACTTGTAAATAGCATTGGCTGTGAAAACCTACGAAACTATCTTTCACAAGAAATCATACACTCATATCGATGACATTGTAAAATTTCCTTTGTTTATATCTTAAACATAATGTAAACCTCACTGGTTATATGTGCGTTCAGTCCTTTAGAATTAAGGTAATCCACTTATTCTGTCATAATAGAGAGTATTATCAATACACAACATTTGTCATCATTAATCTCTGAATATTTCATTGGAAACGCTTGGTAGCATGGAGACTTCCCAAGGTCTTTCTTCAACAAATACACAAATGCGTGCTTGTTCATCTGTCAGCTGTTTAATATTCTGTATACATACGGGTTTTGTTATAGTTAGGTTACCGAGGTAATGGAAAAACAAGCGTTTTGATTCGTCATTCCATAAACAGCCTACATCTACGATTAGTCTGTGTTCCGAAGCACAGCGATTGGCCGAATTGCGTCATGCATATTAATGAGAAACAAAGATTTTTCACGTAGAGACCCACGGGTTAAAGAGGAGAGTAGCGTACATTTCATTCATGGCTTGCGACGATGTCAAGCGACCGATATCAGAAGAACCGGTCTTCCAGATAAAACTTTAAAAGTAGAGTCCTCCCTGTGTTACGGTGGGATTTGACGCGACAAATACGGCTTTCAAAGACTTGCACAGGTGACAGATTTGTGGTACTTCATCTGAAGCTGATGGCGTCTATACGTGAGAAAATTTTCTCGAACGGAACATTACAAACCTTTAGATCAACAAACAAGTTTACCATCTGTTTCTTCAATCTGAAGATCTTGTCCGCTGCAGATTTTGAAGATCTCTATTGCACCGGTTCCCTTATTTCTAAGAATAATCTGAGATACAATTCCAGCAGTTTCATCCAATTAAATTTTTGAATATCTCTCCCAAAGGCTATTCTAAAGGTACTTTTCTTGAGAAAATTTTATGACTATATTTTACTTTTTGTTGGAAAACAAAACGGCAAAGGTCATGTACAGGAAATCAAACACAAACATGAGGGACAATTGTCTCAACTGAAAAAAGTAAGTTTTGAAACAAGAAAATGTGAACGAATAATTACCGTATGGCCAGTGGAATCTCCATTGTTTAGGACGCAACAGTGAAACTCTCTGAGGTGAGCAAGAAATATAGTTCGTCGCTTCTTTATGTTCCTTGAATCTTCAATGACTTCTGTTCTCCTGATGTCATCTTGGTAGACGTTGAAAACAATAACTTCCAATTCTAGTTTGTCAGCGAGGGCCTGAAGAACAATATGGATCTCCATTGTCTCGGCCTCGCCATTCTCGTGAGATAATCATCCCATGTTTCGTCTGACAAAAACGAGGACGAGTGACTTCCATCCTTTTGAAATGGATTCGTTCTAAGGTATCTACAAAGGAGAATAATGCACTGTTTACGTTGAAATTGTCCCCGTGGGGATCCGGGTTAGAATAGGTCCTCAGTATCCAATGTTTGTCGTAAGAGGCGAGTAAACGGGGCGGTCCTTCAGATGAGATCACAAAAACCGCGGTCTCATGTCACAGCAGATGTGGCACGATAAACATTCCTCCCTGCTCAAAGATCCTGAGCGCCGAGCATAGTCCTAAATTTTGTAGCCCTTCAACGGTAATGGTGAAGTCTCCATATGAGTGAAAAATTCAACCATCGAAAGCACGTGTCGTGTAGTAATTACACCCATATGTGTTCCTCACTACATAGATTAATAATTCTAAAGATTGCGACCACGTAACTAGAATGTAATGTACACTCTTTAGAAAGTAAAAATGCTCACTGGATCGCTGTTTTGTCATACGGAAGTCTCAGTATGTATCGGGCAACCATTGATCATGAGTTGATCAGCTACCGCGCGAAACATGCAATCTCCATCGGAGATGACATCAATAATCTCAAAATCTCAAAATTATTATCCAGGGCAAATTTCTGAATAGACATTTTAAATATTGGCAGATTCATATATTGTTCTAAACCTTTATCTGAAAAAATAAAGTTACATGTATGTCATTTTCATTAGCCAATATTGTATGACATTCGTTTTAAAGCGCTTTTACAGAAAAAAGTCTTACTATATCTTCCATTCTCGCTTATTATCCGAGTCAAATTTAAATGTACGCTCACATCCTCGTTTGGATAGGTCTCATTTTCATTTGTTTTCCAATATTCGTCCTCGCTGCCATATTAATCGATATCATTTGTTTCATTGGTTTCTTTGAATTTTTCTTTTTATTCCGGACTCAACTCTCTTTTCATACTGGTGTCTGATCCAAGAGATTTAACCACTGAATCTGAACAGCCAATATGAACAACTGATTCTGAAACAATAGGATTCTCCTCGAGGTCAGATCCAGACAAGTTTGACAGAGAGTCTGATTTAACGGGCTGAACTCTGTCTTTCGAAGTCTTGTGATATTCTGTAAATTCTTACCACTCTTGATAGTTCATGGATTCTGATGATAATCTATTTTTCATTCACGTTACTATACTCTGCAAAAAAAGAAACGCATAATGGATTTTTTAAGATTTTAGTAGATGTATTTTGGATTATGATTTTACAATAAAAAATGTAGATATTCACTAGAATTGTTTCAATTGAAAAAAATTACAGTCCAAACCTTAGATATTGGTGAAAAAAAAGTCAGATCATCACAGTTAAGAACAATTCCTGTCACGTTTAAGTTAGTACCGTGTATGACCACCTCGAGCTGCCAACACAGTTCTGCATCTCCTTGGCATAGAGTCAATCAATGTTCTTACGTTATTGCGTGGAATTGTTCGCCATTCCTGTTGTAACATTTGACGGAGCTGATCGAGGGTCTGAGGCGGAGGTTGGCGCAGGCGCACACGTTTATCCAGTTGGTCCCATAAGTGTTCAATCGGATTCAAATCCGGTGATTTGGAAGGCCATGGTAGCACATTAATGTTGTTCTGTTGAAGGTAGTCAATTGTTAAGCGGGCTGTGTGAGGCCTAGCATTGTCATGTTGGAATAACTCCCTCTGTCGGTCAATTACGCGCATAAGGTGAGGTTGGAGAATTTCGTCTCTGTACGTTTGAGCCGTTAAATTGCCCGGGACATGTACCAGTTCTGTTTTACGGTCATTAGAGATCGCCGCCCACATCATGACGCTACCTCCACCGAAGCTATCCACTTCTTGGACACACGAGGAAGAGAAACGTTCATTCCTGCGCCGGTATACACGGATTCTTCCATCACGTTTCTGTAGCAGAAAACGGGACTCATTGCTGAACCAGATTCTACGCCAGTTGCGGAATGTCCAGCCCCTCAATCTGTTGCACCATCGGACTCTTTCTCGTCTGTGTAACGGTGTCAAAACTGCTCCAAAATACGGTCTTCTGGGTCTAATGCCATATTGTCGAAGTCGGTTGCGGACTGTCTGCGAGCTGATTCTTCTCAATCCAGGTATTCCGACTGCAGTAGCTGTTGCAGCAACGGTTCGATTCCGTAGATGAAAGACCCGGATGTAGCGATCTTGTCCAGGAGTCGTAATGCGAGGTCGCCCACTCCTCGGTCGGTCATTAGTAGAGCCAGTCTGCTGGAATCTGTTCCACAGCCGAGAAATTGTGCTCTGATTTACGTTTTCAGTTCGTGCAATCTCACTTTGGGATACTCCGGCCTGGAGACGGCCAATGACGATATTTCGAGTAGCAGGGTCCAACCTTGGCATGGCAGCATTTTAACGTTATGATGAATTCAAGCTTCAAACTTCGTCCTTTTATACGCTTTAATGTAGTGGTTGAATTAAACACAAAGTTCTCGTGAAAAACGTAAGCCAAATTCCATGGCGATAGAGGTGATGTGCAATTTTAGAGAGTCGCCGAGCTAATTTGGCAGAGAGCCAAATCAAATGAACAGACCTTTAAAGTTTCATACTAACCTGTAATAAATCAATTACTCAATTGACCATTTCAGTTTACCTGTTAAAATACATAATTTGCATTTTTAAAATTTCAAAAGGGCTATGCGTTTCTTTTTTTGCAGAGTATATATTGTCATTCATTGAAGCCTTCTCGTGTGCCGTATCCGTCTGGGAAACATCATCATCATACTGTTGTCATCTTTGTTCTGGAGTTTCGGTCAAGGAGTTTTTAAAGACTGTAATTTCATTACTTAGACTGCAGTGTTATCTTCACTCGACAATAAATGGTGTACAGAATCTCTTCATGTCTCCTTTTCAATATACTGTAGTATGTTTTTAGAAGACTTTCTTGACAAAAAGTATGATCCCGTAGGAATCCGGATTATAATAGGTCTTCAGTACCCCTTTCTTGTCGGAAGAGGCGACTAAATAAGTCGATCCTTCGGAAGAAGCCGCAAAAACCAAGGCCCGGGGTCACAGCAGGTGACTGCAATTGGCAGCTGTAAGAATAGTCACAGGTCTTACTTCCCTGGCATCGCGAGACTCTCTCTATTTCGAAACTGGATGGGAACAACTAATTGTCAGAAGAAGGGACAAATTAAAAACAATTATGTACAAGATTTATCATAATATGGTACCAGACTATCTTCAAAATATTTTACGAAGCATGCATTCACATGAAACAAATTATGTAACAAGACAATCGCAAAATTATAGTATTCCTAAATGTAGATTAAACATTTATAAATCATCAGCGATAAATGGATAGAATTCTCTACCGATAGAAATAAGACAATCGACTTCCTTAAATTCTTTTAGAAACAGTTTACATCGTCCATGAACACCCACACCTTCTTATTTTTCTAATAGCTGTGTATCAAATAAAGACATTCAGATGTAACATTATTGATAGTCCTCTGTGTTCATGTGGTAAAACAGAGGATGCATGCCACTTCGGTTTTTTTTTTCTTTTACTAAGTATTCTACTCCAAGAAACGATTTATTTAATGCTATTTTTAAAATGGACAATTTGTATTAGTATTACTAACAATGGAAACCTTTTTACCAATGTACAAATGTTTATAAACGATCTGACCGTTTTTAACTTTATTGTTTTACTTTATATATGATACCAACAAAGCTGAAAAGTTGAAAGTATATCTACGATAGAAATTTACACTATTGCTTTAGGTATTTTTTTTAAAACGACCTTTGATATCAATGCATGTAGAATGTTGAACATTATTTTTGTATCATCAATTGTTACATAGGAGAGGGCGTTCTACGTTTTAAGAACTTGTGTCCAATCCTTTTGTTGTAAACATCTTAACAATGAAATATGTTCAAATGAAATCAGCAGGCGTGGCACGTTAAAGATCCCTCCCTGCTCAAAGGCTATAAGCGCCGAGCATAGGTCTAAATTTTGCAAACTTCACCGGTAATGGTGACGTCTCCATATGAGTGAAATATTGAGTGGGACGTTAAATGACTAAATATATCAGTGAAAACTTTATTTCCCGTTCCTGATAGTGTAGTATTTGTATGGAGTATGATGCATCACTCATTCCAACTTATCATCCTTTCTATATATATCTTTTGAATTTCCTGTTTCACAAACCAAGGACAGACATCTTGAAACTCTTAAAATATATTAGTGTATACGAGTATATACAAATATCAGAATTCTTCCGGAATATGATTAGCACTTTCACGAAAATTCAATAAATTTAATATTACTTGCAATTTCTTTCGCCAAAATGCTGTAAATATTTAGTTATGCTACGGTGGAGAACTCGCGCTTTCCATAAATCCTGGAAATCTACTTAACAACATTTTAGATGCCTTTCTTTTGCCTCTCTAAGAAATGTTAATTTTTTTTTGGTTGTTTGGGGTTTTTTTTGGTTTTTTTTGTTTTTTTGTTTTTTTTGATAAATGTTGCTGACAAATATGGATGGGGCAAGCTTTTTTTTTTTCTTTTTTTTTTTTTTTAAAATTATTGGTTAAAACTTCCCTCTGTCACGATGATTCACGATTATGATAGGGAAGGGGGCTGGCTCCCATTTTTTGACAATGAACATTACGTCGCTGTGTATTGCAAATAAAACTGTGCTTAACCCCCACCCCACTCTCCCCCACTTTTTATGTCAGTAATAATGAATGAGATGAAAGTAAGTTTAAAATTTATGAATAAAATCTATTAAACAAAGGATGATCAATGATAGTAAAAAGACATCCTAATGGATTTCATCCCCCACCGAAATTATCATTATTACAAAGTATTTATAGAGCGCATTATCTAACATTACAACTATTACAAAATATGATTTTTAAGATTTGGTTTTTATTCATTTTATTTTTTGCTTGTCAAGAATTATTGAGAAACTCTTCTGCCCCACTTTGAAAAATGATGAGACGTGCCTTCGGCTAACAGAGTACATTGACACAAAGTGTACTGAAAGATTACATTTACAAATCTGAAAAATGCCTGAGGTCCCAAGACACCAAATAGTGCCATAATACAATTTGTGGGCGGAGATAAAATCCAAGATGTTGATTAATTTTGTTTTCAGAATTAAAACATAAAGAAGTTGATGTAACAGGGGTTTGTACAGTCTCGTCAAAAGTCAGCATTTCATAACTTTTATGTTCATTATAACGATCTAGTTTGCCAGTACAACTTACCATTAAGTCAAATGCTTACTGATGTGTTTCATACCAATTGTTAGGCCGTTGTTGACACACTGGTTCTGACTATGGATTGCTTCGTTTACCTGATCGGAATACAGGGCTCACGGCGGGTATGACCGGTCGACAGGGGATGCTTACTCCCCCTAAGTACCTGTGACGTTGTTGACTGTAGCACCGTCAGTCTGTAAACTACATCACAATTGCAGAAAAGCGACATGTAGAATCAACGATTTAATGAGGGGACCATATTTTGAAATCAGTTGTGTTTCCTTATATCAAATATTGTATTTTCTGATGTAAAGATATAAGGTAACTTTTTCTGATATCAAACAATTATTTATTGGTATCAAATAATACTGTTGGTATTACAAAATGATATTGTATCAATTTTTGGATATCGAAAAATAACTATTAAATTTGTCTGTCATAAAATCGAATCTGATATCAGAATTCTTTAATTCTTTATATCAAAATCCGAAATTCCAATTTATGATATCAAAATATGATTTCCAATAGCAGATGATAGAGTTTTGTTCTAAAATTACTCACATTTCATGATATCAGGAAATTGATTTTCTGATATTAAGAAAGATGGATGTAAAGAAATTCTTAACATAAAATATCACAAAATACCCCCAATGATAAAACAGTACCCCCTACAGTGGTCATGTGATGCGTACGTGTTATTTTGATCAATCGTTTTTCAACAAACATTAGGGTAACATTGCGAATCGAGTCGTTCTATCACAATCAATTAATTTATTCTCAGTACAGAAAAATATAAACATGTTGACAAATTTACAAATAAATAATGCATGTGCAGAATAGTATACATCTTATCAACCCGGAGATCTGCTTCCATTATTAAGTCCAGGAATTTATATATACATGTATTAGATAAAGACATGAATTGCATTAGTAGCAAAGAGGAGAAATACTTTTACACGGAAGTATCTAACGGTCGCGGTAGCTCAGTGGTTAGAGCATTCGTTTCGTAATCAGGAGGTCGTGCGTTGGAGCCCCGCTGGCGTTGGCACGTTGAAGAACCCTCACTTCTACGCCTCTGAACGCTGAGAATAAGTCTAAATTTGTGGTACTTCACCTACAATTCGTAACGTCTCATTATTACTGCGAAATTCTCTTCCACAAAAACATGTAATTATAGTCCCAATTATCATTTATTCATCGGAATTCCATTTACATGGAATTATATCTCGGAAACTTGAATAGACACAATTATTAACTCTTCACTTGTTGTATCATCGGAATGCTACTGGTATGTTCATCTAAATGATCTCTGTTCCGTTTCCTTCGGAATACTTTGCAAATTTGTCTGTTTTTCTTGCAACAGCCATAGAAAACGATGACAATTATCAGAATAAGCAGAAGTACTGCTATCACCCCCACTATTACCCAGGGCTCATCTGAAAATAGAGAAGGCTTGCAGCTTTCGATTAAGTACGCCATATACACGTACAAATGTGATTCACTTTCACTTAGGTCAACAGACAATTACAGTACTGTGCCAATAGTGATCGTTTGATATTCAAAATGGCCGTCTTCAGTGCGTAGCTCGCTTGAATAAAAACTAAACACCTTTTCTTTCTTCCTTTGATATTTAGTTCTATAGCCTATAGACCTTGATACTCATTTTATACACCAAGGGATGAATTTGTGCGCTTTTGTTAGCTGACCTGTTTTTATATTCTTATGAAGTTGAATTAATTCAAAACCTTCTACACGAGAGGAAAAATCTCCTTCAATTTACACATATCGACGACATTTTATCTTTTAACAATGATCATTTTCATTCATATGTCGATCCGATGTATCCCAGTGAACTTGAAATAAAAGACAGCACATAGTCTTCCACATCTGCTTCGTACTTAGATATTTTGTTGAAAATAGATGCTGGTGGCAAATTAACCACTCAACTTTACGACAAACGGGATGATTTTAATTTCTTCATCGTCATCTTCCCTTATCTATGTAGCAACATTCCATTATCACCTGCATATGGTGTTTATATCTCCCAAATGATTCGATACGCAAGAGCTTGTTCCGCATATGATCGGTTTTAAGAATTGAGGCAGACTACTGACAAAGAAGTTGATGTTACAGAAGTTTGTAGAGTCTCGTCTATAGTCAGTTTTTAGCAAATTTTATGTTCTTTATAATGATCTCGTTTGCCAGTACAACCTTCCATTAGGCCAAATGCTGTCTGACGTGTTTCATACCAATTGTTAGGCCGTTCTTGGCACTCTGGTTCTGACTGCGAATTGTACCAGATCAAGATATCGGGCTCATGGCAGGTGTGACCGGTCGACAGGGTATGCTTACTCCTATGTCCAGGGGTCTGTGTTTGCCCTTCTCTCAGATAGGAATTACGAGATTGAATACCGTTCGTTATCTTAGCCTTTTGATGATATTTAAACCATTGACTATGGGATGGGTGCAGAGGAGTTGAACCATATATAGATAGGCCTTATAGAGTGATTGATTCATTATTGTTTTCCGCCACACTCAACAATTTTTCAGTTATCTAGTGGCGTCCAGTTTTTTATTGTTGAAGGAGAGAACCCAAATACAATGTACCAGAAAAGAGACCACCGACCTTCCGAAAACTTTCTCAGATATATCGGCGCAAGCAAGAATCGAACCCCCGCCGACTAGAGGTGAGATGCCTTGTGATTTTGAGCGCGATGCTCTAACCATTCGGCCACAGAGGCCCCCGACCTAAAAGAAATTCAGAGGTCTTGCACTAATTGTAAATATGCAGCTGGTTTAGAATATGATACACTCAGGGCTGTACCAATGAGGGTTCGTTAACATGCCAATGCCTGTTGCGATACAGAAGTGCTTCCAACTTGGTAGGTTGTCATCTTGAGCTGAAGCACAGTCATCTTGGGCGGAATAGGAAGTACCGCCATTTTGGCTGAAATGGAAGGACCGCCATCTTGAACGGAAATGGAAGGACTACCATCTTGGCGGAAGAACCGCCATTTTAGCGGAAGCGGTAGGGCCGCTCTCTTCGGCAGATAAAGTAGGACTGTCATCTATGCGCTTGTAAAGGGGGTCGATTTGTTCCCATTATACTACTAATTCCCATTGGAAATAACCTACAACTCATTATATATACGTGTAAAAATTATTGAAGGGATGTAAAACGACTGATCAACAAAAAACTATATTTAATACTTAAAGGACTATGTTATGAAATTGTTTACATTTGGTCCTAAAGTGAGTGGATCCTGCAACTCTCTCTCTCTCTCTCTCTCTCTCTCTCTCTCTCTCTCTCTCTCTCTCTTTCCGCCCTGACTTTTCATGCCAAAAATTGTAAAAGAGATAGTAGTTATTTTAGTAAGTAAGCATATTATGGTTGAATTACACATACCGTCTTACTGTACATAAACTCTTAATAACAAAGAACAAGAAATATCGTCAAGAAATTTGAAATCTATATTTGTGTACAGTTCGAACGATATAGAGAAAATACAGAATCAGATGTCTAGAATATGAGCACATACTAGATTACTTAAATTTCAATTGTCGTAATTTTCTCAAGACATATCATGAAGATCCCGACAGGCTAGAACCACTTCCAATGCTTGAAGCAACGGCATATTTAAATGCTTGGAGAGGATTCAAGATGCATTCTCTTAATGTTTTAATAACTTGAAGTGAGACGGCTATGCCTGTTTTGCATTTCATTGCGAAGTGTTCGCAGTTATTTCTTAGGGCGTCGTATGCTCCCCATTTCCTTGGATTGGCCAGTAGTTTCTTGGCGTTTTCTACCACAACAGCAGGAGGTAGGCACTGGTAGTCTGGATACGTAATCCTTATCAATCGTCTTGTCCCATAACCGGTGAATTGGAGCAAATCGACTTGTCTCACCGTTGCATTTGCTTTGTTTTCTCCACCGAAATCAATTATTCCTTCCTCGTGGCTGATGAAGATACCGTGATGATAATAATCAATACCATTCATCTCTCCTTCAACTGCCAACTGATCACCAGGTCTTAAAGTTCTTAAAAAAAAAACAACCCACCGGTAATATTGGTGAAACAGCTTCAATTGAAGTCTGACTGTGACGTTTGTCTATTGTTTAAGCGTCCCATTATTTATAAACAATGAACTGTACAGAAATGTGCGACGAACCACCATTATGAAGATTTTGCCAGAAACATTTGTTTGATTATTGTTTTTGCTATGTTATTTGGTATTATTTTCACTACGGCCTGTGTAATTTGAAATCATCAGGGTCAAAGTTTGTGACGTAACTCCAAAGTAATTACTCATTCAATCATTCCTTTCTACAATATTAAATATATGATGTTTCCAAATATAATGTATACATAATACCTGTATTCTGTAACGTTTTCCGATGAGATTGCAATGTCATGGTATTGTGGAACAGACATCTTACTCTGAATTAGGAAAAAAGAAAGTAAATTAATTTGGAATAATTTAAGAAAGTGTCACACGAATCTTGTTTTTTTCTTTTGTTTGTTTGTTTGTTTTGTTTGTTTTGGGGTTTTTTTTTCTTTTTTTTCGGTTTTTTGATTGTTTTTTGTTTGTTTGTTTGTGGGTTGTTGTTTTTTTGTTTTGTTTGTTTTTGTTTTTTTTGGGGTTTTTTTTGGTGTTTTTTTTTTGTTTTGTTTTCTTTGTTTTCTTATTTAAACAATGAACGTACTTAACATGCTTCATTTTCGTGGATAATTCAGCATTACGCCATTGTATATCTTGTTCTGATTACGTAAACTAGCATTACCATTATTTCAAATCAAAATGAGAGAAACTTCTGTCAATTTCAATGTAAAATCATTGTAATTTTTCGAAAAAGTCATTAAAAAAATAATAATAAAATTTTAAAAATAATTTTAAAAAAAAATGATAAAAAGAACATAACAACATTGCGATGTGGTGATCTGATGGTATCACCGTATATTTTTTGGTTTTGTTTTGTTTTTATTTTTTGTTTGTTTGGGGTTTTTTTCTACTAAACTTTGGTTTAGTCTTAAAGATTGTGTTGTTTAATATACACAATGCCTCAATGATCTCTTTAGAAATAACGTCAAAATGATATACTATCATCAATTTTTCCTATACCAAAAAACAAAATAAAGATATATATAAATAAATAAAAACAAAATAAAATCAAAGCAATGTAAATGCATTTCCCAGGTGGTTCTCGGGGTGATTTTCTCAAAGTTTTACCCGTCAGCTATAAATACACATTGTGTTAATGTATTTAAGATATGCATAAATATTCATAGTTAATTAGGAACTGACCCATGTAAGTAGTGTATCTAATTTCAATTTCGATTTTCAACAAAGGATGAAGTGGAATCAGGTGTAAATTTCAAAGCATAATATTTGTTGATATTTGCTATTTTGATAATATGGACATTCATCTTGAAATAATCACCCCCATATACTTCCGTTTGATCCCACAGATTTAATTAAGCCATCGGTTGATTACCTTAAAACGATTTTGTTACTCTTTCAATGGAGTTGAAATTTGTGTGTCAGCATTCAAAATTGTATATGATGTAAGCGGAAAGGTTCTTAAGAACATATCTAAACATGTACACATGAATGGTGTATGCCCACGGGTTCATGGGAATTCTGGTAAGAGGGCGCCTAATGCATTTCCGTTTGAAGAATATGAACGGGTGAAAACCTTTATTCTTACTTATGCGGCTGATTGCGGTCTACCACAGCCAGCTGCCCCTAGGGGAAGAGATGACGACGCTCCAATATATTTGCCTGCATCACACACCAAAAAACATGTTTATGGTGTATACAAGGAAGCATCAGGAATATCTGTAAGTCCCTCAGTATTCTATGATCTATGGAATAAACTGTGTTCACACATAAAAGTAAGCACACCAAGGGACGATGTCTGTATGAAGTGTGAATGCCATAGAAAGAAAGTAGAGGATGCTAGGACAGAAGACGAAAAAATTGAAGCCACACAAGCCTACCTTTTACACATCAGTGAGGCACGCAAAGAGCGAGAGGTCTACAAAAAATGTGTGGATGCATCCAAAGAGGAGTTATCTAGTTATGTTAGACCTGCTGGAACAATTCAACCCCTATCATCAAATTTATCACATATGCATTATACATTTGACTTTGCTCAATCTCTAATCCTCCCACACCATGCCAGACAGATTGGCCAGCTGTATTTTACAACACCAAGAAAAATTCATTTGTTTGGAGTGCGACTTGATGGACTTTCTGAGCAGATGAATTATATGATTGACGAAGATGAAACTATAGGTATCATCAAAATCAATATTTTTTTTTTAGTGCAGAAGATATATCTCATAGTTTCAGTTCAATTGTAGGACAAAACAAGAATAGATTCGTTTTAGCCTATTTTTGCTGGAGAGTCATTGTCGGGTTGCATCGCAGCATAACATATATGCTTCAAATACCTGGCCACACACGGTAACTAATTTTCCGCATATAGAAATGCACATCACAAATAAAAACACAAATAAAAACAAATCATTAAATTGAGAATAGTACTTGCTATTTCCCAATTTACTAACAATAATTAAATATATAATTATACAGGTGTTTGGTGGATGCGGGATTCGGTCAAATTAAAAAGCTCTACCGGAGAACTGATTGTGACAGCAAGGAAGATATTGCACGAGTCATCGAACGCTCCTCTGCATCGAATAAGGTTATCCAATTTTCAGATGAAAGTGCGTGGGTGTGGAGAAATTGGAAACTATATCTTGATGAAAGATTTAAAAGTCTGAAGGTATGATTTCTCGAATCCGCTCACTTGAACTATGACAATATCCTAAATAAATTTGGTATTAATTTTACACAGCTACACAGATAGATGTGCACATTGGTAAATCAATACAAATAACTTATAATGTACACGTACGTATTGAAATAAAACATATGGTTGCTTTATTTTCTAAGGGGATACAACAGTATCAACACTTTCGGTTCAACGCAGACTGTCCAGGATACGTCTTTTTGAAAAAGCGCGCCGATTCTGAAGAAAGCAAAATCCTTCTGCTGAAGAACAATGCTCCAGCATCCTCTCTTCTGGAACTCCCACAGTTACTGCATCCAGGAGGGTTAACAGAGGAGAGACGGCAATATTTGTATCTGTTCGTTCGCCACCTGGTGAGACCAGCTGCCCAGGACAGGACGTGTCCTGCTCCAGAGGAGTAACGTCGTTTCTCGACAACGTAATAAATTGACGTCATGATTAATTGTATTTATTAGTTGTCGTCTTTGACTGGCTACAGCATCATAACGATAATCAATATCGCTCTAATATTTTGAGGGATTGTTCTCTATATCCCATACTACAGTTTAGCATAAAAAAATAATTTTCGGAAAAAATTGACTTAAGGACCCTTTTTGCTAGGAACGGCTCTTATATAGTTTACGACGCACCATTTAGAAAACCAGGAGTTTCGTTTTCGGTTTCGTTCACGATTTCGGAATATATATATATATATATATATATATATATATATATATATATATATATCACTTTCTTTGAAAGGGTTTTTGTGGAGTTTGGGGATCCAGTATAAGTAAGGTAACGCATATTCATCACTCCAATGACTGGGATATTAAATGTGTTTAAAACTGAAGAATTTCATCTTTTGAAAGGGCAGTTGGAGAATAAGTGCGATTACTAAATATGGAATTAATACCGTGTTCGTTTACACTGCAGTTGTAATAATGATCCTTAAATGTGAATACAGAGATTGTTTTCTCGTTGTCAAATAAGGTGTATAGATCTAGTTAGTAAGCAAATCACCGTTGTAAAATATCAATACATTCTTGGCATATAATGTTTCGGATAAAGAAAAATATATTATATTCGAATATGAATGATTTACCAAAAATTTGTAAAACAACATTGCCCTGTTCATTTTGAAATACATTTCTCACTGGGGGAAAGCCAAAAACTGGGATCATGCGTCACATTTTATCAGATGATGTCACCTCACATTGACATGTGTATCTCGAGTAGCCACTTGCCTATGTATTTTCCCGTGTCGGAATTTATTAGCGACAATGTTGCATGCAAGGGTACGTTTTCATGTATTAGAAATCTTTATAACTTTAAAAGACGCCGATTATTGCAATTTCTGATATTTGAAGACTTATTTTGAGTAGGCCGTCAACAATGCAATTCCCCGTATTTTTTCAATCTGTCGGAGCGACTTTAAAGTCGATCTTTCAAGAGCAGCATAATATGCATTACACACATATCCTACACATATTTTCTGTTATGATGTACGCCTCTGCATGGTTGGTAAGTGAATCATTGCGTGCCTCAAATGATTTGTATTTTTCAGTATTTATAAACATTTGATAGACAAAAATTAGTACTTTTGTCTTTTGCATTAAATTATAAGGAAGGACTTTAATTCTGGGCCATATTATACGAGCATAACCTGGTTTGGGTCCGCGAAGTGGATTATAAAAAAGCGTAAACTGACCCTATCCAGGTTAAACTCGTATAATATAGCATGGATTGATTATTGATTGATTATTTATTGCTTTCCGCCACACTCAACAATTTTTCAGTTATCTGGTGGCGTCCAGTTTTTGTTGGTGGAGGAGAGAACCCACATACAATGTACCTGGGAAGAGACCACCGACCTTCCTGGCAAACTTGCTCACATAACGCCGCGGCCGAGATTCGAACACGGCATTCATACGTCAAGTGTTTTGAAGATCTTACGTGAACGACTTGGGCTACGTAAGATCTGCGCGCGCTGGGTGCCCCAGTTGCTCATTGACGAGCGGAAACAAAGTTGGGTTAGACTTGCATCGCAAGTTATAAAAAAATATGATAAATGTGACTGGTGTTACTGGTGATGAAACCTGGATCTATCATTTTCAACCCAATTCTAAGGCTAAAAATAAGGTTTGGGTTTCATCTGAGGGTAACAGACCTGTCATTGCGCGCCGTTGCAAAACATCAAATCGCATGTTGTATGCGATATTCTTTGATTCGAAAGGTCCAGTCCTTCAAATTCCAGTCTCGAAAGGTAATTATGTCACTGGAAAGTTTTACAGAGAAAGTGTTCTTACTCAACTTGATTTCTATCAGAAACACAGACCGCGCACCGGTGTCCGCGGCATCAAATTACTCCATGATGACGCACCGGCCCATAAATCCGCTACGGTACAGGAATATCTGATAGAATCTGAGCTCGATATCTTAGATCATCTCCCATACAGCCCTGACCTGTCCCCCTGTGACTTTTGGTTGTTCCCATGACTAAAGGATATGCTGGCAGGGCACCGTTTTGAATCCCGTTGTCGTATAGGCAGTGCGGTCTACCAGTGTCTGCAACATATACCTAAAGAGGAGTACCGGGCGGCGTTCCGGTGTAACGACGAAAAGTGACCCCCGTAGAATAATGACCGGGGGGTCAAATTTCTACGTAGAAAAATGACCCCCCGGTCATTATTCTACGGCAAGTAGGGTCATTTTTCGACTGTAGAAAACCCTTCCAGACCGTTTATTCTACGACACCACACACGTTGAAAAATGACCCCCATAGAAATATGACCCCCTACTTTTTCACTGTATTATACAATAATATCTTATGAAATGAGATGTAATACTCAATATTCGTTCATCCCAGGGTTGGATAGGGTCGGTGAAGATAACTGTGTCTCCTGTTTTTGTTTTTTAAAAATATTCTTAAATGTCGTGGAAGCAAATTTAACACCACTTCTTATATGGGCCCCATAAAATATGATTTAATAATTCCTATTTCTTTGTGATTGGCTGAGATTCACCAATGTAGAAAAATGTTACTTCTATATTTATCTGCACATGACTTTCAATGTGTACGGGGTTGGGAAGGAGGAGGTGCAAGCTAATAAATTTTTTTAGCTGTCATTTTCCCCTGATAACGCCCCCCCCCCCCCCCAATCTATCCCATGAAAGAGCCTGGCATTGGTGTCCTCAATGGGACAAGGGGACATTTAATCTCATTCGTCTACAAGTCTGTCTGTTTAAATTTGTCACAAAAACTTTAACCTTTGAATGAGATAGGGCTTTCGTATTTCACATGTATATTACCTGCTACAAAATCTTACCAAATATACTATGATTTTTAAAAAAGAAAGAGATATGGCTATCATTTTATATATGTATAATCCTTTCTAAAACTACGTTTTCTGACCCTGTGGCCTAGACCTTGAAAGTTGACCTACTTTTCAAAAATGGTATATTTCTGTATATTTCTAGATTGGGAAAAGATAGGGGTTTCGTATTTGCATTCCTGAAACAAGACGTTCTCGAGCATGCTATGGTTTTTTACCCCTTGACCTTCATGTTTGACCTAATCTGCCAAAAAATCGCTGGAAATTACTTTTGAATGACATAATTATATGATTGGGTGTTTATATTTGACACAACATGCCATAAATAATGGTCTCCCATCCACTGACACCGGAAGCGGAGATCACAATTCTTTGATTTCATTTCAAAGCAACTAAAGTACATTAAAGAATTCCAAATTGATATATATTTTTATATATTTATTTATTACAACTACAACTATAAAAAGAGCACAGAAACTTGCCACTAACTTTAATGTATTTTCAACGTTTACTAAGGGGTATCATATTTCGATTTTTTTGCAACAAACTTGTCTTCCAAATCCTCCCATTCACACAATAAATTGAACACATTTGTATCTATTTCCTCGCTTAATTTTTCTAAACCTTTTACTTGATGGGGAAAATCTTTGAACTTAACGTATACGTCTTCTGGTCTTTCTAATTCTCTGACAATATTGGAGTCGGTCTCATTGTTTACCAGTGCAGCTTCAAGCATTCTTTTTGAAATATACTGGTGGTATTTCTTTGGCACGAAGTTTTTGATGTAGATGTAAGGTGTTCTGCCGTAAATATCCTCTGTTACATCCAATACAGGTTCGTAATGGTTTCCAATATTCATAATAAAAATGCATTTCGAATTGGATTCGTTTTTTCCCTCGTGTAGGGGAGGGTACGGCAGCCAGACGTAATTGTCGTTGTTTTTGTCATTCATCCCGTGCTTGCAGTAAACAAAGATCATTGTATTGCAAATTGTAGCGAATGTACGGATTTCTGTATCAGTACCCCAGGAACCTTCATGTTCCATCCGCGAACGTTTCAAATATTTTGGATCCGCTTCCATGGTTTGCAATAGATGTTTATTCTCCTTCATAAAGCCAACAACTTTATTTCGTACATCATTGTGATATGATTTTTCCACGAAAAGCCAGACGTAATTGTCGTTGTTTTTGTCATTCATCCCGTGCTTGCAGTAAACAAAGATCGTTGTATTGCAAATTGTAGCGAATGTACGGATTTCTGTATCAGTACCCCAGGAACCTTCACGTTCCATCCGCGAACGTTTCAAATATTTTGGATCCGCTTCCATGGTTTGCAATAGATGTTTATTCTCCTTCATAAAGCCAACAACTTTATTTCGTACATCATTGTGATATGATTTTTCCACGAAAAGCGATATTTCCGTATATTCTTTCGAGTCCATGGTGTGAAGCAAAATGACGAACAGAACTGTTGCCTTTGAAACTTCAAAGAACCGCAAAATGACGAACAGAATTGTTGTTTTTGAAACTTCAAAGAACCCCGCCTATTTGATGGCATCATTTTATCCTAAACAAAGTGATTGATGTTTTAAGCCTATAATATATTTCCCATGGGAGCAAAGTTTTGAAATCAGACTGTGTTGTCACAATCACTAACAAAGGCAGCTGGTAAACGATCAAAAATAGCCAAAATAAATAAAACGCTAGAATTTGAAAGGAATTTGTGAATTGGAAATATGAAGTTTAATTGCTTTAGTCTGAGCCCCAAATCGGGTGAGCTCATATTTACATTGATATAAGACATCTCGGATTAGCAATAATAATTTTATGTACATGCATTAGGTATCCCTTGCGCCCCCCCCCCCCCCCCCCCCCCCCCAAGAAAATGTTTCATCCGATTGAATCAGTTATTCAAAAACAAGTAATGTTTTATATTTGTGCACACCCAACATCAAATGTTGAAATATTGCTAATCATACTCGGGAAAAAAATTATGTATATTAGACTGGGAAGATTTTTTATGCTGCAGACATTCGGTTTTTCTATTGGTAAAAAATATTATATATAAATAAAAAGGAAAAAGGCAATATAACTGTGTATAGACTTCTGTAATTTTTTTAAAATATGAAATACTTCTTTTATATGCATCAAATCTTTTGATATAAAATGTCTCAATTTGTTTGTGCTTTGGTGATACTAGCAAACGACAAAAGACATAATCAGGTATAAAAAAAGAGGGATCTCAGGGGGAAAAAAAGACAAAAAATCATTATCTGTCCAAATACTGGAACTTCCTAGTGATCAACCTTGAAGCAATAAAAAGAGAACGTGTATTAGCAGAGGATGGGGGGACATCTAAAAGAAAATTTACTCTAATAAAATACTATACTCAGAAAAGTTAATCACAGTTTGTGCCCCTGATGTTGAAGATATTTATGAGATATAATTTTTTTCAACAATTGCCCGTTGTTCATGCAAATTTGGTGGTTCAGAAACATAAACTTTTCTTGTAATTTGTGAAGAAACAAAATGAGACTTTTTGGGGGATATTTTGCACATAATTTACCCAAAGTAAAATCAAAGAGGATAACAATTATTGAAACTGAACATTTTTTTTTATGGATGATCTTGATTTTTTAAAAATAATAACAAGTATGGAAATATATTTTATAAATTAAATTTGATAAAACAAATCTAAGAACGTGGTATTCTTGCTCTATAGTCATGGAACTGTTATTCGCTTTCCTTTAATTGGGATAAATCATCTTGTTTTATTGATTTTAGGTATAGTGGGTAGAACGCATGAAATAAACACTTCATATCAGAAGACTGCGTGATTTTACCCCTATTTATTTTCCGACAAGAATATTCTTACCAAAACCAGCCTTTTGCATCAAAAAATGGCATAGGGTCATTATTCTACGGGGTCATTTTTCTACAATCCACAAGGAGAAAAATGACCCCAAAGCCATATTTTCTACGAAAAAAGGGGTAATTTCTCTATGTAGAATATTGACCAGGGGGTAAAATTTCTACGTAGAAAAATGACCCCCGGTCATTATTCTACGGGGGTCATTTTTCGTCGTTACACCGGAAATGGGTAGATCGGTGTAAAATGTGTGTTGAGGCAGATGGGGCATATTTCGAAGGTCTTAGATAAATAAAATTTTGATATTTCAAGCGGTTTTAAAAAGACCGCCCTCCTCTACGAACTTAAAAAGTGTCCCTCGTACGTGTTATTTTGATCAATCTTTTTCACCAAACATTAGGGTAACGTTGCGAATCCAGTCGTTCTATCACAATCATTTAATTTATTCTCATAAACTTTGCATATACACAGTACAGAAAAATATAAACATGTTAACAAATTTACAAATAAATAATGCATGTGCAGAATAGTATACATCTTATCGACCTGGAGATCTGCCTCCATTATTACGTCCAGGAATTTACGTATACATGTATTGCATTAGTAGCAAAGAGGAGAAAGACATTTACATGGAATTATATCTTGGGAACTTGAATAGTCTCAATTATTAACTCTTCTCTTGTCGTATCATCGGAATGCTTATGGTATGTTCATCTAAATGATCTCTGTTCCGTTTCCTTCGGAATACCTTACAAATTTGCCCGTTTTTCTTACGACAGCCACAGAAAACGATGACGAGTATCACAATAAGCAGAAATCCTGCTATCACCCCAACTATTACATTACGTAACCAGGGCTCGTCTGGAAATGAAAAGGAATGAAAATAAAGAAGGTTTGCAGGATTGAGTACACCATACACACGTACAAACTTCAATGTTGTAGCAGTAAACTGCATGACATAGCATAGTTAATGGTGTAGTATAATAATGCTCAGAATGGTATAATTAATGGCGTAGTGTAGTTTATAATATAGTATGATAATGTTCAGATTGATTGATTATATATTGTTTAACGTCCCGCTCGAGAATTTCTCACTCATATGGAGACGTCACCATTGCCGGTGAAGGGCTGCAAAATTTAGGCCTATGCTCGGCGCTCAGGGCCTTTGAGCAGGGAGGGATCTTTATCGTGCCACACCTGCTGTGACACGGGACCTCGGTTTTTGCGGTCTCGTCCGAAGGACCGCCCCATTTAGTCGTCTCTTACGACAAGAAAGGGGTACTGAGGACCTATTCTATCTAACCCAGGTCCTCACGGGCTATGATAATGATCAGTATAGTATAATTAATGTTATATAGTAGAGCATAGTTAATGGTATGATATAGTAAAATATAATGAAATATAATACAGTATGGTAAATCATAATATATCATAGTTAATGGTATAGTAAAGTATAGTATAACATAGTTACTAGAATACTATAGAGAGGTGTATCATTGTATAGCCCAGGAGTCCATCTTTGCCCTATTCTAATTCAGTGTTCTTTATGGGATGTATACGATTGATCGCTGTTCATTATCATCACTTTTCATAGTTGAATATAGTATAACTAGCATATTATAGCATACTAACATACTCTATACTCTAGCATACTAACATACTCTATACTCTAGCATACTAACATACTCTATACTCTAGCATACTAACATACTCTATACTCTAAGTTTACTTTTTGTTTGTTTGTTTGTTTTACGTCTATTTGGGAATTTTTCACTCATGTTGAGAAGTTACCAGCTATGGATGAAGTACCACAAATTTTGACCAATGCTGGTGCTAAGTGCTGCAACAGTGAGGGTTCTTTATTGGGGCAATGCCTGGCGCGACACGGGGCCTCCAATTTTAAGGTCACATCCGGAAGACCCATGCCTTTCACTCTGAATCCAAAGCATTTATCTATCTTTACGTCTTAGATCTGACATTGCCCGAGTACAAACAGGATTCTAACCCTAGCTGCAGAACTGTAGTTCTATGATTAAATACTGGGACAGATCTGTAGCTCTCTGATTAAATACTGGGACAGATCTGTAGCTCTCTGATAAAATACTGGGACAGATCTGTAGCTCTCTGATTAAATACTGGACCAGGTCTGTAGCTCTCTGATTAAATATTGGGCCAGATCTGTACCTCTCTGATCTGTCACAATATTTTGTCAGAGAGCTACAGTTCTGCAGCTACTCTTACCCACGACCTACCGGTCACAAAATGAACGTTTCAACCATTATGCCACCGTGATCACTTTGTGATATAGTAGTATATTCTACCATAGTACAGTCTAGCCTTCTATAGTATAATATTGTAAACATGTACTACAGAATGACATAATAAAGTACAGTTAACATCTACTATGATATAATATTAGTAACGTACAGCATGCATGTACTATGGCATAGTATAGTTTGATATAATGTAGTACAATATGATATTGTACGGTATGAACTAGTATAATAGAGTGTGAACTAGTATTGTATAGTATGATTGTTTAATGTTTACCGCCACATTCAACAATTTTTCAGTTATCTGGTGGCATCCAGTTTCTTATTGGTGGAGGAGAGAACCCAGATACAATGTACCCGGGAAGAGACCACCGACCTTCCGAAAGTAAACTGGCAAACTTTCTCACATATCGACGCGAGCGAGAATCGAATCCGCGCCGACTATAGGTGATAGGCCTTGTGATTTTGAGCGCAGTGCTCTAACCACGGAGGCCCCCTATTGTATAGTATGATATTATATCTTATAATGTAGTATAGTATGATATAATAAAGTAAGATTTAGTATAGTATGATATAGCATGATCTAGTATAGTTTAGTATGATCTAGAATATCATGATCTAGTATAGTTTAGTATGATCTAGAATATCATGATCTAGTACAGTATAGAAGAGCTGGCTCACCGTGAACTGATTTTGATGAAACTTCAACAGAAAAGCTGTATTCTTGTACATCGATGATTCTTTTGTAAAGTTGAAGGGTCAAGTTAGTGTTTGTACTACACACAGGTTCGGGCTCGTCTCCACAACTGTACCTGCGCTATAGAAAATAAGAGATCCATCGGTAACACTGCTTACCTGAGTAACTTTAAACGTTTGTATGTTTACTTTTTGTCTGACACTGACTAATAATTTCGAAAATAATTAATTAATTTTGAACTTATTCTTCCACAGAATGCTTTTTAAGCCATGATATACATTTCCGCTGGACTGAATGTTCAAATCAAATCGGATACATATACGCTACACGACAGTATTGCAAATTACACGCATTTCAACAAATTACGCGTATTTCAACAAATTACACGTATTTCAACATATGACACGTATTTCAACAAATTACACTTATTTCAACAAATTATATGTATTTCATCAAAGTACACATATTTCAACAAATTACACGTATTTCAACAAATTACGCGTATTTCAACATATGACACGTATTTCAACAAATTACACTTATTTCAACAAATTATATGTATTTCATCAAAGTACACATATTTCAACAAATTACACGTATTTCAACAATTTACACGTATTTCATCAAATTACACGTATTTCAACAAATCACACGTATTTCAACAAATTACACGTATTTCAACAAATTACACGTATTTCAACAAATTACACGTATTTCTACTTTAGGTCTAGTCAATACCTAGTTACTGTTGAATTGAAATTCAAATTTCCAACAAGTTATCTGAGGTATCTTGCACAACATGCAGCAGAATATTGAACGTTTTATGCACCTACCATAGCTGCAGGGTTTTTTTAATCAACGGAAAATAACTGCATTATATCTAAGTCTGAAAGAAACTCTTCGTCGCTTAGTGATGCTATCATCATTGGGTCTACATCCTTATAAAAGAAAAGTTTTCACACACTTATAGTACGACTATACTACAATTTTTATTGGATTCACACACACACACACACACACACAATACTACGGTTTTTACTGAATCTACATGCCTATGCATATAGTACTAGTATTACAGTTTTCCTTGAATTCAAACACTCTCATTAGATTCAGACACTTATAGTACTTTGCTTTTCATTGATTCCACGCGCTTATAGTAACACAGTTTTCATTGGTTCCACATACTTATAGTAAAACAGTTTTCATTGGTTCCACGCGCTTATAGTAACACAGTTTTCATTGGTTCCACGCGCTTATAGTAACACAGTTTTCATTGGTTCCACATGCTTATAGTAAAACAGTTTTCATTGGTTCCACGCGCTTATAGTAAAACAGTTTTCATCGGTTCCACGTGCTTCTAGTAACCCAGTTTTCATTGGTTCAACGCGCTTATAGTAACATAGTTTTCATCGGTTCCACGTGCTTATAGTAACATAGTGTTCACCGGTTCCAAACACTTCCAGCGTCTAATGGCTCTTATTTGATCCAAACACTTATAGGACTACATTTTCCATTAGTTCCAATCAGTTATATCACTACGGTTTTCACTGGATCAACACACTGATAGCATTATGGTTGGATCCACATGCTTGTGGTACCACAGTTTTCAATGTGTCCATATTCCTAGGGGAACATGGAGTATATAGACCAAAAAATGTACCGTGGAATGCGAGAATTAAAAAAATGCAACATATTCTAAAACTCGAGAGCTTTCGCCGTGCCCGCTTCAGGTCACGAAGTTTCCGTTATCTAAAAAATGAAATCATATCAATATGCATTTTCGCCAGATAACCCAATCCCCCAAATGAACACAAAACAAACTTCCCTGCAATATATGATCTCTGTATCCTTCCAAATTGAGAGCTTCCCTCACGACCCCTCTTTCTCCAATGAAAAGTACATTCAGTAATGTGGACTTACATATAGGTAAATTTCATCAGGTTCCATATAAAGGTTTACAGGTTCCCTTTCTTGGAATAAATAGAAATGTACAGAACAGTCATCAATCTGGAAATTTCTAAATTCTACGCAAAGGTGGTGATTTGCTTTTGTTCTGAAGCGAAGTGAGCACCTTTTAGTGGAGAACATCTGACCACTTCCTTTAGCAATGATAACATATACATCATCAACAACTTGGAAATATTCCGGATCCTGACATCTTCCATAATCATCCATATACACTACAAGATATAAAGTTAACAGAAATTCAAGATCAAATCCCTGTTGAGTTTGTCACTTTAATTTGTATTGTAAATCTGCAGGTATATTTCCTCACCTGAACCAATGGTTTAAGTAATCGTTCCTCTATTTTCCTGATAACATTTGTTTTATTTATTTCTGAACTATACAACCAACTTCAATCAAACTTGATGTAAAGTTTTCCTTTGTTAAAATACATACAAATAAGTGACGTTTTTAAATATATCCACCAGAGATCGAAGGCATGGGGATGTGTCATCATTTCGTCTTTGAACTATGCTACTAATTTCAATCAAGTTTTTTTTTTCTTGGTTAAATGTAATACAATGTGTAAGTTCAAATAAAGGATATCTTTCTTAAAGCAATATAAGCTGTCAAAATTGTTATTTTGGGGTCCCTAAAATTTAATCGAAATTTTGTAACATCTACCTTCTAATACCTGATTTTATCGATTAAACTTTTGACATGTTGTATTTTTTGCATTAAATGTAAAAATTGTTCGACAGTTGAAATTAAATCTTCCCGTACCTTAATTTTTCCGACATTATTTCCGTAGGCAATGACCTAAAGTTGAACTCATTCGGCAAAATCAAATGCGCAAGCGCAATATTTCCGGTAAGCACGAAAGATGTCTGACACGAAAGGTTCGAAGCGAGGGAGAAAGCCGACTTTGACTGATTCGGGACGAAAAAGATATAAAAACATCTAACATCGTTAACAATGCCAAAATAATGATGGTAACTAGAATTTTATCTCACCTCGCCGTCCATATTTTAATGACCCGGATACAACCCGATCCACCCCGATCAGCATCAGAATCATTCGTGTCAACATCGGTTATCTTCGGGATTGTCGCCGACGATTAATCAGCTGCCGTTATTAGGGTCAAACGGAATGTCGAGGAATATATTTTTCATCACGTAAAGGTGTGTAAACGATGCATAAGAGAGGAAATTCGATGCAGTTCTTTTTTTCAATCATATCAACGTTCATTTAACCTCTTTTAATGCCACTATAAAAAATTGCAATTTTGGCAGCTTATATTGCTTTAAAGCCACCAGAGATTGAAAGTGGTAGGAATTGTTATCTTCGGTCTGTTTCCTTGTCTGTTCGTCTTAGAATAGATCATATAGAACGTCTGTATCTTGTTTAGCTCATTAGCTCAAAAGTTCTGATGAAGATCAAAGTTGTGCAAAAAGGAGACAAAATGACACACAGATAAATAGACCATAACCTATCACGTGTTCCCAATACTCTGAGCATAAAACGAGAAGAGAAGAAAGTACGTTGTAAAATTTTAGTTCCTTGTATAGTGTATCGTGTATTTTGATCTGATCCCAATGTGGGGACTACAGTAGGGACGGACAGTTTTATGTGGGTGCATATGATGACGCTAAGCTTACCTTGACGGGTAAAAATAGACTAGAGACGTGTAGAAATATTTGTAGACGATGGGCATGTAGAAATATACGATGGGTGGAAAGAAATAGGCGAGGAACGGGTAGAAATAAACGATCCCGAGGGACGTGTAAAAATAGATGAGAGACATGTAGAAAAAGCCAGGAGAAGGTAAAAGTAGATGGTGAAAAAAGATAATAGGTTTGTTGGACCTGAACTCAAACTTGAAATTATCTTATATCATCAATTCAATTATTGCGCGTAGTAATTAAACTGATGCGCACATCAAATCAATTATTGCTCTCATCAATTCCAATTGACGTGTTTGTATCAGGGCGATAACAATGGCTGCTAGTATGCAGAAAACGTCATTGTGATATGCAAGTACATGATCTTATAACCTTTTAAATCAATTCACGTGACTCACGAGGGGATACTACAGTGTTTGCATTTTGAAAATGCCTCAGAGACGAGCCCAGTGGCTTTGCAAATTTTTCTTTTCTTTTACCCTCTTTTTAATTAATTTAATGTCTGATATTCACTGTGTGTTTTAGAAGGTTACACGATTAAATGACAGTGTACGGTTAAATCAATAATAAATACAAAACAGAAAATTAGTAACAAAAGTATGTACTCACGTAAATTCTCTGCATAATGAAGTTGTAAATCACGTAAAATACACAAAACAAAATACAACGGTCTCTTTAAATCTGATAAGAAGTGCATTATTCATTCCAACTTGAATTCTGAAGTTACTCTATAAAATTTCCTTAAACGTTCATTTAAATATCCTCGGACTTTTTTTTTCACAGTCAATTCCTAGAAATTTTTACCTGCGTTACATAAACGTGGATATTTGTCGTATACGGAAGCGAGTGGCGTTGTGCATGGGTATATTAGTGCATGACAAAGGTAAAGTATTTCAATAAACGTAATACAAGTAATTCTGTCGGTATGTATCAGCTCAGTATGTGCTGCAGATCAAGAGAGTTTTTCTGTGCAAATAATTAAAATGTAACTAAACTTTGTGTAATCGTTAGTTTTCTCTTATTTGCAAGTTTTAAACCAACATACTGAATAAGTTATCTATTCAATAGTAAACCGTTCACTATTCAACACTTTAGTATTGAATAGTTGGCTATTCAGCTACTAAGAATATTCAAGAAATAAACACAAAGGGCGGCGTCTAGCAGTCTGGTGGAAAAGGGGGGGGGGGGGGGGGGGTGAATTCGACAATCCTTGAGCTTCCTCGAACAACCGAATCTTAAACTTAAGTGCTCGAGTGTGAAGCGCGAGTATCGACAGTTCTTCATCGAGAGCGGAAAAGTCACACATCACAGCAATCAACAAGTTGCATACCACTTTAATCAGCAACGGAGCATATTACTGCTGGCGACAGTAATCAAGTACTCGGAAAAATTCATTGAAGACTTCAGTTTCTTTTGTTGGAGCAAAAATTTAAAAACAAACACTCTAAACACTTTTCTGAAATATTTCGACCGTGTTACCGGTCTTCTTCAGTCGTGTTTATTCTGATAATGATAATGATAAATATGACTGAAGAAGACTGGTAACACAGTCGAAATATTTCAGAAAAGTGTTTAGAGTGTTTGTTTATATATATATATATATATATATTGTGTCTATATATGCGGAAGATCCCAGTCTCATTAACACATTTGCAGCTTCACCTTTCACGGATCTTCTTATAACTTGGAGAATTCCATGTAATTTTTTTATTATTATTATTATTATTATTTCTAAATTATGAGTTTAATTAGTACATGCCTTTTCATCGATGCGATATAGCGAAATCACTACTGAGTGACAGAATGGAATTCATAAAATATCGGAACTTTCCAGAATTATTAAATCTGCACGTTTGGTTTTTTGTACCCGTTTAGGCTTCGATTCAAGGTGACAGAAATTGTCCAGGATATTTACAGTATTGTATTATAATATGTATCTGTTCTTTGTGACAGAAATTGTCCCTGATACTTACCGTATTATAATGTGACATGTATCTGTTCAATGATATGTACCAGAGACTTACAGTACTGTATTATAACCTGTATCTGTTGGACAGAATTTGTCTTACATGATACTTACAATATTGTAGTGTAAAATGTATCTGTTCTATGTGACAGAAATTGTCCAGGATACTTACAGCATTGTAGTGTAACATGCATCTGTTTCGTGTGACAGAAATTGGACAAGCTATTGCAAATTTGTAGTATAACATGTATCTGTTCTGTATGACAGAAATTGTCCATGATACTAACAATATTGTAGTGTATAATGTATCTGTTCTATGTGACAGAAACTGCACAGGATAATTACAGTATTGTAGTTTAACACGTATCTGTTCTATGTGACAGAAATTGTTTAGGATGAGAGTGATGCAGCGTCAAGTAAACAGTACTTTCTTTTTTAGAAAAAAAATCTATGTACTACAGTATCATAATATCAACAGTAATGTAGTGCTTTCTTCTTAAAAACACATATCTATGTACTAGGCCTATCTTTGTAGTAACTTCCAGTGATGTAAAATGAATATTATGTGGAAATGTGGTCCTGTCTTGATTACCAAATCTCGGTCTGTAATCACCTAATTCATATGCAATATAGTCAATATGGATGTCACTAAATTAAAGTCCTTTTGATTTGTGATTACCTCCTCGTGTGATCGTGCTACTTCATATTGTCCGCTCTTCTGAATTCCCTCGCCAAAAACATCGAAATACACACCATAAAACGTGACTGTTCTGTGCATTCCGTTTTGACCAGAAATTTGTCCACTAATATACCTCTTTGACTATTTATGTCCAGTTTATAAAAATGCACGGGATAAGAAAGCAATTCAAAAGCAGTAGGCGAGTCTGACCCAGAACATAGTTTATGAATAAGATATCATTAAATCAAACTTGATAATATTTACAAACAGTCTAAACCGCATTTTGAGTATTAAAAGGATGAAGGCAAGCTCCATAGCTATGGCCCTGTTAAGAAATGATTCTTTTCTTTAATGGATGCGCATATATGCGTATTATACTGTTTTGGCCGTTTCCAAAATGCTATACGCTTTCTAGACGTTTAAGTGCTTGATCTGCCCTTTTGCTTATATAAGTTCTAGCAAAACAATAATTTAGAGATAGCGAGAGAATGAATAATACACAAATTAAAAAAAACCAAAACACATCAATTTTACACCGGGTTAGCTCAAGAGACTACAAGGACTCCACACCTCTTTGGCACATGCTAAATATTCGCTTTGGACCGATGTGTGGCCTTATGACGGCCGGTTTGGTACCTCTGCAATTTTCATTCACACTCCTCCCCACTCCCACCCAACTCAAATCCTGAATCTCCCCCAGGTTTTTATGTTCGTCATCAATAAAGTATCCTATTAAAAAGTTGAAATGCTAAATTTGTTTGCGATGTACAGCTTAGGTAAGCAATTATTCCACAAAACCCCGACCACTCCAATCAACAATACCTTCTTTCTCTCACAACAGGCCGTTACGCAAGCTTCACTTGCGCTTGTAGTGAGAGTAGCGCACTGAACTCTGGGTAGAGAACGCAATACCTTTTGATGACACTGCACATGCGCTACAATTTATAAAACGTTTAAAAGATTACTTCACTGCAACTAACAACCAAAAACAACATGGCTCATTGTTTTATATCAACATTAAGAGCACTTTGAAGCACATATAATTATAAAATCTAAATCAATTAACAAACATATCATCACATTTAGGTTTTGTAAGTTGATACTATACATAAACTAATAAATACAAAAAACATAACTGGTTTCCATGGCAATCTAGTTTGGCAAAACTAAAACAAACTTGAACTTAAATGACGTATTTGTCATTCATAAATAAATCAATGCACACATTTTTTTTTTATAAATACAAGAAATGTAAAGAAATTGTTTGGGAGATAATGATATGCCAAAATTTGTGAACCTTGCTACACATGTACATATAAGTATGTGTGTGTATATATATATATATATATATATATAAAATTTTATTCCAGATATAGAATATTTACCAAATAAATAATTATGGTTTTAGAACAAGGTGCAACAGTGTTTCATCAGTAATGAGTACCCATGAAATGTACACACAAACTGAGAAATTCTTTCATAAATGAATTTTATTTTTGAAAATACACGAAGGCAAGAACTGTGATACTTCACGCGGATATATTTCATGAAGCACGTAACTATAACACTTCATGAAGTGTGCTTGCAAGAAGCATTGCAGTTCATACCCACATGTATTTTCAAAAAAGAAATAAATTTCTAACATTTACATTCTACTTTCATTTCTGTCTGAATTCCCAGCCATTATAGATATACTATATTATTAAGATTCATACATGAATTGGTTACAACTGCAGTGCATTCATGAGGAAAAGGCTGTCATTACAATTTGTAGAAATATCAAAGGCAAAAGCATTATAAATGTATATATATTGAAATAAACTGTGAAACATACATTGTCACTTCAACTGCATTTAAAACTAGGTGCTATATTTAGGAGTGAATAAATAATAATAATAATAATAATAATAATAATATATGCATTTATATAGCGCCCTATATAAAAATAAATTTACCCTAAGGCGCAATAAATCATAGAATCCTTGCAGTTACTTTTATGCTAGAATTCAGAATGTATCATACTGAAATAGAATGGTTACTCATAAAAATTAGCTCTTTAATAAAAATATTCACTAACCATTATTGAAGTTTTCAATACATTCTTGTCATTACAAGTACACAAATACTTCTCTTTTAGAAATGATATATTTGAATGTTAACATTCTGATCAATCCATTGCAATTTTACATAAGGTTAAAAATTTCACTAACTGTTATCACCCCCCCCTTTTTTTCCATTCTCCCACCCATCTCTCTCCTTTTCTCCCCCTTCCAACAAAATCTATGATTATTCTCGTTCATATGTCGCACAGACATTGAACATTATTATATGTTTTACAGAAATAAAATAAATAAACAATTTTTTGCTAACAGCATGCTTTTAAATCTATGAAAATACAACAATGCTCCATAAATCATATAAGGAAATAATGCATATCTATTTACTATATCTACATCATCTGGCAATTTTTTTTTTAATAAATAGTCTATAAAGCATGAAGATTTCCCCTGTACTACACAAGTAATAAAAAGACAAAAAAAAAATTATTGGCTCAACAGTATCAAAAATGTTCATCTGACAGGGCTACAATACAGTTAAATTGTCGAAAATGAATCATTAAATAATAAAATTACACAGCAGATTAATTTAATTTAATAATTTGTGCTGTGTTTGTTTGGATTTGTGTTGTTTGCTCCAACTGGTACTGTTTGTTGGATTTGTGTCCTTTGGTTTGTGTGTTTGTTGTGTGGATTTGTGCTGTGCTGGTTTGAATTTGTGCTCTATTAGTATAGATTTGTGCTGTGTTTATGGGATACAAGGGTCATTCAAGGAAAGTCTGTAGGTCATGACACATGGAGGAATTATTAAAGATGCACATGTCCAGAGAGCCAATGGTATACCATGTACAAAACTATCCAACAGCACAATAACAAAAGCATACCAAAACAGAATTCACCTCCAACACTTCATGTTATTAACTTGGTGACACTATTTTGATGATGACGAGTTTGAAATATGATTACCATGTATTATCAGAGAATAATAACCCAGGGTGACCCACAAGTACAAGATACATGAACCATGTATGGATTTTCACATTCCTTAAATGCAAAGCACCTGTTCAAATATGTACAAAAACCAGATATTCTGTTTAACCTTTTGTATAAAACAATCCTTCACATTTAAAAAATGCACACTATAAAACAAACATGGGATTTAAAGTTGCAATTTCTAGAGTTATGATAGATTCATAAATGTATTACGCCAATAAATACCGTCATGTAAGTCAGACTCCTGACAATCTTGTTTCATGTATACATGTAGCATCAAAATCAATATGGATTACAACATTATAATAATAAAATAATACAATTTTTGATACAGACACTTTGAAAGTTTTTAGAAATATAATCATATAAAATAACTTACAATAAATATCCATTTACATTTTTAACACACTGGCACACATACAAAATATCCAGAATATTTAATTTTTCTCCATATACCTGATGGATTAATATCTGTTTGGCTATTTCGTCTATTAAATCATTTCCTCACACGTCTTGCATTTATAATGCATAACTCTAACTCACATACATATGAAAAGACTAAATTCACAATGAGCAACAAAATTTGTTCGGCATAAATCATTCCAGTATCACTAGGACAGTTTATAAAACATTGCTCCAAAGAAATATTAATAGTCATGAAAACTCTGCTGCACTAAATCTTCATCTCATTGATTTTGTAGTCATATAAAAATAAACCTGTTTCATTTCTTACTGTCACTTAACTTTGATGAAATGTATTTATTAAAATGAATCTCCAATTAATCAATTTTTTACATCCAACGAACACCATTTTCACTGCTACACTGGACTGATGAACACACCATGTTCACTGCTACACTGGGCTGATGAACACACCATGTTCACTGCTACACTGGGCTGATGAACACACCATGTTCACTGCTACACTGGGCTGATGAACACACCATGTTCACTGCTACACTAGACTGATGAACACTGCGCCCACAGCTACACTGGCTCTGGTTTGGGTTGGTATGGTGGAGGAGGTTCATTGGGATAGTGTCCATAATTTGTCACTATGTGTTGGTGCATTTCCACTTCTGCATCCATTGGTGGAGCTTCAAAGGAGAACCATCATCTTAAATTATTTGACTGCAGCGGATTATTGTATCGTGGGGGTATTTCCATCAATGTGTTTTCATTGGTCAAATTTAAACAGGGCTCACATGACAAACAAGTATAACACTAAAGTGGATTAATAGCATAATTATGTCGAAATCTTAAAGGTCATTGAAAACATAATTTTTAATGTGTAAAGAACAACAAGAACACGGTACAAAATTTCTCAAAATACAGTACTTGGTGATATGATAAACTTTTGATAATTTGCAATACAACAACATTCAGTGTTTCATTACATAGATACACGTACCTAATTCTACATGTGTTACTGACATGATAAAATTAAAGAATGATAATCATTCTTCACTACAAAAACAATTTTCTAGATAAATGCCAAACCTGATAAGCAAACCCCATGATACACGCAAATAATAATATACAAATATAGCCCTTTCATGAGGTCGATCCATAGATATATCGACTTCACAGAAAAGCATATCGACCGAGCACGAAGTGCGAGGTTGATATGCTTTTCTGTGAAGTTGATATATCTATGGATCGACCGATTGAAAGGGCTACATTTGTCATATTATTTTTCAAAGAAAGCTTGACAAAACGACCTTTTACTTCTACGTCTGCTGGCTTCGCTTCCATATTGTTTACATGTAGTTAATGACGTGACCCGGAAAGAGAATTTGATTGGTTGAAATGACATACGTCAGCGAATCATATTCATTATTACACGTAGCAAAATTTCCCCAATCTATTATTAGAAAGTACAGGTCAATCCGATTTTTTAAAATTTTTATAATTAGAAAGACCTCGTCAATCCGCATTTCCATACTTTGACACGTGATATCAAACGAGCCAATGGTGAAGTACATTACAATACATTAAAATAATATTAGGATATATAGTCGGCATCAATAATGATAAGATATATAGTGGGCATCAATAATGATAGGATATATAGTGGGCATCAATAATGATAGGATATATAGTGGGCATCAATAATGATAAGATATATAGTGGGCATCAATAATGATGGGCTATATAGTGGGCATCAATGATAGGATATATAGTGGGCATCAATAATGATAGGATATATAGTGGGCATCAATAATGATAAGATATATAGTGGGCATCAATAATGATAGGATATATAGTGGGCATCAATAATGATAGGATATATAGTGGGCGTCAATAATGATGGGATATATAGTGGGCATCAATGATAGGATATATAGTGGGCATCAATAATGATAGGATATATAGTGGGCGTCAATAATGATAGGATATACAGTGGGCATCAATAATGATAAGATATATAGTGGGCGTCAATAATATTAGGATATACAGTGGGCATCAATGATAGGATATATATAGTGGGCATCAATGATAGGATATATAGTGGGCATCAATAATGATAGGATATATAGTGGGCGTCAATAATGATGGGATATATAGTGGGCATCAATGATAGGATATATAGTGGGCATCAATAATGATAGGATATATAGTGGGCATCAATAATGATAAGATATATAGTGGGCGTCAATAATGATAGGATATACAGTGGGCATCAATAATGATAGGATATATAGTTGGCATCAATAATGATAGGATATATAGTGGGCATCAATAATGATAGGATATATAGTGGGCGTCAATAATGATAAGATATATAGTGGGCGTCAATAATGATAGGATATATAGTGGGCGTCATTTCATTAAAGGGATTGGTGAATTGTTTTTTGAAAAAAATATTTTTCAATTTTGATGTTGAACTATAAAAATATAACTAATTTAAAGTTAAAAACTAAAATTAGGACCTTCTTAATGCAAGGATAAGAGGAATGTAGTAGCCTGAGCTCTGTCTTAGTAAACAAGACTTATGTATACAAATAAACTAGCAAACTGGTGATTTTGTAATTTAAAGCATCCTAGTTTTGCACAGACACAAATTCAACTATTAAATGGCACATTTTACCTAAAGGACACTTGAAATATATATCATAAATTTTGACAGATAACCATTATACATTTTCAGAAATTTGTAAATAATATACCTCAAACTTTGTTACACAACAAATAATAAACTCTCTATGACAAGCTTCTGTCAAGACATAATGTGCATGAATAACCTTATATTTTGTGAAACATTTTTTAAAGTACATTTATAGAAGTGAATTACCACCATAATTCTATGCATCCCTCTTGTATTTTTAAGTCTAAATTTGATTTTAATGCATGTATATGACCTCTATAATTTGATGTTACCTTGTAACATTTCGATTTCCATTCTTAACTCTAAATTTTATTTTGCTACATGACATCCTTAATTCCATGTCACATTATCATATTTTATTTTCTATTTCCTTTCATCTTGCTTCATTCCTACATTTTTGATTATAATATATTTGATTATATATATATCTCATTTCACTGCATTCTCTAAAACTCTAATTTATACTTTAAAACCTAACATTCTTAATTTTATTGAGATTTTATTTAAATAATGAAATAAAATTAAAAGCACAAATAGCGTATGGCATCTATAGCCTATCTATCTAGTAACTTTCAAAATATTAATGACTAATTCCACATTTATTCCTTCATGTAGAGACAAATAAATCATGCTACCTAGATGTACATGGAGTTAGGAACATTGTATCCACTGTTCTTTTGTGTTGTTTTTTTTCTTTTGTTTCTTTGTTCTAGGGACATTTTTGTTCTGAAGTGTTCTCAAGAACTTTTAGGATGATTCTTTACTATTTATAAATATGCAGAACTTGTGCCTTTTTGCATGTACATGCAAATGTACTGTGTCTCTAACAGGTCAGGGGCCTCCGTGGCTGAGTGGTTAGAGCATCACACTCAAAATCACAAGTCCCCTCACCTCTCGGTGCAGGTTCAATTCTCGCTCACATCGATATATGTGAAAAAGTTTGCCAGTTTACTTTTGAAAGGTCGGTGGTCTCTTCCCAGGTACATTGTACCTGGGTTCTCTCCTCCACCAATAAAAACTTGATGCCACTAGATAACTGAAAAATTGTTGAGTGTGCAGAAAACAATAAACAATCAATCAATTCCAACAGGTCTTCTCTGCAATCTCTCAATTTTTGAAATGACTTGAAAATCACCATATTGGCAGTCTTATCACTAAGATCATTATTTTCCTGATTTCAATCATGCTCTCAATACCTTGAAATATAACATGTAGGTATATATCATGTGACCCAACTGTCTATCAATCTAGACATTGCAAGCAAGCATATGGATATACTAATTCTGATTTGCTAGTACAAAAATGTCTGTTATATTTTTTTTTATCAATGACAAAATATTTATGACATAGGTGCATATCATGAAATCCTATCAAAAGATCCATAAATGTATATGAATGAAACACTGAATTCTGATTGGCTAATACTTAAATCTGTCTCTTATCAAGGAAGGAAGTGATTGAATAAAATTTTAATTTCAACAGATGAAGAACTTCAATGAACATAAAGCTTATATTACCTGATGGCTCTGGTCCTGACTCCAGTAATCTCCCCTGAGCACCAGATCGAGGCTTGCTCTTTTTCTTTTTGAACACCCTCCCATGATGCCTATGTTTCTTGAAGCAGCAGTATAGAAGAAGTATAGCTAGTATTGCCATGACTACCACAACTCCGATAATTATCCCCACCATCACTCCCAAAGACATGATGATCTCATCTGAAATGTCACCTGTATCAATATGGGTCATTGTAGATATGCAGTTTCATGGAATCTCACAACCAAGCTTTCTGATTTTCTGACATTAAAGTTGATAATTGAGAATTTCAATAAAGGCATATGAAAATGTTTCGGATTAACACTCACATTTTATATTAATTTTAGTAAAACGGCATGCTGCTGAGATACAATAAAAATACCATAATAATACTTTTTTCATACATTTAAACCCTAATATATATATATATATATATATATATATATATATATATATATATATATATATATATACACCCTCAGTTTTCATACAGATGTATACAATGCACTTTCTTGGGAACATTCAACAATTTTAATCATTTAATTCAAGCATGCAATAAAATGCCATATGAATTAGCTCAGTGTTTGAAATAACAATGCACCCGACTGCTCAAGATGCACAAATTTTGTTGCGGGTGAACAATTTCTTTGTATAAATACCTAGAGGATGTGTCAAAACTCCTGCTAAATAAAAGTTACATGCATCAAATTCACTTATCATACTGGTAACAAAGTTGCAAAATGCCAAGGGGCAAACCTTGTTAATTTTATACAGTTATATATATGATCCGGATCAAAGTCATCCTAGTCACATAATCATTTAATCAGATGAAGTTAAATTAAAATTTTGGCAGTTATATTCTCAGAGCTACATGTAGTAGGTCATTGACTTGGCAGACAATTTTTACAGACAGTCAGTCCAGCATGTATAGCTAAATATACAGCAAGTTTCAAACACTGAGTAACTAAATTGTTGACTGTGAAATAACATGAACTACAGACCTTCCAAAAACATAGACATACTTTGCATTGTTTTTGGCATGACTTGCAGAGAAAAGTCGTATCTTTCAGCACCGATTCTCTCTTTGTACAACTGCAATGTTAAGTAGCGGTCAGTACTACACACAGTCTGGGGGGACGATTTGCAGTTGTACTCCCTCTGAAAAAAAAACCCAAATCACCATGTAAAGATAGAGTAGAACCTGAAGATTTTGAGGTTCAAGCCCAGTATATGGACAGAGTAGTTCCAGCAGAAATGAATTAATCCTAAGCCTAACTCAAACCAAACCACTCCTTTTATAAAGTAATACCCTCGCAAGAACTACTTTGTCTGTATACTGGACTTGAACGGATTTTAGATCCATACTAAATCTACTGATACCCTGCTGTGGTCAATGCACGCATTTTTATAACAAATTATGAAAAATAATATGTAGCTCTCACTATTATGACTCAAAGTCAACTAAGCGATCGAGATCTCATGAAAAATTTGACCCGACAAAAATAAGTGATTCATGGTGTGCATTAGCTGCCTGTGTAAGAATTACACAATCATATATTTACTACACATGTACTGCACATTGATTTTACATGTATCACATATTGACTAAACCAGGGTTGGAAACTCAATGAAATTATGAGCCAGTCACAGGGCTGACTACACTCAATATTGAGTGAATTTTGCTCCCACCACCTGGGAAAATAGATCACCTCAGGCAGTTGGTCAGACTGAGCAATCAGCTCCACCCCTCCTAACAATGTTCATGTCCAGTATTTGAGGACTTCACCCAAACACTGGTCATCTTCCTGTCCTGACTTGCTACTCCAAAAGCATGCACAAGACAAACTTCACCAATTGTTTCCTTGTATCATAGGGTATTTAATTTGCTGAAATTGTCATTCAGTCTCAATTCACAAGAACATAATATCACCTGTATTCTTATCCAAAGGACTTAATTCTAATATATAAATTAATGATGGATAAATAAAGTTCTGATTTTGATTTCACATACAAAGCTTCTCATGAATTAACAGGAGTATTAATTAACAGGTACATACATAAATAATCAGGACTCATGTAAGGTTAGATAACTTTAACTGACAGTTAACTTGCCATTAGCAAAGCATTAACTAGGCTTTAACTGACAGTTAACTTGCCATTAGCAAAGCATTAACTAGTCTTTAACTGTCAGTTAACTTGCCATTAGCAAAGCATTAACTAGGCTTTAACTGACAGTTAAATTCTTGTGCAACGGAACCCTGAAGTCTTATTTACAGCATTCACTCATTGCATATCAGTTTTCATCTAAAAGGATTTTGTGAATCTGGTCCATTGCTCCTTGGTAAGTACAGACACACATATATATATAGAGTGCCTTACCTAGTCTTCAATTTAGAATATACTTTGCTAACTGATTACATGGGGGGAAATAAGAAAGATACTAACATACAAACAGTCATCACTGGGTTGCCGGGCCAAGTCTATAGGCTCATGTTCCTGGTACACTTTAAGATACACATTGCAATCATGAATCTTGAAGCTGTTAAATTTCACACACAGTTGTTGATCGGGATAAGTCTTGAATCGCAGTGAACACCTCATTATCTGGTAGGCCTGTCCACTTCCTTTAGAATAAACAGCATACTCCTCATCTTGAACCTCAAAGAATGCCGACATTTGACATGTTCCATAGGAATCCATATGCACTGGAAAATGACACGACAGATATAGAGGATGGAAAATCCTTCTTAGATACGTTGTTTGCTTCATTTTTTCACAATATATACGTATGATTTACTGTTTGGAGAAAAAAGTTTGCAATATTCTCATCTCAAGCACACACATTAGACTGTCACTACAGTAATTAATCTTTGCAATTGCTATGATTTTTTTTTTAACCAGAGTATGTTTCAGCTATGATTACATGCAAATATCATGAGATACACCATAAATTTCATAAACTTCTGATGAATACATCATGCAAATGCAAAAATGTTCATTCTAAATAGCTATGCCTAATTCATATGCAAACTGGATCATTAAATATGTCTTCAATGGATCCTTCACTTCATGACAGAATAGCCTTCATCAAATATGTTGTTAAAAAATGTGCTTTTATTATATAGTAGCCTTTCATGTATAAAACTAGATGTGTCATCAATATGACATAAATACCCAAGTCCAAGGATGCTAAATATATGTTATGTTAGCTAAGGCATATCCATACATGTATGAAACAAAACTACAAAATATTTATTCTTAATTTTGTTAATTTTCTTCAATTGACTGTGAAGAAAACTGATTAGAATTACATTAGTTTTTAAGGACATAGAAGTGCAAGGCAGACCTTACGATAAATTATTGATTAAGGTACTAACAATTATATCATCCGGCATCCTGTTCTTGTAATTTAGAAATGTGATGAACTGCAGAAAATGAAGAAAGAAAAAAAAAAGAAGAAGAGATTTTCAAGACCTGAAATGGTTGGGGCATTTAGTGTTACCCCTTTCCATTCGTCACTCTATCATTCTGTCATAGTTTTCTGAACTCTTTTATGTTGTAATTTTAGACAATTATCTGATTTATAGTATGTCTCTTTACTTTGATGACTTGTAAATCAAATTCAAGTTTTGTGTCAATTGACCTGTCGTCAAAGTTATTGCCTTTAGACTTGGAGAAAATTTCTAATTTTTCACGGTTTTCTGGGTTTTCTTCAGATTTTCTTTTAGACGATCAGCAGATTTTTTGTGTGTACTAATTTACAGTTCAAGATTCAATTTCCTAAATATCCAAGTTTTTTTGAAAAAAAAATCATTTTTTTCCCGCCCCCAAATAAGTTAATCAATGAACAAATAAGCATTGCTAGTGTGTCTTAATAATGAAATAATTAGTACCTTAATTAATAACTAATTATAAGGTTTACCTTGCACTTCTATGTCCTTATTGTAATCAGTTCTCTTCATAGCTGATTCAAGAAAATTAACAAAAGAACCAATATGATATTCTAGTTTTGTTTCATACATTTACATTTTCACAGATTTAGTTCATATACCACAAGAAAACCATAACAGACACATTATTTTCAGCAGTTTCCTTTCTTTTATGGCATTTTGATAAAATAAGAGGCCCACAGGCCTTAATGGTCATCTAAGTACCACAGCCAATACACAGACCACACAATTATTTTTTTCTTACACGTGTCTAAGAGTAAAGAAGATTTTCCAAGATTTAATACATTTTCACTAGTCGAAGAAATCCATATTGGCCCTACCATAGGGCCTAAACCACTAACCCAGAGGATATCATTTTTACAATTTACATCATAACCATGCCTTTGGCTTTTTCTCACATGTCTGAGAATAGAGAAGAAGATTTTCTAGGATTTGATATGCGAGTATCTTTACTATATGGCCGTATTGGTCCCACCCTAGAGACTGAACCCCTAACCATGAATTTAACAACTTTGATAGAGGGTTTCATGGACATCATAACCATGCATCTGGTTTTTCTCCCACATGTGATAGAGTAGAGAAGATTTTTAAAAATTTGGCATTTTTGGGCAGTTGTGGCCTCATCCATGAGGAAGCCTGGGGGAGCAAAATCATAAATTTCACAATTTACATTTATTTCACAATTAAGGTCAAGATCTTCATAGACACGTCACATCATAACCATGCATTTAATTTCTCTCACACATGAAGAAGATTTTCCAAGATTTATTTACTACATGGTCATATTACCCCACCCTAGAGACTAAACCCCAGACCATAGGGTCATGAATTTCACAATTTTGGTAAAGGGCTTCATGGACATCATAACCATGAATTTAATTTTTCTTCCACATGTCTGGGAGTAGAGAAGAATATTTTTGAAAATTTGTCGTCTTTTTTTTTTATATTTTTTTCCCAGTTTTGACCACGCCCTGGAGGAGCTAAGATCATAAATTCACAATTTACTTACATTCCTCTTGTCATAAAGAAGCTTCACACTAAAAAACGGTAACAATTGGCCAAGTAGTTATCAAGAAGAAATCAAAAGTGTACAATTGTTATTCTACAACTGATGACATTAGACAAAAAGCTACAATAGGTCACCGGAGTCACTCAGGTGAACTTAAAAAATGTTGCACATTTCAGGTTGGTTTTATCCTTGCCATATAACAGGAAAATATGGACTACCTAACTGAAGGATTACATCAAATATCTTACAACAAATTGCTTGAGAAAATATATCCTGATCAAGAAATGACTAAGGGATATCATATGCAAGAGACAACATTTGATGACTTGAATGTGCTGCAGCTCTTATACAAATTTCAATCGCTCTAAAGAGTATAACCTCTACTTTAGAACCATAAGACGAGAGTTTAGAGAATTAAACCTTTCAAGATAAAAAGTAAAATATGCCTGTCAATTAGCTCTTGCTTATGACAATCTACCACACATCTGAATATCATTTTACTACAGAAAAAAATGCATTTTCATTATATTGCTTTTAATGTTATATTTGAGCAATATTTCTAATTGCTTCAAGTAAAAATCTTTTCTAGTTTGGTCTTAATTGTAAGAACCAGTGGAATATATGAAACAGTTCATCTACATGTGGGTGGGGAGGGGGGGATGTTTCACCTTGGTGGGTGGTCAGCTTGTGTAATTTGCCCTTACATTAAATGGGGGAAGCCCACAACTATTGCCCAAATATTAAGCAAATCTTAAACATGCTGTGTATATATAATGGTTAAAGTACAATCAAGTTGCCTAAATATATGTCATAAAATCAAATAAAATATATAATGTAACAAAAAAGTAACTCTGTACTAAGAATTTATCAACATGTATTTACTTACTCAAACAGCTGGAAAACTGAAGCTTACAAAGAAAACTACAAAATAAAAATATGCCATGCAAATTAAGTGGTTTACACAACACTAAATCAAACAGTAATATAAACTAAGGGAAACAAAACATACACAAACCAATGATGATGATATGAAATTAAATTATGTACTTGTTAAAGTTGTTTATTTAATGCATTTTTTAAAATATTCTTATAATTAAGATAATAAAGAATTGACCTATAAACCCCTTTGTTCATCCAATGGACAAGATTTAAACACATTTTGCATAAATTTCAGCTTGGCTATTTTTTGGTTGCATGCCATACAACTTTTTCATTTACATTCCTACACGTACACCCTCAGTGGGGACGTCTTAGCTCTAACGTGTCACGATTTTGAATCTACGCATAAGAGAAAACCTGCATTTTAAATGACAAACTGTAGATTGATCCTGATAGTTGTAATTGAATCAGTATATGTTCTATACTATTTTCTATCTGTAACACCCATCTTTACAAAATTTTTATTACATAATGAAGTTTAACAAAATGTGAAACTTTTGTTGTTCCTAGCCCAGTGGATCCTGAGAAAAAGTCTGCACCAGTCCCATCCTAATTTTTCTAAATTTGTTTTTATCCACTTTTCTAGGACTGGTTGCTTGTGTGGATGTGGATTTACCCAGATTATTTAATAATTGATGATGGAAAACGAGTCCCTCTTGTTCAGTAGTTTGATATGCCTGCAAGGGGAATGTAATCAAGAAAAATATTTATTAAATATAATTGATTTTTTTTTTACCTGTCTACCCCAATTATGTCTTTCATGTTAGCAGAAACAGAAAAATAATTATTTCTGGCCTCATATGCATGATCTAAATTTTTACCCCATGATAATTTTGCCATTCTGGTAAAGTAATTGAAAACTGCCAGACTGACTCACAAACAGCTACAAAGAAACCTACATTTATTACACAGAACTGGAAAAGGTTGAGCTCTGATGAGCACTTTACTTCTAGACTTCAATACTCAATTCATGAATTTTTCACATCATACAGACCTTAGCAGCTAAGAAATGACAGTGATAACAAGCCTGCACACAACATGATGTATTAAATGAATTGCGCTCTCGTCAATAACACTTTACCCCGATCAATACAAAACTTTGTCAAATGAAATTCAACATGTATCGGCTAATATGAATATTTGAATTCAGTTGTGACTCAAATCAACATGGCACAACATCAAATGAGACAGACAGACATTTGTGACTTTGTAATACATTTATGGCCATTCCTGGATCCACTGTCTGCTGCTATGGTGCTGGCTATCAGGAAAATCAGCGGGTGAAGTGAGGTTGGGATGGGTCCCATCCTGTTCCCTGGGTATTCCCCTTCCTCAGTGGTTTATTAATGAACTCGCCTCATCACAGTGTGTGCCCTACAATAAATACAAACAATGTTCAGAGTGCTCAGATTTCTATAACATCACACATTCTATAGTATATTTCAATGACAATTCAAAACTACAATGCAAGAGTGAGACAAAATGATGTGTGTTCATGTGGCAACTCATACAAATGAAAGTTTTCATATTTTCAGCTTTTGAATTCACCATATTGTAATAATATTGGGAGAGCCTTCCTGAATTGATATTCACTTAACTGGTCAACAGGCAACAGAACCACACTGAAAGTTATGCGTAAATGATTTTGATATGGGAAGCATCCTCCTTGATTCTACAGGCTTGAATTACAAGAAAAAGCTTTTTAAATGAGAGCTGATATTAAACAATATGGAAATCATTATTCCCAGGAACCAATCTGCTACCATCTTTCCATCACCTGTGGACTGGTCTCTCAACAAATAATACAGAACAGATGTTTATTGACTTTTACTTAAAAGTAAAAAAAAAATAAATGTGTTAATGCAGCCAGAAAATCCATACAGAATACCACATAAACATTTATCTCTTTCTCTCTCTCACAGAGAGAAAGAGAGAGAGCAAATGTAAAGATGCTAATTAAAACTTAATCACTAGCCTTTAATGAAATTCAACAGGCCTAATATTAAAAAATGTAAGATCATTATCCTAGTGTGTTAATGCAGAACATTCTAATATCAAAAAAAAAAAAAAAAAAACAACAAAAAAAACAAACAAAAAAAACCATTTATGAGACTCAGCTGACAACATGTATCACTGTAAGGGACAAATATTACATAACCATTCTTTTCCAGTGATAGCACAAATTTTCACATATGAAATGTCCAGATTGATTTGTTGTAAAAGTACACATTTTATCGGTAATTTAGTCCATTTGCCACTTAAAGAATGCTGCCTATTTCTGATCAAGGAGAGACAGAACTACGAGTATGAGTAGGATAATATTTATTTAAGTATTACTGAATTTATTACTATGAATCGAACTTCTAAAACTATACGTTGAAAGTTTTCAAGTACAATGTCTATGGTATACATTCCAAAGAGCATTTACATGTAAGGTTCTTATGTTGAGATGAGCTTAATCATAGAGATCTCAGACATGAATAAAACCATTTCAGCCAGTGTAGAATTTAAAGACCCAATTATCAGGTGTTGACCATAGAGATCTAAAACACACATGAAACTGATCAGCAAAATTCGAGTACCAGTTTAGTAGGTGGGGATTCACTGTCATGGTTTTCATGGCAACAACTTTCATGTTTCCTACTTTTGAAAGAAGCCCATAATAAATTGATAATGAAAGGACACATATTTGTAAAATAATCATACATCATGACTTTCAGTCATATGTGCAGCTATTATGCTTGCCACATACAGTAACACCACGGTTTACTCACTAGCTAGAACAAATACCATTTTAAATCATAATGCACATCAGTACTTACCTCTCACAGTATAAATCTATAAGCAAATTAAAAACTCTCCATGACTCAACAAAGCTGGGAGAGAATTGTTTGCTACAGTGTCAGAACCTCTCAAATCAATAGCTCAACACAGTTTACCACTCAACACCATCAATCAATGAACTGCTGAAAAATGTCAGAGCCTTTCCCTGCAGCCAATGAATTAAGGGCATCAACAAGATCTCCTGATCAATTAATGGGTCAATACACAGATATATATATATATATATATATATATATATATATATATATATATATATATATATGGCATAATGATCAACAAGTCGTACAAGCTGCTCTTGTTAAGCAAGATTTATCCTGTTACACATTGTCTTTAAGCATCAGTGGCACTTACTCCTGTCAATTCTACCTGGATATCCATGTATCTGATACACAGATTATTAGTATGTCTTGATTGCTGTCATATTTAATTTGTGGAATACGTATGAATGCTAAAAAAAAAAGTGATAAAGCTAGTGGTACACATAAATTAAGTTTATCAAATGATCAACAACCAAGCATATAAATCCTGAAGAGGAAGCTAAACCACAACTCCTCTGTTAAATATTTTTTAAAAAATTATCTAGACAATAATTCAAGAAATAATCAAATTTCAATTTTGAAAATACATGAGTAGGAACAACGATGCTGGTATACTTCATGAAGCGTGTTAGTGCTTCATAGAAATAATGCTGGCATGAAGTATCACAGTTGATACCCTTATGTATTTTCAAAAATTGATTCAAGAATAGAAAATTCCAGGCTGCTTTAAAATATGTTATCTATGATGGAGACAGTAGTATCAATCTCATTTGCTACCATGTTGAATTTTAAGGAATGCCTATTGGGAAACCTGTGAGAGGTGCTCAATACACCAAATAGGTACCATCTATCCACAGTGTGCAAAGCAAATGACAAAGTTGAACTATTTGTAATTTTTCTATTAAAAATTCTGAACAAATTCAAAAAGTTACTTGTACATCTTTAATGTGTCTATAACAACTATACAAGGTCTGAAAGCTGTAAGAGGAGTTGTTTACGCAAGTAGATACCATCTATTTAAAAGATGCTGAAAAAAAATTGATGAATTTCAACTATACATAAATTTTTTGAAAAATGTCTGAGCTCTTCCAAAAAGTCACGTGTACATTGTCAATGTGTCCATAATAACTGAACAAAGTTTGGAGACTGTTAGCCTATAGGTGTGAGAGGAGCTGATTATAGAAAGTAGGTACAGTCTATTCAAAAGATGCTGAAAAAATGATTAAGTTAAACTACATGTAAATTTCTCAAAAAATGTCTGAGCACTTCCAAAAAGTGTGACTAAGGTGAGTGGGGAGTTGATTACACAAAGTAGGGTACCCTATATGAGGATGCCTGCCCAACCGGCATTCACCATACTATAAACCGGACGCACATTGTGCAACCTGTCCAAAAACGAAACTTATTTTTCATATTTACATTCTACTTTCATTTCTGTCAGAATTCCCAGCTAGACATACTATTTTCACAACTACATTGCATTCATAAAGAAATGGATATCATTACACTTTGTATAGATATCAATATGATCAAAGGCAAAATCATTAGAAATTTTTTCTAAATATTTCTTTTTTGTCAAATGATCTTGATCTGATGACCATGCATAACATTTTTTCCATTGGAATGGCCTTAATAGTTTTCATTACACAGGTCAAAATTTTAAGTATGTAAACGTGTCATCATTAGAAATGCATCATCATCAAGATCACATCTACAAAAAATTAATCAGCCCCGCCCACTGACAGTTCAGATGTTACAAGCTGTTTTAGAGAAATTAAATAAATAGCCACGGTTGCAAGGTCATCAAACATAGCAGAGTTGGAGATACTTTGAAAAGAGGATTACATCCTTTACATATAAAATACTCTCACCTTTCCAAACCTTTCAAGTTGCTGTCTGAGTGTCATCAGCTTACCCTAGTTAAATTCCATTTCCCTCATTTTTGTGGTTCAAATTCGGAAAATGGATCAAAGGTCAATACCATCTTAGAAGCCTTACCACAAAGAGTAGTTAGAATATGCCTATTAAATGTTTACATCCTATATCATAGAGTTCAAAATTTATACTCTGTACTTCAAAGTTTCAATGGGTATGTCAAAGGTCAAGACTCCAAGATTATTCAATGTAAAATTATTAACAAGGCCTTGCTATTAATAAAATTCAAAACCCTTTGGCTTACAGTTTAAAACCTGTGATACGAGTCAGTTTAAAAAGCCCCCCCCCCTCCCAAAGACAAACAATTGGACAAACAAACAAAAAAACTTCACTACTAGGGGCAGAAAAATGGAACTTGGGTTGTCTAATAAGTATACAACAATAGTGATGTTCCAGTTATCACTGATAATCAAAAATCTCTTGTTGATATAAAGCTATCCGATTCTGATTATTGACTATGTTTTTGATATATTCAATCATGATCAATTATGTGCAATATTATAAACATGCAGCAACACATTCACTTGATTCATAAAGTTACGCCCTGCAGTAATCCTTACATGCAATACAAACATTAAGAAATAAATAATACGGTTAAAGTTGGTTATAAAGCATTTGAAAAATAAATGGATTTTTTGATAATGATTTAATCATTAACTGATTAGTCTTTTGATTATTTCCAATAAATTTATTATGAACATTCTCTGGTTTACCAATCACTAAAGTTTAATGGCCCCTGTTTAAACTCATTCATGGAAATCAATCTAAGTGTCAGAGCAGACAAATACCAGATTTATGAATTTCAAGACTTATGAAAAATTGCACAAGAACCTATGGTAATAAAAGCAGGTCAATCAAGGTGAAACTTGAACTTGATATGTAGTAACCCTTGCTCAGTTGGAGAATATATACACAAAAGGTTTCAACAATTCATATCAAAATAAGGCCAAAATAAAATATGTGTGTTTCTGGTTTCCTGACCTTACCTACAGTTTGCTGCCGACCCTAAATATTTTATTGACAATATATAAAAATAGTACAAAAATCTGAAATTTTCAGAATTTTTTTTTCTTTTTGTGTTCAAGTTTCTCTCTTTACCTTATGACTATTGGTCTTCAAATTGTTTGGAAAGTATTTGTAAAGTATATAGACCTGTATTCAAAGCATATCAAAAGTTAAGACTTCAAATAAAATGTTTTAATCAATAAAATGTTTTACCTACCTAATTTTGGGGGGAGTGAAATAGGACACATATATTTTATTTTGGCCTAAGTACAGAAAATGATATGGGGACAGACTGATAAACAGACATCTAGAGGAAACTCCCTTCTGGTTACACTGTTAGGGGAATAAAAAGTGTGACAGCTGAGATATAAAAACATGATATTGATCTATACGGCAAAGGAAAATCTGATATGCAAGATCTAGGAAACCAAGAACTTAAAGACAACTGACACAAAACTACAAAGTGAAAGGATGATGTACTATCAGTAATGGGTGTAGAGGTCACTTAATGGCCTCAAGTCTTCCAAGAGATGCAACAGACAGAGGTTATATTCCATAGATGCTGAATTTTACAACACTCTAAAGAAGATCTCCATACTTATATAAATCATTTCAATTTCATCTTAGTCTTGTGGTCTCCTACACAATCCAGTGACCACATTATGCCTGATGTATAACAAAATGTGAAATTGATCATAGCCAGGACAAGATGTTGTAGGTACAGGGATGTCACAGTAGGTTAGATTAACTTACAATATGAAATTCACCCATACCACTTGACAGAAAATTTGATTTTTATACTTTGGAAAATAAATTATGTATTTGTTAGCTTAGTGAACATGATCAACTTGATTAATTGTAGGCTTCTAAATAGATCAGATTTTGCAATTTTCATTCTACTACAGATTTTCTTCTATAAAGGACATCTTGATTCCATTGAGAGAAGCAATGTAAGGGATGGATTAAGGTCCAAATCCACCCACCTCGAGTTTAGTAGTTGTGTGTGTGTATGTGTGTCAATTTTTCTGCACCTAAAGTTATATATTACTGAATTATGTTAGGCTAGTCCTCAAGCTTAAATTGAGATAGGACTCTTAACTATTGCATGTGGTAGAACAGACTTCCCTAGGGAAATTTTCTGGTTCCATTCATGTACGTGTAGCAGCACTTACTCAAGCTCCGTCAACATATCATCTAAAGATTAATGAACTTAATCAACTCAGGCCTAATGAAGATTGACGATCTGCTGGGCTATATTGTTAATGCAACCATTTGTCTACAAGGCTAGCATAACCCAATCAGTATTCACCAACATTATCATCAAATATTTTTTTCAAAGTTTATTTTAATTGAGGTTCTACCTGTAGGACTGCGTCATTGACAGACAAAAAGATATGAAAAGTTTCTCGAGATCCTTTTTTCTTCAAGCCCCAGCATCCGCATCAATTATTTGCCAACAGGTGTCGCTCCGAACAAAACTAAAAACAAATCTTTTCACGAGTTGGAAACAATAATTCCGGAAAGGGACGGAATCAATATTTTAAAAGTAGGCACTAATACGATACTTTAAAGGGTCCTTGTCATTATAAGGGATGAGATACTAGTATATATAATATCATTAAAAAAAATAGCACAGAGTGATAATACAAATAAATTTTGCAATATTTTGGTGTAGACCTGCATGTATGACTGTGCTTACTTAGTTCCCATATATTCAGGAGTAAAGAAGAACGTGTCTTTTCTGATTATCCATGTGGCTGCACCCTAAATATCAGAGAGAGAGAGAGAGAGAGAGAGAGAGAGAGAGAGAGAGATGAACGTGTAAAGTGAGGTCAAATTTTTCACTATTTGATTGAAGTTGTACGGACAGGACTGCACTGTGAGGACAAAAGTCCTGTCCTCACAAAAGTGACTTAAAGTACGTGAAAGATGTAGATAAAAGAATATTAACTAAGTGAGGACAAGTGGCATGAGGACATGTCCTTACTAAAGTTCTCTCTCAGAACCATTCAAAAGAGAGTATTAGATAAACGTTTATATGTGATCCTATAGCTATACCTAACATAGTACTTTTTTACCTTAAAAATAACGCATGCTATAAGGTCTTCAAGAAATTGTGTGTGTATGTGTGTGTGAGAGAGAGAGAGGGGGGGGGTATACATGTCTCTTATATTTTACCTTTCATTTCAACTTAAGCCTTAAGAATTCGCTTACACGGCAATCTGGGTGAAAAGGCCATGAAGTTTCTCAGAGGAGTTTCCGATTGACTCGGATGAAGAAAACTTTGAAAATCATCAAATATAGATAATCTTTTATCGAGAATCAATAGGTCAAATTCAAACAATTTAAGAAAAAGGAAAAAGCGTAAACTTTTTGTTATTTGAAGGCGCGGCCTGTATCAGTGATCGAGCTACACTTTACATCAAGTTTCCAGTTATTTCGCAAGATTTATTGCTTAACAAAAATAAAATTCGATACTTATAATAAATAAAATAAAAACAACCTTCATAATATTCCGTTTATACGGGATAAGCATCGAAAATAGGGGGGGTTCTGGGTCTGTCAGATCGCGCAGTTCGTCGCTACATTTGATTTCTTTTTTAATGCTATTCAAAGGGAACCCAGAAGAATCGTCCCTTAAAATATTTGGTGGGGGGGGGGGGGGGGGGGGGGACACGAGGGCAATATTTCCTGATGTAGTCCCAGCCCCTTTTTCTTTTTTTTCCCCCAACGCTATAAACTATTAATAAGGGCCCTCTCCAGATTTTCTTGCAATTCCGCAGGTACACATGATCATGCACAGCATTTTCTAGACTTTCTTCTAATCACTGAAATATATTAATGCTCTCAGTCATTGTGGTTTGGGAGGGGGATTGGGTATGGGCTTTGAATACAGGTATTACCAACGACGTTGAATTCTTGTTGCAAACTGAGGTGGAATAATCAATCAAGGTATCAACCGTATCAAAAGTCATTCATTCATTCTTTCTTTCCCCATGATGGGATTAATGTATAAATATAGTCAGTTACCTACAATACATATTAATGACAAAATGTCGGAGAAAAACGAAATGATAATAAACATGATATTAAAGATATTCAATGAACTGTCACAACACGTGTACTTTTTTTTACAAGTTAGAACATTGGCTGGGTGATTAGTTAACCCTGACTGGCAGATGACGTATGTAGCGCTGATGTATAGCAGTAGCGTCGCTTAAAAATCTAAAGTTTTTAATTTGGAAAACTTCAAGTTCACCAGGGTCCATATTGGTATTTGGTATTTGACCAAGGAGAATGCAGTAGAACTCATCATCTGTTCGGCCACACAGTTCTGCAGAAAGATCAATGCGATAGTGGTTAATAATGTCGGCCCACCAGTTGTCTCGGATATTGGTAGTAATTGAGCACGAACAAACAATATGTTCGAAGAGGTTAAGGAAACATGCACCACAACATTGACAACAATCCTGATATTCACGAGGATTGTCAGTAATCAGTTTGCAAATTAATTTGTACAATCGAATTTCGAAACAGCTCTTTGGTATTTGCCAAAATGATGAGGGATGACGCCCATTAAATATTGCAAGGAATCTTGAAAAGTCAGAGTCGGAGGACATCCTAAGGAATCGCAGATATTTGTGAGTTTTCTTGATTGCAGATCTTACAGTAATTTTCCATGAATGTTTTGAGGGAAAGAAACCGTCCTCTAACCATTGGTGTAGGTGATCAATGAGGTTATAGGTAGTCAAGAGTTGGAGAACGTCGGGTATGAATCCTCTTTGGTTATTTGTTAATTCCAGAAGGTATGAGAAGAGCGTTGTAAGAAAAGTTTGTTTTGGAAGGGACTGACTGGACATACGACATAAACGACCAAAAAACAGAAGTTCCCGAGCGTCTATTTCAGTTGAAATTGGATAAACGTCGAGGAGGCTTTCGCACATGTCAGACCTTGTTTGGAGTGGGAGATTCAAAGCAGATTCACAAATAGAATGCTGAAACACTTGAAGGCGTCGAGAACCAGCTGCAGACATGTTGTTCCAAAGTTCACAACTGTACAAAACAGATGGTAGCACGACGGATTTGTACAGTTTTGCGAATGTTAGAGGATTAAGATATGGAGATCCGATATCTGTGAAGGCGTAAAATGAGTTTTCTCCTTTTCTACATGCATTCTTTATGTGGTCTGACAGAGAACCGTTGTTATTGACAAGTATTCCTAAATGTGTGTGAGAATTCATATAGGGTATGGGTTTGTCCCCGAGAGTCCATACGAAATCCTGACTAGTGTTTCTGCCTTTGGAACGGAACTGTATTACACAAGATTTGTCAGCATTGAAATTGAATCGCCATTTTTTGGAATATTCATGTGCTATGTTTAACATATTTTGCAAGGACATTGGCGTTAGGCTTATCAAAGAAATGTCATCTGCCAGTGTGGGACATTTATTTGCTACAGTTAATAGTTTTGTACATGTTGAACTCTGTTCTAAATTGTCAATTAACTCATTAACAAATACTAAATACAAGAATGAGGACAACACACCGCCTTGGCGTACACCTTGTAACACATTAAACCATCTTGATTGGGTTTGGTTTACAATAACGGAACTGGATGTATTTGAATGACAATCATCGATAATTGACCAACATTTACCATTTACGCCTAATTCGTACAGCTTGTAGAGTAGACCTTGTCACCACAGTGTCAAATGCTTTAGAACTATCGAAAAAACTTATATATACATTACTTCCTTGTTCTAAATTGAAGTTAATTGTTTCTTTCAAATTGAAAGACGCGGTTAAGCAACCTAGTTTTTCTTGAAATCCTTGTTGTTGCTTGTTGGGAAAGGATTGATTATGAAGAATATACTTCGAGATTCGGTTATTTAAAACACTTTCAAAAATTTTGAGGAAGCCCAATCAATCATTTCCTGTAAACAATTCTATGCATTTATCTGGACTTATTTCCCAGTTTAAAACAATTGTAATCTTCAAATTACATCCCCTGAATTTTTGCTTCCTGGATAAAAAATTCGATCTGCTGTATCAGTTGACTCCGAGTCATGCTAGTGTAACTTTTGATGAACATGCAATCAAAATATCATTCATCTTTTTTAAAAATATTAGAAAGGAACAATATAATTTAGGATGAAGAAAAAAAATCGCCAAAATGACCTTTACTATCTCTTAAAGAAATAAGCAACCGAGTGTAAAATGAAAAACCCACAGTTTAAATGAATTTATTATTGAAATCATTTTAAGTGTACAAAGAACATTTATTTCAATTCACCTGCTTCTAAAAATATAAATATAGGTGTATAATGACTTACAAATCTAAAATATAGAATTGAATGAAATTGTGGAGAAACAAAATTCTGAAAACATATTACAGTGCAAATATACAGAGAATGATACTCAACTAATTGTATATAAATACAAAAAGAAATGCATTTTGAACTTGCTAAAGCCAAATCACAAATTATAAATCACTTTGACATATAGAGTATATACTTATCTGAGTATATTCTGAAAAGAAACATTTAACAGTAGATTCCTGATTTCAAAATCAAAAGAATCAATCTTCTTGTAATTTTGTGATGCCCCTTTTTTGTTCCAATACTTCAGATGAATTACATTTTCACAATTTGATATGCAGAGATAATCTTCAGGAAATAAACTTTGACAATACTCCCTCAACCATGTTACTATAAATATCAAATAGATTTTACAGTAATACAGAGTGAGAATTCAAATTCTTGAAGGAAAAAACGAAAACACTCACAAAATCACAATATTTGTTCTGATAAATTTGGTCTCATAAGTTTGAATTGATACCTAGAGCAGCACCAATATGACTATACTTAAGAAATTTTACTGAATACTAAGCATTCTACAATGTAAAATGATTTTCAAATGGGACAGACACTATCTGGGTAGATATTTTAGTGGGACTCGCATTAAGTGCCTTTGGTGCTGAAGAAAAAGTGCTAATTTATGGCTGCATTAAAACTCTTTACATAGTCATTGATGTACATAAAAGAAGCACCAAATCGTGACTACACTACTGGTGTATCAGTTAGGAATGCACTTAAACATGAAATATGCTGAAGTAAGAACACATACTGTTATATATAACACCCTGTATGCCACAATTAATTTCAGTGTCAAAACATTTTAGCATTTAAAAAAAGAGATCATTTCTTATAGGTTGCTCTATATTTGAGGTTTTTGGCCCAAATCCAAAAACTCCAAGCGGGAGGGAACCATATGCAGGAAAGGTGTAACTTTGGTTCCCCTAACTTTAAGATGCTACACACCAGTTTTGGTCAAACTTGACCATATTGTGCTTTAAAGAAGAAAAACATGTTCAAAAGTCAAAGGATGACAGCTTTTGAACAAATAACTGACAATCACAGATCCCAACAGCTGGGTTACCTGACCTAAAAACTAACAGTATAATTGTACTTAAAATTATATTTAAAAAATCATAAATTATATTACAAAATCAGAGTAACCTTGGATTCCAAGACCTCTGAGCATACAGCTGCTGTACAAACTGAAAATACATTGTATATATACATGCATCTACTTCTAGCATGAACAATGTTCACATACAGTGCATGTCTACCCATCATATCCTGTACACTGTGTATTTATCAAGAATGTGAGCGAAACATTAAGGAATTCATCTTCAGGACAACTTTTACAATAAAATATCACAGTTTATATTGGATACAAGTCATCAAGGAATGTACATTTAATGCATAGCTATGTAAAAATACTTTTAATGTACTCCCAAGTTTTATTAACGAATTGCTAAGGGGAACCACATTCTCTCTGAGCAATATGTATTCATGTGGACCAACAAGTACGCTTAACACATAAAAAAAATGACTGACTTGTGGCAATAAATATTCATGAAAAAGAAAAGCTCATGATTCCTGTACGAGAATACAAATATAATATATACATGTAAAAACAGATTCACAAAATACTGCACAAAGTCTTGTAACTTAACAAAGTCAAATGATGAAAAATTATGAATTACTACACTTGCTACAAGTAAGATATAAATTTTGTTTTTGAAAATACATGAGGGTATGAACTGTGACACTTCACACCAGTATACATTTCATGATGTGCTAACATGCTTTATGAAGTATGCCATCATGAAGCATTGCAGTTCATATCCTCATGTGATTTCAAAAACGAACTTTATTTTTTACATCTACATTCATTATCAGGTACCCATAGTTAATTTCGCTTCATTCCTCTCTCCATCACATGATGAAGAGAGGAACGAAGGGTATTCAATCATGGGTATCTGATGATGATTTACATTCTACTTTCATTTCAAATCAGAATTCCAAGCCATTAAAATAGACATACTATATGTATCAAGATTCATACACACATTGTTCACAACTGCAGCGCATTCATGAGGATATGGCTATCATTACAATTGTACAGTTATCAGAGGCAAAAACTTTGGAAATATACAGATATACTGATGAGTATTGTTCAGTATATCATACAGTTCTGTGGGACATTGATGCTAAATTGCAGAAAACTACTGTTTACTTTTTCACATGTATTTATTAAGGTATGTACAGGTGCATAAGAAAGTGAAATGTCCTTATTTGATTTTAAACTTTACGAATATTTTTCCCCTTAACATGCACTTAATTACAATCTCTCATAAGAATAAATAAGTCTACCTCAAGCTAATTTCCTATTCCTTCTAATTTCAAAACCCAGGCCCATTTACAAGGCATTAAATTCCATGCAATCTGAGGTATCTTAATGTCAATACCCCCTGTGGCACCCTTATTCCAGTCGAAGTTGCCCTGGTAACCCAGAAGAGATACTACAGTTGCTGTTGTTGTTTGGGGTGCCCCAAGGGTAAAAGTCCCTGCTTTTGGCCACTGAAGAAGAATAGCGTAAACTGTGTATCCTGAAGAGGATTTCTTTTTTGTGTACCTACAAAAGATAATGGTGAGATGGAGTCAATTTGATTTGATTTTTTTTTTAACATATTAACTTTCCACAGATGGTATCTCTTTCTGTTTGTTAATTCTTGTTGCTACAGTAGCATGGATTACATTCAGAATCCAATGAAAATTTATCCAGAATTAAGCAGTGAGAATAGTCACTCATACTGAAAAGCATGGCCACATCACATCAGTGCTAATTAACCTTCAATGACTCCCAGTTCATTATCCTATAAAGTATAAAGTACTTGAGCACAGAATTGGACCCACTTAAGTGAAGTCATTACCCTATATTGTCGACCTAGAAACTTGTAACTGGAAAATGGAATGCCTCTGACTGTTACTCGGACTTGAGCTCAGACTTACTGAAACAAGCTCTTTGACTATTCAGTGCCTACACTATGGAACCTTTACTGGTTGGATTACATCATGTCAAATAATTGAATATTTTTCAATTGATAATTCTTCTTCTTTTTTTTTTTTTTTTTTTTATACAGAATAGTATAAACTCACCACACATTCTTAGTAACTGTGTCATTCTGATGTGACCAAGGTCTAGTTCCATAAATAGCATCACCATTCACGTTCAGCCACTCCCCCATTTGTTTCAGCCTCTCCTCCATGATTGGCACGATTCTCCCATAGCTAGTGGGACCCACATTCATCAACATATTTCCTCCGCAGCTGACAGTGGTCACAAAAGTCTTGATTAAATCCTCAATGGACAAGTAGTTACTCAGTGGTGCATTTCTACGGTAACCCCAAGAGTAGCGATCTATTGTCATGGCATTTTCCCATTTGTGGGTTTGTAGTTTACCTGGAAAACACAATGAACAGAGAAAGTTATAGAGAAAATTTGTCACTGATGATCAAAGTCTGCACTCATGTAAAAGCAAATTTCCTTCATTTGTGTGGCTGATACTTGTACTTGAATGAAATATGATGTGCTTTCTTTATACTGTATCTCATATTTCAAAGTACAACAGTAAATAAATTTTAACAAAGAACATTGATAAAAGAGTCTTATGTCCAAAAGATGGCAACAAAAAGCAAGAAAATCAGTGTTGCACAAGGTACATTATAATGAGGTTGATAGGGTTAAAACATTTAGTAAAATCTGTTAAAATGGTTTGAACACCCATGTAATCTGACAAATGTGTAATCTGTTTTATTGTGAATTCCTACCCTAACTTTCATTTCTCTTTCTTTTTCCACATTCTCAACGTGTAATCCTGTCCAACATGAAGAGAAAATTTTTTCTCTGTAGGTTTCAGATTATTATAATCATTGCTGGTTAAGGGTTGCAAAATTTAGGCCTATGCTTGGCATTTATGGCCTTTGAGCAGGGAAGGGAGTTTTATCGTACTCCACCTGCTGTGACACAGGACTTCGGTTTTTGCAGTGTTATCCAAAGGACTACCCCACTTAGTCACCTCTTATGACACGCAAGAGGTACTGAGGACCTATTCTAATCCAGATCCCCCTGAGAAAGAGACAATCAATTAATATGTACATTATTTCACTTTTATAATTATACTAGGATTGTACCTCTACTTCTTCTAATGTCTATCCCGAGTCTTCTAGTTTATCATAAACTGATTGTAACCCAGATTCCAACTAAAACACATCCAGTCTCTATTGTAATATATTTAGACAGTAACCCAGGGATTTGTTTTTAATCATAATTTGAGTTAACACCAGTTGTAACCTGCTGTAGCATACCCGTCGTGTGATCCACATTCCTATTGTAATTTGATGTTTGTGTATCTGGATTGCAGATCATGTTCCTAGTTGGATTGTACCTTATTTCAATGGCTACTTACCCCATACATACCTGGCCTATATTCCACCTTATTTGGATTGTTCATGTTGTTGTGGATATGTATTACCTAGATTGTACCAAATACTGTTGTGGATATATACCTGGACTTTACCTGATGTTTTATTCGTGGATGCATACCTGAACTGTACCTGATAATGAAATGGATAATGTGTACCTCGTGTTGTTGTGGTCATGTGTATATACCCGGATACTGCCTGATTTTCTTTTGGTTACATAACCTGGTTGTACCCGACACATGTGTACCTTGTGTTGTAGTGGTTACCTGGATTCTGCCTGATTTCCTATTGGCTACATACCTGGATTGTACCTGTCGGCACAAGTAAAGAAGCCTCCATGGTGACAGGATATGTTCCTTCCCCATCTGTCATTGACCACCACTGTGTCCCTTACTGGGCTGTTCCAAGTATCAAACACTTGCATCAATAGTCAACTTTGGGAGTCTCACAAAGTGATTGCATTAACAAAACGGACCTCTGAACAGAGGTACAACAATTTTATGTTGATTTAAGGTAGCTCATTACACCAAGACATATTTTTATGACACTACGTCACAAGATAGCAATTTAAATATTTAAATGTTTTGTGAAATTATTTACACAGATCAATTTGTTTGTCTGTATTTGTAACTCAGTGGAGAAAGTATTGGGTTAGTGACCCCACAAATCCCAATTTTAAAGAGTCTTTTGATCATTCATTAAAGTAAATTTTGGAAAATCATGCTTTTTATCCAAATTGCATATTTTTTGCCTTTTTTGACACATGTACTTATTACATATCATCATATCTTTCATAATTAAATCATTTTGTGCTGATTTGAAAAAATCTTTCTAGGTATAATGAGTCACCTTAAAGTGACAATAAAAAATGTTGAAAGTTAACACAAATGTATATTGTATGGATAAACTACATTGTTGTACAGCAAATTAGTTTCTTCAGTCATGCAAACTCATGCTATTCAATTATCAACTCAATACATGTATGACCCCACAACAAAAGGGCCCTTATGAAAATCTTTACCCATTTTCGCTTTTTGGCAGATTCAGATAGATAATGGGTTGAATATTCAAAATATGAAATTTTATAGCTCTTCTTCACTTCTAATCGTATTTTTCTGCATTTGAAGGACTGATATATATTCTATAAATTCAGGGCAATGCCATGGCATTCTTAATATTATTCCAGAGAACAACACTCAAATCTAAAATAGACAAGGTGCTGGATCTATCTCCCAGGTCTTATTTCATTTCCTTAATTATTTGTGTGTGTATTATTTGAGAAAAGAGAAGCTCAAATTCAAGGCATATATAATAGTTTTAAATGGAAATAAATATCACCACTTTAAATTTGATATTCGTGGCTTAAATCAAATATTAGCATATCAGCGTTTTAGTTAGACAAACATGGAAAACATAAACTATGTTGTATTTTGTCGAGTACAATACACATTGATTATTTAAAATGTAATACACACCTTGCCTATTTGGACCTGAAAATTGAGGAAAAATTGCGGTTCATGTGTATAATACATGGCGAAAATCCTGACCAAGCGTTATTCTTAACTTTATTCTTCCCGATTAATTTCACTAGACATCTTTGTGGCTACATTGTAAGTTCTCAACAAGCACAAGAATTTGCATACAATGCAAGAACTTTTTTTAAAGAAAATGGTAATCTTGTCTTTATACACTGTACAAAGTGGTAATTTTCATTGAATATCTTTTGGGGGAAATAATGTTAATTTTAGCAAAATGCGAAATTTTGTAGCATTTTCAAAGTTTTAACAGACACGATATTTTCTTCGTTTAAACTTCAAATCAATAGCTGACAATCAAAATATAGAAGAGGCATTCAATGTGTTGTAATCAACATTCACCAACGCTGCAAAAAATGATGTACATAGAAGCAATATTTCGACCCCACTCGGTAACAATAAAAAATTTTAATAATCAAAACCAATAATTTAATTGGTGTCATAGATATTTGGTGTTTGTAAAAACAATGGTAGAGAAAGGAAAAATTCAAACATAACTGTCCAAAATTTTGCTGCATTTAGATAGGTAAAATTTGTCAGTCATTTATGGTGAAGTCCCAGACCCATGCAAATCTTGCAGCATGCAGAAAGCCACAGAGAAAAAGATTAAAACAACTACCCATCGTGGTCAAGTGACATAAGACGTGAACACAACAACTCTCTCTCTCTCTCTCGTAACATGTGCCAAATGAACTCGCTAACTTCCAACCTGCAACTGAACACTTCTAACAGATTACCTGTGGTTAACAATTAGTGAAATATATAGCTTTATTCACTCCTGAAGTTTTAGCAGATCAAGTGAACACACAATAGATGCACTTTCATTTACACACGGTCAATTAAACATGCACACACGTCAATTAATCACTCTGATACACACGATCAATTAAACATGCACACGTTCAATTAAACACTCTGACATGCACGGTCAATTAAACCCTTGGACACACCAAACACTCTGAGACATAAGTTCAATTAAACACTGATTTACACGTTCAGTTAAACACTCTTGTCATACTGGTAAACCAAACACTCTGACACAGGTCAATTAAACACTCTTGACACAATGGCAAACCAAATACTTTGAAACACAAGGTCAAATAAACACTGACAAACATGGTCAAATAAATAGTCTGACATATACGGTCAATTAAACCGTCTGACAAACATGGTTTCCAGCTTAACACAATTCTTCTCTCTTTTTCTTGGGGGTGGGTGGGGGGTTACGTTTTCACCACGCATCTTTGCTTTTAATTTATAAGACTTGCATTAATATCCTTTTCAATGTATTACTTTGTAACTTATGGCAAGAAATTCGAGCATTGACTCTTGTCAATCAGTGTTCGTGAAATTTACCAGTCCAAAGGATTTGATTGCTTAAAATTGCTTTGGACCGGAAAACTTGACAGTGCATTTATTTATTCGAACTGCTGTTCAAAGAAATAAACATAATCTCAGATGAGCCTTTATGGTGTTGATATTTACATGCTTTATTTTTGTTCAATGCATATCTATAGAAAAGGAACCAACTCGAAATACTCATATTCTGTATATAATAAAAAAAATTACTGAATAATTCTATTAACATTTCATTCAAACATACTGCTTCGAAATTGCCTTTCTAACTTGGTTTGAAGCGTAGATATGATTATGAATTTTTAGATCTAAGACGTGGTGATGAATCACGAGTGCATACATACGGTGCTACGTAACGTCAAATCTTTGTGACTTATTTTTCTCTGTTCTGTTGTACATGCCATAAGGACCTTTTGTCATGGACGCAATTATGTTACTGTTCAAGATACAGAGGTTACATATCATGTCAAGTTATTACTGCGAGTCAGGAATGTCAGTACCTCTCGTTATAAAGCCAGGCCAAGAATTGCTGTGATGTCCAGTACTCAGCGGGGGCGTCTCCATCTCCATCGGACCACACCACCTCAGGTTTGTACTTCTGGACAATCTCATACAGCTCTGGCATTGTCTTGGACTATTGCAAAAATTGAAATAATACAAGTTACCTCTCTCTCTCTCTCTCTCCATATATATCTCTGTGTGTGTCTCTGTGTGTGTGCAATTTATAATGAATTTTACTTCTCATTATTTCAAATTGAAATTAGCATTCATCATTTTCTTTTACTGCATCTTCACAAGCCAAAGGTTTTTGGTCCACTCCACTCCCAGGAAACAAATGGACCGAAAACCCTTGGCTAGCGAAAATGCTTTTACTGAGACTATAACAGAAATAAATGTGTACGTAAATTTGTAAACATACATTTACAAAGTTCTGTGTTTTGAAACCACTTGCTTCATCACTCTTGTACAATGGATTAAACCACTCAAACAAGGAGTGATACAGACCAAACTTCAGTGAGTAGTCTCTGACAGCATCTGCTAAATCACCTAAACAGAAGAAATACAGGCTAGTTTGGACATAATTCAATAGCACTCCTCTCATATTACATGTAAATGACATAAAACTATATTTGGCATTGTCATTACTTCTGAAGAGAACTTCTGTAATCAATGTTCATATGTATCTTTCAGCAAGTCAGCTGTTAATTTCTAGGACTAAGATCAACTGAGAAAAGGTGTCTTCCAAAATAATGGAACTTTTCTTATAGATTAAATCTGTTATGAACATTAGGAAATATATTGACAATATAATATTATAAATATCAGTATAAAAGTCTCTGTCTCAGTTAGGGACTTTCCCTAGAAAGTTTTCTCTTATTTCCCTATGTTTTCTCTTACCAACAAGATCTCTGTTTGGACCTGTATCATTAGCATTCCAGTTAAAGGAATACTTGGATGGCCAGTTGGTAAAACCTTCATGGTGCTTACTTGTCAATACGACGTATCTGTTAAATGATGAAAAATTACATTATAAATATCAGATCTAGAGTGAGGAAGATATGTCACCCCTTTCACACAGCCTTACCGCTGATCTAAGGTGACTCAGAGGAAGTGTTCTAAACATTTCTGGTGCCAATCGCAGTGGATTTCATTAACAATATATATGACTAGGTGTTAAAGTAAGTGCATAATCTGCAAGAATAATACTACCAGCAGTGAAGGGTAGGGGGTGAGTGGGCTCCTCCCAACCTATGTACATATTCAAGTTGTAGTACACTTTGACAATCCTGTAGTATAGTATGACTTACTTTGCGCCAGATTCCTTGAAAAGACCCGCCCATTCGACAGGACTAAAGAACTCTGATCTGAATTCCGGCGCGAAGTCAGCATACGTGAAGTCTGGTGGATAATTCTTCTGCATGAAGTCAACGATGCCTGGGAGACCTCTCTCTTTCCAGTCGTACCAAAACCATTCTGAGGAGAAACTAGGCACAGAAAACACGCCCCAGTGAATGAATATACCAAGTTTTGCATCATCATACCAATCTGGAAGGGGTCGCGAATCCAGTGAATCCCATGTCGGCTCGTAATGGACAGTTGACGATTTACCAACAAATAACAGAACAACCAGCAACAGCAGACACAACGCCGCCATATTCAAACAAAATCTAGGCCTACATCACATGATACGAACGGCACGTGACTTTGTTTACGGAATCACTTGTGTACACACCGGTGTTGTTTTTTAAAAAGACGTAATACATGTTGCAGGGCTATGTGCACGTATTTTACTTTATTTCAGCCTAAATATGATATATATATAAAAGGAATATTAACATCGCGAAACAAGAAGGTGTATTCTAGATAATTTTAAGCATTCGAGCAGAAGATATGATCTGATATCATGAACATGCCTGGTGGAACGACGTACCCCCTCTTTCAGCTGGTGCGTTTGATGTCCATCCGAGACGACAGCGACACAGGAAAGGCTACAGTAGTAAACAAATATGCTTGGATTGAGGCTGGAGAAGACAACTTGTTGGCGTTGTACAACACCAATGGTGACTTTTTTTCCTTCAAATATTAATTTGTTTAATTCAGAAAGAGACGACTAAGTTGCATGGATGTAAGCTATGCCTGTCCACTTCTCTCTAATAGGAATACATAATACTATAGAGCAAATACATTTGTTCACGTATTTATTTTCTTGTGACCATGTTTATTTTTATAAATAAAGTTAATGAGGCACTTTTATCAAAAAATATGTTTTTCCTCATTTATGAGTTTTGTTTCCAGGGTACCTTCTGCTTAGGTTTTCGTCTTCAGGGAAGGTTCCCACATACCAACAGTTGACATGGCCACAAGAAAAACCGATCTGTACCATGTGCTTTGATCCCACCGTGTCATGGCTGCTGATTGTAACTGAAGATGCCACTCTTTTCATCATTCCAGCTCGATCAATTCTGGTGAGAAAACTCGAAAAACCACATGAGATCTAAACATTTACATCTTTTAAGATTGTTTACTGCAAAAATTGACAATTGATAGCAATAAGACGCTCAGTATTCTGTGGTTTTGTGCGTAGATAAAAGTAATCTGAATTTACAGCAATTAATCCATTTTACAAATGCAATATTGTCTTTATAGCTACATTTCCAGCATGCTATTATTTTATGTATGTATATATACCCATCAATAATCTGTGTTTTGATACTGTAAAATTCACCGAGTGTGATCCGATTTTCCGGATCACCACACAGTGGTTTTCTGAATCCATATCATGTCTCTCTGAAACTGATGATGTTACAATGCATCAGCGCAGGTTTTTTTGTGTGAAATATTGACCATGCCACAAATTTCCACATAAAAAATAATTTCACTGTATATTTGTGTTTTTTGATAATTTGGAATACATTTATTACCTTATAACAGTGGATTTAAAGATACATAAGGAGGTATGTGATCAAATTTATCATTAGCCCTTTGAAGAGCTGGATCACATCTTGGCTTTGTGTTTCATTTGATCCGATGACCCACACCTGTCAACTCTATGTGATCCGACGATTTAGATCAAGTTAATGTAGTAATGTGAGTTTTGGAAAATTTCTTTCATCTTTATGCAGGACAAGACAGCTCGAGTCAATCAGATGTGGAGCTTAGATGATGTCACAATCACCAAAATTAAGAAAACGAAAGGTAATTTAATTAGGGATAAATCTAAGTTTTTTTTTTATAGGTAATGAAATCAGCTCAGAATCACTGGGACCAGAAGTTCATGTTACACGGCTTTACTGCTACTCATGATAAAAATCCCTTCCTAATCATTAAACTTGATGCATTTTCATAAAAAGGAGTGAAAAAAAAGATGAATGTTTCAGAGACAAATATTTTGACAACTGCCCTGGTTTCCTATCTTCTTTTTTTTTTCTGTGAACAAAGTGGATTATTTCCATATTGAGGGAATTTGTTTCAGGGGGAAACTAATACAAGTAACAAAATTACTCCTCATCAGGTTTCTAGTATCATATATTTAAAAATGACACTTAGCAAAATTGCACATTGACAGGTACAGGTACTGAATAATGGAACGTGTACATTTTGTTCCATTTTGTTCCACTTTTTATTAAGCTTATTAACCATTCATACAATAGCTAGCATTAAGAAGAATTTTAAAAGCATTGAGCTTTATGTATTGTATAGTGTTATTCTTGAACTTTTCAAAGATGAAATGTTCACACTTCATAGATGTTTTTCTTTTTTAGTTTGTGCAGTTGTTTTCATGATTTCTTTCTTTTTTCTTTTTCTTTTTTTTTTTTTCTTTTTTTTTTTATTTACAATGGCATCCATGAACTTTTCAGCACATGAAATATTCACAATTCAATTCAATTTATTAATTCACCAAACATGTTGGCATACAATTCATAGTTGTTTTTTTTTGGGGGGGGAGGGGGGAGAGGGGAGGTGGGGGCAACCACTGTGCTTTTGTCATGGTAATTTTCATCAGAAGTGTGCATGATGGACCAATGGTTGATCATTGCTGAGGAATGTTCGTTTTTTATATTACGAGTTTTAACATTGTGCATTTAGATCTTCCGTCAGCCGTGATATGGTGGCACACCTTGGATGATCAACAAATTGCCATTATTGGTACAAAGGTACAATTTATTAAATTCTTTCTTCAAAACACACATCAGTGTGACACTGAGCTATATGACGGTTTAAATATTATGTCATCTGAGTAGGTCAGATGAAATTCCCTATCCATGCAGCGTCTGACAAATTTGTTTCCAAAATTAATATGTAGCATTTTAAGGGGTAGTGGGTGTATATTTATCATAGAAATGAAGGCCCCTACCAGAGTTGTGAAAATTAGACCCCCCCCCCCCCCCCCCCCCCCCCAAGACCAGGACCAGATTCCAAGTGCCAGGATGGGGCTTATATAGGTTATAGTGGAAAAGTATTTTAAAACTTTAAAAATCTTCTTTACTCCAAAACATTTAGCAGACAAATGAATGTATAGTTATAATGTATAATAAGCATGGCGGTCACTTCCAAAATTGTGAAGTTCACAGCCCTAGGATCAGAGGTCAAGCTCTAGGTCAGGGTTCATTAACTCACAAAAATAAGTATTAGCATATAAGGGTTTTTTTTCTCATATTGCAATTTTTGTAGAAATTCATTAAAACACATTTATTTGATTTGCTTGTGCCTATTTTTGCAATTGAAACATACCAGAGCTTCTGAATATTTAATCCCTTACCAGTTTTTCTGGATGGGACTATTTATTTACCTGTGGTCTGTCTGTCCATTTGTCTGTCATTCCACTTGAGACTTTACAGACTTTTCTCTGCATTATTTTGAAAAGAACCAAGAAATTTATTTAAGATTAAGAAATACTGGTATCCAAATTTGAAGTTTTTAAAAGGTTGTAATGAAGGCAAATCTGGCTTGATTGTAATTTGTAATACAAGTGAAGTAAGGCCTAATGTTTTCTACTTGCACTTTTTTTTTCTATAGGGTGGAGAGATAGAAATTGTTGATCTGATAAAGAGATGCATTGTGAATGAGTTGGAAGTAGATGGCAGTATTGTTAATCTTGACCTCATCCAAGACGACCAACAGATGGCCACCTATCTATTGGTATATATTTTTACAGTGTCCTGAATTTGATTTTTGTAAATATTATAGTGGCAGATACTTTGTTCTTGTAAAAAACAAACATGGGAAGTCTAACTGTATCGTTGAGAATCTTTAACGCTGTCATGGTTTTATTCATGTAATGAATTCTCAGATATTTCGGGAGTTTTTCAGGGATGAATGTATATGATGAAATGCATTTTTATGTATAATATAAATGTAACCACATGCTTTAACGTGTTATTCCTTTCATGGACTATTTGTTGAGTAGATAACAGGAAAAGCTGGGATTCAGTGGAAACTCCTACTTGAGTCTAGGACATCAGAGGTGGTCAAGTTTGACCTTGAGGTTTCTGACCTTGGATATGACCAGATTGATGGTCGTCATTTACCGGTCATTAGTGTAACTGCAGTCACCGGTAAGTGAAATCACTTTGGTTATTAAGAACCTGATGTCAGTAAAGCTGCAAGTCAGGGAAAATAACTTCATAACATGTTATGTGTTAACTGCATAATGTATTGTGTGTTAACTGCATAATGTATTGTGTGTTAACTGCATAATGTATTGTGTGTTAACTGTATAATGTATTGTGTGTTAACTGTATAATGTATTGTGTGTTAACTGTATAATGTATTGTGTGTTAACTGTATAATGTATTGTGTGTTAACTGTATAATGTATTGTATATTAACTGCTTAACATATTGTGTGTTAACTGCTTAATGTATTGTGTGTTAACTGCTTAATGTATTGTGTGTTAACTGTATAATGTATTGTGTGTTAACTGCATAATGTATTGTGTGTTAACTGCATAACGTATTGTGTGTTAACTGCATAACGTATTGTGTGTTAACTGCTTAATGTATTGTGTGTTAACTGCTTAATGTATTGTGTGTTAACTGTATAATATATTGTGTGTTAACTGTATAATGTATTGTGTGTTAACTGCTTAATGTATTGTGTGTTAACTGTATAATGTATTGTGTGTTAACTGCATAATGTATTGTGTGTTAACTGCATAACGTATTGTGTGTTAACTGCATAACGTATTGTGTGTTAACTGCTTAATGTATTGTGTGTTAACTGCTTAATGTATTGTGTGTTAACTGTATAATATATTGTGTGTTAACTGTATAATGTATTGTGTGTTAACTGCATAATGTATTGTGTGTTAACTGTATAATGTATTGTGTGTTAACTGCATAATGTATTGTGTGTTAACTGTATAATGTATTGTGTGTTAACTGCATAACATATTGTGTGTTAACTGTATAATGTATTGTGTGTTAACTGTATAATGTATTGTGTGTTAACTGTATAATGTATTGTGTGTTAACTGTATAATGTATTGTGTGTTAACTGCATAATGTATTGTGTGTTAACTGCATAACATATTGTGTGTTAACTGTATAATGTATTGTGTGTTAACTGTATAATGTATTGTGTGTTAACTGTATAATGTATTGTGTGTTAACTGCATAACATATTGTGTGTTAACTGTATAATGTATTGTGTGTTAACTGTATAATGTATTGTGTGTTAACTGTATAATGTATTGTGTGTTAACTGTATAATGTATTGTGTGTTAACTGCTTAACATATTGTGTGTTAACTGCTTAACATATAGTGTGTTAACTTCATAACGTATTGTGTGTTAACTGCATAATGTATTGTGTGTTAACTGTATAATGTATTGTGTGTTAACTGTATAATGTATTGTGTGTTAACTGCTTAACATATTGTGTGTTAACTGCTTAACATATTGTGTGTTAACTGCTTAACATATTGTGTGTTAACTGCTTAACATATAGTGTGTTAACTTCATAATGTATTGTGTGTTAACTGCTTAACATATTGTGTGTTAACTGCTTAATGTATTGTGTGTTAACTGCGTAATGTATTGTGTGTTAACTGCATAACGTATTGTGTGTTAACTGCATAACATATTGTGTGTTAACTGCTTAATGTATTGTGTGTTAACTGCATAATGTATTGTGTGTTTACTGTATAATGTATTGTGTGTTAACTGCATAATGTATTGTGTGTTAACTGCATAACATATTGTGTGTCAACTGCATAACATATTGTGTGTTAACTGCATAATGTATTGTGTGTTTACTGCATAATGTATTGTGTGTTAACTGCATAACGTATTGTGTGTTAACTGTATAATGTATTGTGTGTTAACTGCATAATGTATTGTGTGTTAACTGCATAACATATTGTGTGTCAACTGCATAACATATTGTGTGTTAACTGCATAATGTATTGTGTGTTAACTGCATAACATATTGTGTGTTTACTGCATAACATATTGTGTGTTAACTGCTTAATGTATTGTGTGTTAACTGCATAATGTATTGTGTGTTAACTGCATAACGTATTGTGTGTTAACTGCATAACGTATTGTGTGTTAACTGTATAATGTATTGTGTGTTAACTGCATAATGTATTGTGTGTTAACTGCATAACATATTGTGTGTCAACTGCATAACATATTGTGTGTTAACTGCATAATGTATTGTGTGTTTACTGCATAATGTATTGTGTGTTAACTGCATAACTTATTTGTGTATTAACAGCACAACGTAATGCGTGAAAACTGCTTAACTTATGTGTGTTAACTACATAATGTAATATGTGTTAACTATGCAATGTAATGTGTTAACTATATAACATATTATGTGTTATAAATGTAATTTAACAGTCAAACTTGTCTAATCCAGACATGCTTAGTATCAAAATATTAGACAATACTAGGAATATTTTTTATGATTAAGTTTAAAAATTTGAAGATGAAATTTGTGTACAGTCTATACAACATTATGGATTGCACAACATTCAGACTTGAGAGATTTCACTGTACAGTGTTACATGTAATAGATGTGGTAAGCATTGTTGAAAGTCCATAGTTCTGTACAAGCACCTGTTTATGACAATACTGTTACAGTGAATGCTCCTCAATCAACATCCATCAGTTGGTGTTATTATTCAATATTTTGAAATAGGATTTAGTGTTGGCTGAGCTAGTAATATTTGCTGTTTTTAAATTTTTCTTTTGATATCCCTGAATTAAGATAATGTTCCTCTTAAAAAAGAGGGGGCCTCCGTGGCCGAGTGGTTAGAGCATCGGGCTCAAAATCACAAAGCCTCTCACCTGTCGGCGCGTGTTCGAATCTCGGCCGCGGCGTTATGTGAGCAAGTTTTTCAGTTTACTTGTGGAAGGTCGGTGGTCTCTTCCCAGGTACATTGTATCTCGGTTCTCTCCTCCACCAACAAAAACTGGACGCCACCAGATAACTGAAAAATTGTTGAGTGTGGCGGAAAGCAATAAATAATCAATCAATCAATCTTAAAAAAGACATAACATTTGAATCACAATAAAAGAAGGAAAGGGGCATGTTAATGCAATACATCTAACTGAATTTTCTGTGTAGCCAAGAAATGAATATTTGGAGTGATAAATAAATTATTTATTGAAACTATTCAGTATTAATTGAGATAATTTTTTTTACAGAGGAGACAAAGCAAATCTTCTTGCCTCTGAGACTTTACCAGTTTCAAAGATCTGTTGCACTGAGTCCACAGAATGCCAAAGGTCGACACTTCATAGCCGCCCATGACAACAAGTCATCAACATATCAGGTAATCAGTGGCCTGGTTCTATACACTTCATAACCGCCCACGACAACAAGTCATCAACGTATCAGGTAATCAGTGGCCTGGTTCTATACAGTTCCTAGCCGCCCACAACAACAAGTCATCAACGTATCAGGTAATCAGTGGCCTGGTTATACACTTCAAAGCCGCCCACGACAACAAGTTATCAACGTATCAGGTAATCAGTGGTCTGGTTCTATACACTTCATAGCCGCCCACGACAACAAGTCATCAACATATCAGGTAATCAGTGGCCTGGTTATACACTTCAAAGCCGCCCACGACAACAAGTTATCAACGTATCAGGTAATCAGTGGCCTGGTTCTATACACTTCACAGCCGCCCTCGACAACAAGTCATCAACATATCATGTAATCAGTGGCCTGGTTCAATACACTTCCTAGCCGCCCATGACAACAAGTCATCAATATATCAGATAATCAGTGGTCTGGTTCTATACACTTCATAGCCGCCCACGACAACAAGTCATCAACATATCAGGTAATCAGTGGCCTGGTTATACACTTCAAAGCCGCCCACGACAACAAGTTATCAACGTATCAGGTAATCAGTGGCCTGGTTCTATACACTTCACAGCCGCCCTCGACAACAAGTCATCAACATATCAGGTAATCAGTGGTCTGGTTCTATACACTTCACAGCCGCCCACGACAACAAGTCATCAATATATCAGGTAATCAGTGGTCTGGTTCTATACACTTCACAGCCGCCCACGACAACAAGTCATCAACATATCAGGTAATCAGTGGCCTGGTTCTATACACTTCATAACCGCCCACGACAACAAGTCATCAACATATCAGATAATCAGTGGCCTGGTTCTATACACTTCACAGCCGCCCACGACAACAAGTCATCAACATATCAGGTAATCAGTGGCCTGGTTCTATACACTTCACAGCCGCCCACGACAACAAGTCATCAACATATCAGGTAATCAGTGGCCTGGTTCTATACACTTCACAGCCGCCCACGACAACAAGTCATCAACATATCAGGTAATCAGTAACATGGTTCTATACACTTCATAGCCGCCCACGACAACAAGTCATCAATATATCAGGTAATCAGTGGCCTGGTTCTATACACTTGGATCATTTCAATGCTATTTGTGTGCCATTTCAAGCTTCAGACAAAATGATCATGAGATGACTTACATTCAAAGGTCAAATTTTATAATTATTTTAGAAAAAAAATTGTGTTTAGGATTTTGATTTTGTGGATGAAGAGCTGTCATATTCTCTTGTTTTTAGAGAAGTAGAATTTGTGGGTATATATATCTGCAGAATCTATACTATAAAAATTCTCATTGTATTAAACTTTGAAATCACTAGAGAATGATCAATTTTCTTTGTTATATGAATTTTGGATATTTGAAATTTGAATTGTTTATTCATTTAATAAGAGACTTTAAACATTATAGAATAATGCGTAAATTCTCATGATTTCATCATTGTACCTGAATTTTTAACAGCTGTAATCTGCAGGACTTGTCTGGAAAAAATTCAGACTGGCAGAAAATGATGTTGAATTCTGCTGTTTGACCTGGTGAATTATTAAAATAAATGTTTGTTTTAAATGGACATGACACATGTAGGTGTCTAGTTGTAGTTAGTTTGTTTAGTGTCTAACTCTTTTTTGATGTACATACTGAAGTTTTTTTTTGACACAGGTCTTTGACAGCAATATGGAGCATTCTCCACTATTTGTGTACAAACTACCACTCGGTGCTTGTAATGTCATTCTCAGTGATAAAACAATCTACACAACTACCCGATTGGCTGGGGAGAAAAAGCTGTTGGTGATAGCCAATCAGAAGGCAGAAACTTCAATAGAGGATCAAAAGGTACCAACTGCAACACTGTGGAACTTTGCTCTGCATTATGTGTCATGTTAAGCTAAGATCATCGTACACAAGAATTCAGATAATTTGATTAAAAAATACAAGGCATTGCGGTGGTTTTATTTCAAACACATTGGAGCGACTGAGATTGAGGTATTGGGTCCACAAATAAACTTTATACAGTGCAACATGTTAGGTGAACCTCCAGGGCAAGTGAAATAATGATAACCAAATGTCATTATATATCATTATTTTCCTCTCGTACGGGAATAAATCATTTCACAATAAGTGTGTTCATTACAAGTATGTTTTACTTTAGTACACATCAAGCTGAATTGTAACATGCCCTGTTTTTTAAAAATCAATACCTTATTATGTATGCCCTTAAGAATTATGTTGGTAATTAACAATACTTTATTAATTTGACAATCCTCAGGAATTCAACAAGGAGGCTGTTTTACAGCACTTTGATTTACCAGTGGATGAGAAGCTGTTAACTGTGGTAAAGAAATCTTTTCCATTTTACTGGCATGACAAGCGAGAAGAAAACCTGAAACAGCAGATGCTTAAGAACAAGGAAACAGGACTGTGGGATCAGAGTGATGACAGGATTTTAGGGACTTATGGTGGAGCATACAGGTCCTTCGAAATCCCGATCACTGGTCACACAGTACTAAATGGCTGTCTCGTTATAACAGATTCAGCTGTGTATGAACTTAGGCCAAGGTTTGTGTTTCTGAATGAAGGAATTTCAATTTAGTATGGTTTTTAAGGAAATTTTCCTTTATGATTTGAAGAAGAGTTTAGAATGATGTACAATGTGTTATATATTTAATTATTTTTTTTGTATATATATTTGAGGTCTATAGGGGTTTTTCTAATTAATAATCATTTACATGCATATCTTAGATATGAATACAGTGTTCAAGTGACTTAACAAATGCATGTAATGTCAAATGCTACATTTTGCATAGAATATAATATTGTATAGAATAGCCAAATAGAAACAGACATGCACACACTATGAACTAATTCTTAACATACACAGGTGAAGTGATGTAAAGCTGTGATATGAATTGATGATGCCCTCTTTCTTTGTGATCTGTAGAATTTCCCCTGAGCGTCTCTTTCTTGACCTGGCCCTGGGTAAGTCGGAGGGCAGTGTCACTGACAATCTAGGGATAGCTCTGGGTCTAGATATCAACACTCTGTATGAGCTGTCATCTGAGAACTGTGTACAGAGCCAGAATTATGACAGAGCTATCAAACTCTTCAAAATGGCCAAGGTAAGTAGACCAGTCACCTGGTACATGTACAGTACTTATAGCATAGCAAAGTAAGTACTTATAACATGACAGAGTAAGTACTTATGACAGAGTAAGTACTTATAACATGACAGAGTAAGTACTTATAACGTAACAGAGTAAGTACTTATAACATGACAGAGTAAGCACTTATAACATGACAGAGTAAGTACTTATAACGTAACAGAGTAAGTACTTATAACATGACAGAGTAAGCACTTATAACATGACAGAGTAAGTACTTATAACATGACAGAGTAAGTACTTATAACATGACAGAGTAACTACTTATAACATGATAGAGTAAGTACTTATAACGTAACAGAGTAAGCACTTATAACATGACAGAGTAAGTACTTATAACATGACAGAGTAACTACTTATAACGTAACAGAGTAAGTACTTATAACATGACAGAGTAAGCACTTATAACATGACAGAGTAAGTACTTATAACATGACAGAGTAAGTACTTATAACATGACAGAGTAACTACTTATAACATGATAGAGTAAGTACTTATAACATGACAGAGTAAGTACTTATAACGTAACAGAGTAAGTACTTATAGCATGACAGAGTAAGTACTTATAACATGATAGAGTAAGTACTTATAACACGACAGTAAGTACTTATAACACAACAGAGTAAGTACTTATAACATGACAGAGTAAGTACTTATAACATGACAGAGTAAGTACTTATAACATGACAGAGTAACTACTTATAACATGACAGAGTAAGTACTTATAACATGACAGAGTAAGTACTTATAACATGACAGTAAGTACTTATAGCATGACAGAGTAAGTACTTATAACACGACAGTAAGTACTTATAACATGACAGAGTAAGTACTTATAGCATGAAAGAGTAAGTACTTATAACATGATAGAGTAAGTACTTATAACACGACAGTAAGTACTTATAACACAACAGAGTAAGTACTTATAACATGACAGAGTAAGTACTTATAACATGACAGAGTAAGTACTTATAACATGACAGAGTAACTACTTATAACATGACAGAGTAAGTACTTATAACATGACAGAGTAAGTACTTATAACATGACAGTAAGTACTTATAGCATGACAGAGTAAGTACTTATAACACGACAGTAAGTACTTATAACATGACAGAGTAAGTACTTATAACATGACAGAGTAAGTACTTATAACATGATAGAGTAAGTACTTATAACATGACAGAGTAAGTACTTATAACATGATAGAGTAAGTACTTATAACATGACAGAGTAAGTACTTATAACATGATAGAGTAAGTACTTATAACATGACAGAGTAAGTACTTATAACATGACAGAGTAAGCACTTATAACATAGCAAAGTAAGTACTTATAACATGACAGAGTAAGTACTTATAACATGACAGAGTAAGTACTTATAACATAGCAAAGTAAGTACTTATAACATGATAGAGTAAGTACTTATAACATGACAGAGTAAGCACTTATAACATAGCAAAGTAAGTACTTATAACATGACAGAGTAAGTACTTATAACATGACAGAGTAAGTACTTATAACATAGCAAAGTAAGTACTTATAACATGACAGAGTAAGCACTTATAACATAGCAAAGTAAGTACTTATAACATGACAGAGTAACTACTTATAACATGACAGAGTAACTACTTATAACATGATAGAGTAAGTACTTATAACATGACAGAGTAAGTACTTATAACATGACAGAGTAAATACTTATAACATGACAGAGTAACTACTTATAACATGATAGAGTAAGTACTTATAACATGACAGAGTAACTACTTATAACATGATAGAGTAAGTACTTATAACATGACAGAGTAACTACTTATAACATGATAGAGTAAGTACTTATAACATGACAGAGTAAGTACTTATAACATGACAGAGTAACTACTTATAACATGACAGAGTAAGTACTTATAACATGACAGAGTAGTAAGTACTTATACCATAGCAAGGTAAGTACTTATAACATAACAGCATAAGTACTTATAACATGACAGTAAGTACTTATAACACGACAGTAAGTACTTATAACATGACAGAGTAAGTACTTATAAAATAGCAAAGTAAGTACTTATAACATGACAGAGTAAATACTTATAAGAGTATAAGTACTTATAACACAACAGAGTATGTACTTAAAACACAACAGAGTAAGTACTTATAACATGACAGAGTAAGTACTTATAACAGAGTAAGTACTTATAACAGAGTGAGTATTTATAACATGACATAGCAAGTACTTATAACATGATAGTAAGTACTTATAACACGACAGTAAGTACTTATAACACAACAGATTAAGTACTTATAACATGACAGAGTAAGTACTTATAACACGACAGTAAGTACTTATAACATGACAGAGTAAGTACTTATAACACGACAGTAAGTACTTATAACACAACAGAGTAAGTACTTATAACGTGACAGAGTGCTGATTTAGTAACACTAAGATTGCAGTAAATGTATTACAAAGATCAACAATAGTAAGTGTATTTCAGGAATATTTTATTATACATTAGGCAAATGACATGAACTACTAAAATAGACTTCTAAATGTATTTGCATTTTTATTCAGCTGTAATGATTCATTTGTAATAGAGATTTACTTTATTATGGTGTGACGTTTATCTCCCCAGAGATAAATGTACACACGACTGAAATAGCATCATACTATCAAAGTAATTAAAATTTGATTGATGAATGCAGTCAATTTCTGTTTCAGTCCTCTTTTATGAAACGTGTATCTTGCTTTGCCAAGCATGGTTGTGTACAGGAAGTGATGTCACACTTGCGACTGGCACTTGGGGATCGTGCTTCTGATTTGACTACAGTGGAGAAAAAACAGCTGTCAAACATGGCGATATACTGCTATGTCTATGTCCTCAAGCAGGGAGCGGGTGATGAACGAATCAAAGAGACATTTCTGTGTGTATCCCATTTCACAAATTAATTCTGATCTGCAATCCTATGGCATATTAAACGATTTTATAAAAATTCATGGCCATTGAAGATATACAGTAGCAATGTGTCATCGTATATAACTGTAAGAATTCCAGACATCGTCTGCTCCGTCATCTTGTCTTTTTTTTTCTCCATTGGATTAATTTTTTTCCCATAAAGAATGGGATTATTTAATTTGAAATCATTATCGAACTTGTCATTTAATGTAAAGGATGTTTAATTGGGTCATGCAATTTTCAATTTCCAGAGAATTTCTGATAAGCAGTTTCTTCTATGACGAACAAATGACACTTGGTTTATTAGCAGAGAACAATCTGACAGACATTTTATTAGAGATGGCTAAGGTACATATCAAACAATGAATTTAGTTTAAATTCAGTTTGTCCAAAATTGTGTGGATTTTACAACTTAATATGGGTTCAATGTATTTGTATCTGATGCGTTTTGAGTGAATTATACATTGTATTATGGGTTCAATGTATTTGTAGTCACGAGGGCTCTTAATGGAAGCTTTGAATCTCCTGGCAAAAAACAATCACTTTACTTTACATCCAGACATGATTACAGAACTTGTTGCCAAGGGCTTCAGCAATCACATGATACAGGCTTCCAAAGGTAAGTCACATGATGCAAGAATATTATAGAGTGTTGTTAATCCATGGATTGACTGCTTCAGTACTTTATACAATATAATTCAGTTCTATGGTGATAGCAGACACATTGAATAATGCTTCTTAGTGCGTTTTGAATATACGAATGCTCATAATGCTGTCATCATCACTCTGTATTGTTCAAAATATAATTATTCAAAGCTTATGTTTACATCATTCAAATTACATTTCTTTAATAATTTGGTTTTACTACATATTCTGTATCTATTTACATCATTGACATATCAGCTTCCACTGCTTAGTACCAGTTTTTGACTGGTTCCTGGACTCCATAGGAAGACTTTGATGTAGGGGTTTTATTGTTATGCTTTGAACTAAAATAGATATTGATTTTCATATCTTATGAACTGAGAGGTCAAGGTTACAACTTTATTCCATATCAGGAAGGTCAACTTTGCCTCATAAGTACTTGGTCAAGGTTGGAGGTGCAGCTTTTTAATGTACATCTTATTCAGTGCAGATACTGTTACAATAAAAAAATAATAAGATGCAATAAAAGGATGATATAGAATTAATATGAATATTGTAAACATAAATTGGATGTCCCTTACAAATTTGGGATGAACACAATGAATCTGATGCCACTGTGTTGTACAATACAGGTGTCTTCCTAGAGTTAATGTGTCCGTCCTCGTTAGTGGAGCTGTTGTGTAGTAAGCCAGACCTAGCTCTCCGTTGTTATCGCCTCTTTCAGCCAGTGTTACAAGAATTAGACGTGTCTCAACTGGAAATATTGGGTCAGGTGTTTGACCCATCACGGAATCCACTGAGAGCCCAGCTGTGTAAATACATGGGTTCTAGACACAGGTACGGAAAGGACAAGTCACTGTTTGGTGAAGTGCTATTCCAGCGTTATGTGAAATGTTTATTTTCATGTTATGTTTTTAAGTAGTGTAAAATACATTTTATTTGCGAGAACATTATTCATGTTATTTACACAAAATTTTGTGAGAGAAGAGTAGTCATTCATAGAAATTTAGTTCTCACAAATAAACTTTTAAATATAGATATCAGTTATATCTTGTGAATGAATACATTGTTGTATCCATATGAAAATAAATTCTCATGAAATGAAAAAGTGATCTAATGTTGAAATTTAGTCAGTTACTATTCTCTCTCTCTCTCTCTCTCTCTCTCTCTCTCTCTCTCTCTCTCTCTCTCTCTCTCTCTCTCTCTCTCTCCAATGCTACAATGGCATGACTATAAGGCTATAAGTAATGAACTAATGAACAGATATTAAATGTGTAGTGAATTTTTTATATCTGTGTTAAAATTTGAAATCTTCACTAGAGGAAGTACAATAATTCACGATGATTTAGAAGTATCACTGAGAAGGTCATAAATTGTTTAGAATGTATCAGTGTAACGTAGTCCACTGTGCATTGAAAACGGTGACTACTAATGTAATTTTTCTACCACTTTCAGAACTGCCAGTATAAGTTCCATATCTAGTGATGGAGAATCAGGAATACTGGTAGGTACTTCAGTCGGTGAAATCATGTTGACAGTTTGTCACATTGAGGATTGCTGGTACCCTGTGTTACCAAGTCAAGAGATGTTCTAACAGTGTATTATACAGTGACGTGCAGTTAACATGAAATACTACTCTCATGCTGTGTAAACATGAGAGAAAGTAAAAGTACAAGGATAATATGAAAGTAAGATGACTTACAGTGGAAAGAGTTAATAGCTTGCTACTGCACTATTGTCAGCAAGTTCTGTTTCTGCAAAACTGAAGAGGATAAAGCACAAAAATGAATCCTTTCATGGTTAAAGAATCTCTTTCAAAATATGAGCATGATTTTTTTTCTCCAAAAAATGAGCATGACAATTTATTTATTTTCTTCAAAAAATGAGCATGATGATTTTTTTTTTTCTTCAAAAAATGAGCGTGATGATTAGGGTGTGATTTGTAGGTGGATGGGATGACTGATGTAGGTAAACTGGTGGAGTTTTTCCTGCACATCATAATTCATCTCAACAGAAGAAGGGAGGAGAATGGTGACACCCCTCCAGTACAGGAGCTAATGTTCATCAGCACAAAGGAAGTCAAGCAGAGGTCTGGGAATGTACGTGTCATGTAAAACTAATGTTGTGTACTGTAGCTTTTTTATTCTTTGTGAATTTCGTATTGCGTCAAGTCTTGAAAACATGAGTTTGCCAGTGGTGTGTTGATAAGAGATTTTATATGTATTTCAGCAATACAAAACGTAAAGCATTGCCAAGTAATTTGACTTTTTAAGTGGTGCTTCTTGCAAAATAACACAATAATAAATTCCTTTCTTATATTTATGAATCTAAATTATATGTGCTAGTACTTTGAAATCGGTTTATGTTGGGGAAAGGACAAGTTTTTAGGATAATAAGAGTTTTCTGCTAATGATTGAAACTACAATAATTTGTTGGCACTATAAATTTGAAGGTGCACCATAGAAAATTCTTAAATTTAACTACCATAACTCCTTATAATTTCAAAATATCAAATATCCTTTTCATTTGTTAAGGGAAAAAATGGACCCTTTCAAGTAATAATAACTGTAAATTGCTGTAGTAATAATAATATTTCAGGGTTTTTTTTATTTATCAGCAAGATTTGGTAATTTTTATGTTGAAAAATCCTCATGAATTTACATGAAAGTAAATACTTATTAAAATAACGAGGCACTGGTTGACAATGAATTTCTCGGGGTGAAAATTTTCATTGTTATCCCGAACTACATGCACTATTTGTTTAATCATACTGAATGTTGTACATTTATTAGATAGAGATATAACAAAGTGTAAAATTTCACCTGAATTCTTTTTACCTACATGTAACAAGAAAATTTATAAATTCAAAGTTATCAACTTCAAAATGTTACTTTCTGTGACGGTTACATAGTGCAGTGTATGATCCATAGTGTACATTATGTACCAATATATCTGACAGACTGCCAATTTAGAATTATCATGCTTCTCTTGGTCAAAGTCTTTTGTTCAAGGTATCTTTGTAATGTACTGCAGACCATAGTCACTTCAGTCTCTCAAACACTGTCCTTCAAAAATCTGACAAACTGTTACATGCTTCAATTTGACACATATGACAGCAATGTGTTAGCGATTTACAGGTGTGTGACTAATGCTGAGGGTAACACAGCAAATTGGTAAATGAATCTAGACCAATCGGATATGGATATCTAACATGAATATATCATTATACCATTTGGTCCTTAAGAACTGAAAATTTTATACAACATGTAAATTTGTTTTTATTTTACCTCATTTGAGTAATGTGAAGGCAATTTATTCACGATTATAGTATGACAATTAAAGAATGTTCACTAATTTTTGACTGGGTGAATGCTTGTCTGTTTATAGTATATGAATTGTAATGTTATCATAATTCTCATTGTTTTCAGCATATACATGCAAGTCAACCAGTCCCAAGAAGAAAACGACTGTCATATCAACCTCGACCAATAGGAGCAGGGCCACAGCATGTAGCCCTGGTCAGGAACGGTGAGCTCTTCACCTGGGGAAGAACATCTCTAGGGAGGTACACAAATTATTGAGTATTAGAATAAATTTATCTATGTGAGTAAATTTTCACTTTCTGTTATCCAATGAAATTCCTTAATACCAACCAGCAGTCAGACTTAAGAAAAGGACAGTTTTAGAGGGGTAACCAGTTTACTGAAAATGAACCACTCCTGATGAGTTATGTCCCTTTTCTAAATCTCATCCAGTTCACCTTATTACTGTTCACCTCTTTTGTTGATTATGATTTCATTTTTATTGCTAAAACCATTTCAGGAAAAAACCCTATCCGGCTATCATTTAGTGCTTCATGTTAATACAAGAGCTTTGACAGGACTTCAAAATAAGCTGATTTTGAGAGGGGACCAGTATCGAGGAGTTTTCACTGTATATACCTTTCAATGGATTTTTTTTTGTTTTTTTTTTGTTGATTTTGATACTGTAAAATCAACATGGCTTTCAGGAGGGGGTTGATTTTATTAGTCCCCTATCAGCTTTGCTGAAGGGGACTATTAGTTTGCCCTTGGTCTGCCCATCTGTCTGTCTGTCTGTCGTTCTGCTTGAGGTTTTCCAGACTTTTCTCTGCACTGGATGAAGACAATCAAATGAAATAATATGCATGGCTTTGTCTTGGATAGTTTTAGGTCAAGTTTGATTTTCATTACGCATGACCTACTTTTGACTGAATTCTCCTACCAGTAGGGTACTTTGTATTGACTGCAGTACACTCTGAATGCTTGTTGTTCAACGGTATGGACATATCCATGGATTTTAAAGAAACACAACTTTTCAACCTCAAAATCAACTCCCCACCATACATACTTTTCCTAAACAATGAAAACTGGACCCCATGAAAATAAGTTATTTGTTAGTATATTGATATAATAAAAGATAAACATATTCAATTAACATAAAAATAATTGTTTAAATGTTTTTAAAATCACTTTAGATTGAATTCGCAAAAAAGAGAAACAACTTTATTAAAATTGTGAATTTTACACCACCACCTCCCCCCTAAAAAAGGGGGGGGGGAAGGTGTGCTAAGAATTTATGTGATCTTTTCTTATTTAAGTGACATTCCATTTCCCTACATGTTCTGATACAGTATGTGTATGCAACACATCATGACCACTTAAACACCATACAGTGTAATATAGTTTGACAGACACGCGCATATATATATATATATATATATATATATATATATATATATATATATATGAACAGCACTGAACCATAGATACATAAATTTTTGCTGTATTTGTGTAAATATATTATTTTCAGGTTAGGACATGGTGAGTTGGCACTAGAAAACACCGTTTCCGCACCTTGTAGAGTGGAGACACTGCACATGCTTCAAATCAGAGTTTTATCTGTTTCCTGTGGTGGGGAGCACACAGTGGCCCTAACACAACAAGGGGTAGGTTTACGTTATTTGCAACATTGTTAACTGATTGTAGTGCTTGTGAACCAGTCGCGGTAGCTCAGTGGTTAGAGCGTTCACTTCGTAACCGGGAGGTCGTGAATTCGAGCCCCACTCGTGCCATGGCCGCGTCAAACCTAAGACGAAAAATAGGTAGTGATTGCTCCTTCGCCAAACGCTCGGCATTTACAAGTGAGAATCACAGGTCTTTCGGATATGACCTTAAAAACGGGGGTCCCGTGTCACGGTAGACGTTGGCATGTTAAAGAACCCTCTCTGCTATGGCCCAGAGCTCTAAGCATAGGTCTAAATTTGTGGTACTTCACCTACAGCTGGTGACGTCTCAATATGAGTGAAAAATTCTCGACGGGGCGTAAAACAAACAATCAATCAATCAATCAATGTAGTGCTTGTAACAGAAAAAGTAATAAAGAATAGTGAACTATAGCAGCACATATTTTGCCCTTGGAAAGCAATTTTCTAAATGCACTTATTATAAAAAGTCAAGGACTTCTGGTTAAGGTAAAACATTCTTTATGATCAGAGATAGGGACTTAACATTCAGTGTATACATTTTGTATGTAATTCTTGCAAACAAGGCCATAAACTTATATTCATCCATATGCCTCTGATTTCAGTTGTATGGGTGGGGCTCATCTAAGTATGGCCAGGTGGGGACAGGGACCACCCACATCTACAGTCGACCAATGCAGGTGGAGGCCCTGTCCTGTGTTAGCTGTGTGGATGTGGTGTGTGGGCAGTATCACACTCTTGCCCTCACAGCTGAGGGGGAGTAAGTACATGTATATAGAAGTGTTCTGTGTGAGAGAACAAATCCCAGTGTGAAAGGGGATCATTAAATCTGTAATCAACAGAAAACAGAGCACAACATAATGCAGTAAGTGTATAGGCAATTAAAGAGAGAGAGAGACAGAGAGAAAGAGAGAGAGAAAGAGACAGAGAGAGAGAGAGAGAGAGAGAGAGAGAGAGAGAGAGAGAGAGAGAGAGAGAGAGAGAGAGAGAGAGAGAGAGAGGTGTATATACATCTTGTAGTATATGCAAGCATGCAAGAAATGAAATAATCCTATTGTTGTGTTACAGCGTGTACAGCTGGGGCTGGGGTGTACATGGACAATTAGGTCATGGGAGTATTGAGGACGTGTTGACTCCCACTAGAGTTGTCGACTTGACCCCATTACATGTGTCCCACATTCAGGCAGGGTACTGCCACTCAGTGGTGCTAACAGAGCAGGTAAGGGGAATAACTGCTGTAAAATTTAAAAATATGACAGCATTTTCAGACTGTAAGGAGTAGTTTTTGTTGTTGATATCATCTAATGATTATATCATATATTACACTAGTTAATTGGTAATCATTTTCATTTGTTGTCAGGTTTTAATATTTCATTTCTCTGAATAAAATCATATATATTAATATTATTGCAAATTAGAATTGTAACAATTATTTATATATATTATGCTGTTACGTAGTTTTGACAGGACATCGTGGCTTGTTATTTATATTTGATATGAACAAAACTGAGTATTATAAGGTTGGATGTAGATAATATAACTTTGAAATCAAAAGCTAAATCAATTATGGATAAAATATTTATGTATGTTTCTTACAAGAATTTTTAAAGCATGAATTTAAGATTAAATTGATTTAGGGGCTTGAAATGTCAAATGATATAAATATTTTTTTCAGGGTGCTGTTTATGCTTTCGGATGTGGTTTTTTCGGCCAACTTGGCTTGGGTAACAACAAAAAGTCTTCAGTTCCAGTTAAAGTGAACACACTGCCGGAAAAAATTGCCATTGTGGGAACAAGATACTTTCATAATGTACGTTTTGTCAGACAGGGATGAAAGAATACACACATATTCTAGATTCTAAAATTCTAAGTGATAAGTATATGTAGACTGACACAATTTCTACCATCCCACAATATACATGTATATACTGTTCATATATGTGCTTTTAATGCTGTGAATAATGCTTCTGATTACTGTAAAACAGCAGTTATAGCAAACCCCCTGGGCCTCCAAAAACAGTTTGTTATAATTAAACTTCATTATATCTAATACAATTTTCATTATTTTCCTCTTGTAAGGGAATAAATATCACTTCACAATAAATGTGAATTCATTGTAGGCAAGTTCATTTTAAGTGTGTTTTACTGGAGAGAGAGAGAGAGAGAGAGAGAGAGAGAGAGAGAGAGAGAGAGAGAGAGAGAGAGAGAGAGAGAGAGAGAGAGAGAGAGAGAGACCTTCATGTAAGAGTGTAAGTGTATATTTGCTTTATCCAGCAAGTTGAAATGGTGTATATATTCACTAGGATGTGCAGAGCAAATACATGTATATTCGCTATTTCGACAAATTGGATCAAAGTTAAATTTTAAAAGATCCTACTATTATAGATATATTTATTTCTATTTGTCTCCTACCAATAACTTTTAAAATTTTACCACTACCTACATCACTGATTTAACTTCGTGCATGATTGTATGTATTTACTAGTGCACAACAACTGAAAGTACCAATAATTGTTAGATAAAGCTACACTGTATCTGAATGATGATACATACCACATGTATGAGAGAAATGGGGGGTTTTCCTATAAATAAGTATTGCAGTCATTCATATCATTCTGATTTAAATACAAAGGTTGCGGTTTCAATGAGTAACAAAGTCTACACATGGGGATGCCATCCCTACAACCTGAGATTTGTGGCTCATGCGGCCAGAAAAGCTCGCCAGGCAGGGAAATTCATGGGTGATCCTGTCGAGCGTTATCTTCAACCAGAAAGTGTGGACACAAGTTATGTCCATGGAAGGATTACCAAGGTGAGAATTAAAATGTGTAAAGGTAGAATTGAAACCAATCTTGGGTAACAATGTCAGAATCACAAAGGTTTACGGAGGTAACACAGAATCACAAAGGTAACACAGAATTACAGAGGTAACACAGAATCACAAAGGTAACACAGAATTACAGAGGTAACACAGAGTTACAGAGGTAACACAGAATTACAGAAGTAACACAGAATTACAGAGGTAACACAGAATTACAGAGGTAACACAGAATTACGGAGGTAACACAGAATTACAGAGGTAACACAGAATTACGGAGGTAACACAGAATTACCGAGGTAACACAGAATTACGGAGGTAACACAGAATTACGGAGGTAACACAGAATTACAGAGGTAACACAGAATTACAGAGGTAACGCAGAATTACAGGGATAACAGAATTACAGAGGTAACACAGAATTACTTAGATAACAGAATTACAGAGGTAACACAGAATTACAGAAGTAACACAGAATTACAAAAGTAACACAGAATTACAGAGGTAACACAGAATTACAGAGGTAACACAGAATTACAGGGATAACACAGAATTACAGAAGTAACACAGAATTACAGAGGTAACACAGAATTACAGAGGTAACACAGAATTACAGAGGTAACACTGAATTACAGAAGTAACACAGAATTACAGAGGTAACACAGAATTACAGAAGTAACACAGAATTACAGAGGTAACACAGAATTACGGAGGTAACACAAAATTACAGAGGTAACACAGAATTACAGAGGCAACACAGAATCACAGAGGTAACACAGAATTACAGAGGTAACACTGAATTACAGAAGTAACACAGAATTACAGAAGTAACACAGAATTACAGAGGTAACACAGAATTACAGAGGTAACACAATTACAGAAGTAACACAGAATCACAGAAGTAACACAGAATTACAGAGGTAACACAGAATTACATAGGTAACACAGAATTACAGAGGTAACACAGAATTACAGAGGTAACACAGAATCACAGAGGTAACACAGAATTACAGAAGTAACACAGAATTACAGAAGTAACACAGAATTACAGAGGTAACACAGAATTACCGAGGTAACACAAAATTACAGAGGTAACACAGAATTACAGAGGCAACACAGAATTACAGAGGCAACACAGAATCACAGAGGTAACACAGAATTACAGAGGTAACACAGAATTACAGAGGTAACACAGAATTACAGAAGTAACACAGAATTACAGCGGTAACACAGAATTACAGAGGTAACACAGAATTACAGAGGTAACACAGAATTACAGAGGTAACACAGAATCACAGAGGTAACACAGAATTACAGAAGTAACACAGAATTACAGAAGTAACACAGAATTACCGAGGTAACACAGAATCACAGAGGTAACACAGAATTACAGAGGTAACACAGAATTACAGAGGTAACACAGAATCACAGAGGTAACACAGAATTACAGAGGTACCAATGTCAGAATTAATCACAAAAATAATGGTGAATTGCGATGTTAACAATGAATTACAAGTATAACAATGAATTACAAAGCCCATTTAAGACCCTAATCATTGAGATTTCATTAAAATGTGAGAAATTCTGTCCCCTTCAATTAAATTTTATCCAAACAGGTAAAAAAAAAAATTCAGCTACAATGTTATCTTTCTGGAATGAAAGCTGAAACATGGAATGATGGTAGAGAAAAAAAAATGAGTGAGATGTCTAAGTTTGAGTATTTCTGATTGTTCATGATCTGTACATAACACCATGATAGGAAGTTTCAATGGTGTGGTACATTGTCTACAAGCCAGATTGCAGTGGAAAGTTCCAGTTGCTTCATTGGGTAGTACTTTACATAAGAATGTGGAATGTTTGATTGCTTTATATAATGGGTTTACTACTTTGCATGTAAAAGTGGAAAGTTCCATTACTTTATATACTGGGTGTTACATTACATGTAAAAATGGAAAGTTCCATTACTTTATATACTTGGTGTTACATTACATGTCAAAGTGGAAAGTTCCATTACTTTATATACTGGGTGTTACATTACATGTAAAAGTGGAAAGTTCCATTACTTTATATACTGGGTGTTACATTACATGTAAAAATGGAAAGTTCCATTACTTTATATACTGGGTGTTACATTACATGTAAAAGTGGAAAGTTCCATTACTTTATATACTGGGTGTTACATTACATGTAAAAGTGGAAAGTTCCATTACTTCATATACTGGGTGTTACATTACATGTAAAAGTGGAAAGTTCCATTACTTTATATACTGGGTGTTACATTACATGTAAAAGTGGAAAGTTCCATTACTTTATATACTGGGTGTTACATTACATGTAAAAGTGGAAAGTTCCATTACTTTATATACTGGGTGTTACATTACATGTAAAAGTGGAAAGTTCCATTACTTTATATACTTGGTGTTACATTACATGTAAAAGTGGAAAGTTCCATTACTTTGTATACTGGGTGTTACATTACATGTAAAACTGAGAAGTTCCATTTCTGATATGACAGATTGCAGTGGGGAGTTCCCATGGTTTGTTGATGACTCTGGATGGGGATGTATACAGCTGGGGACGTAATGTAGAGGGGCAGATTGGCAACAACTCCAAATATGAAATGGTAAGGAACTAACTAGATGTGTTATAGTAGTGACTTATAGATGAAGTATAGATAGAAAGGAACTAACTAGATGTGTTATATTAGTGACTTATAGATGAACTATAGATAGAAAGGAACTAACTAGATGTGTTATATTAGTGACTTATAGATGAAGTATAAATAGAAAGGAACTAACTAGATGTGTTATATTAGTGACTTATAGATGAAGTATAAATAGAAAGGAACTAACCAGATGTGTTATATTAGTGACTTATAGATAAACTATAGATAGAAAGGAACTAACCAGATGTGTTATATTAGTGACTTATAGATAAACTATAGATAGAAAGGAACTAACTAGATGTGTTATATTAGTGACTTATAGATAAACTATAGATAGAAAGGAACTAACTAGATGTGTTATATTAGTGACTTATAGATAAACTATAGATAGAAAGGAACTAACCAGATGTGTTATATTAGTGACTTATAGATAAACTATAGATAGAAAGGAACTAACCAGATGTGTTATATTAGTGACTTATAGATAAACTATAGATAGAAAGGAACTAACTAGATGTGTTATATTAGTGACTTATAGATGAAGTATAGATAGAAAGGAACTAACTAGATGTGTTATAGTAGTGACTTATAGATAAACTATAGATAGAAAGGAACTAACTAGATGTGTTATATTAGTGACTTATAGATAAACTATAGATAGAAAGGAACTAACTAGATGTGTTATATTAGTGACTTATAGATAAACTATAGATAGAAAGGAACTAACTAGATGTGTTATATTAGTGACTTATAGATAAAGTATAAATAGAAAGGAACTAACTAGATGTGTTATATTAGTGACTTATAGATAAAGAATAAATAGAAAGGAACTAACCAGATGTGTTATATTAGTGACTTATAGATGAAGTATAGATAGAAAGGAACTAACTAGATGTGTTATATTAGTGACTTATAGATAAAGTATAAATAGAAAGGAACTAACTAGATGTGTTATATTAGTGACTTATAGATGAAGTATAAATAGAAAGGAACTAACCAGATGTGTTATATTAGTGACTTATAGATAAACTATAGATAGAAAGGAACTAACCAGATGTGTTATATTAGTGACTTATAGATAAACTATAGATAGAAAGGAACTAACTAGATGTGTTATATTAGTGACTTATAGATAAACTATAGATAGAAAGGAACTAACTAGATGTGTTATATTAGTGACTTATAGATAAACTATAGATAGAAAGGAACTAACCAGATGTGTTATATTAGTGACTTATAGATAAACTATAGATAGAAAGGAACTAACCAGATGTGTTATATTAGTGACTTATAGATAAACTATAGATAGAAAGGAACTAACTAGATGTGTTATATTAGTGACTTATAGATGAAGTATAGATAGAAAGGAACTAACTAGATGTGTTATAGTAGTGACTTATAGATAAACTATAGATAGAAAGGAACTAACTAGATGTGTTATATTAGTGACTTATAGATAAACTATAGATAGAAAGGAACTAACTAGATGTGTTATATTAGTGACTTATAGATAAACTATAGATAGAAAGGAACTAACTAGATGTGTTATATTAGTGACTTATAGATAAAGTATAAATAGAAAGGAACTAACTAGATGTGTTATATTAGTGACTTATAGATAAAGAATAAATAGAAAGGAACTAACCAGATGTGTTATATTAGTGACTTATAGATGAAGTATAGATAGAAAGGAACTAACTAGATGTGTTATATTAGTGACTTATAGATAAAGTATAAATAGAAAGGAACTAACTAGATGTGTTATATTAGTGACTTATAGATAAAGAATAAATAGAAAGGAACTAACCAGATGTGTTATATTAGTGACTTATAGATGAACTATAGATAGAAAGGAACTAACTAGATGTGTTATATTAGTGACTTATAGATGAAGTATAAATAGAAAGGAACTAACTAGATGTGTTATATTAGTGACTTATAGATAAACTATAGATAGAAAGGAACTAACTAGATGTGTTATATTAGTGACTTATAGATGAAGTATAGATAGAAAGGAACTAACTAGATGTGTTATATTAGTGACTTATAGATAAACTATAGATAGAAAGGAACTAACTAGATGTGTTATATTAGTGACTTATAGATGAACTATAGATAGAAAGGAACTAACCAGATGTGTTATATTAGTGACTTATAGATAAACTATAGATAGAAAGGAACTAACCAGATGTGTTATATTAGTGACTTATAGATGAAGTATAGATAGAAAGGAACTAACTAGATGTGTTATATTAGTGACTTATAGATAAACTATAGATAGAAAGGAACTAACCAGATGTGTTATATTAGTGACTTATAGATAAACTATAGATAGAAAGGAACTAACTAGATGTGTTATATTAGTGACTTATAGATGAAGTATAAATAGAAAGGAACTAACTAGATGTGTTATAGTAGTGACTTATAGATAAACTATAGATAGAAAGGAACTAACTAGATGTGTTATATTAGTGACTTATAGATAAAGTATAAATAGAAAGGAACTAACTAGATGTGTTATATTAGTGACTTATAGATAAACTATAGATAGAAAGGAACTAACTAGATGTGTTATATTAGTGACTTATAGATAAACTATAGATAGAAAGGAACTAACTAGATGTGTTATATTAGTGACTTATAGATAAAGTATAAATAGAAAGGAACTAACTAGATGTGTTATATTAGTGACTTATAGATAAACTATAGATAGAAAGGAACTAACTAGATGTGTTATATTAGTGACTTATAGATAAAGTATAAATAGAAAGGAACTAACTAGATGTGTTATATTAGTGACTTATAGATAAACTATAGATAGAAAGGAACTAACTAGATGTGTTATATTAGTGACTTATAGATAAACTATAGATAGTAAGGAACTAACTAGATGTGTTATATTAGTGACTTATAGATAAACTATAGATAGAAAGGAACTAACTAGATGTGTTATATTAGTGACTTATAGATGAAGTATAGATAGAAAGGAACTAACTAGATGTGTTATATTAGTGACTTATAGATAAACTATAGATAGAAAGGAACTAACTAGATGTGTTATATTAGTGACTTATAGATGAAGTATAGATAGAAAGGAACTAACTAGATGTGTTATATTAGTGACTTATAGATAAACTATAGATAGAAAGGAACTAACTAGATGTGTTATATTAGTGACTTATAGATAAAGTATAAATAGAAAGGAACTAACTAGATGTGTTATATTAGTGACTTATAGATGAAGTATAAATAGAAAGGAACTAACTAGATGTGTTATATTAGTGACTTATAGATGAAGTATAGATAGAAAGGAACTAACTAGATGTGTTATATTAGTGACTTATAGATAAAGTATAAATAGAAAGGAACTAACTAGATGTGTTATATTAGTGACTTATAGATAAAGAATAAATAGAAAGGAACTAACCAGATGTGTTATATTAGTGACTTATAGATAAAGTATAAATAGAAAGGAACTAACTAGATGTGTTATATTAGTGACTTATAGATAAACTATAGATAGAAAGGAACTAACCAGATGTGTTATATTAGTGACTTATAGATGAAGTATAGATAGAAAGGAACTAACTAGATGTGTTATATTAGTGACTTATAGATAAACTATAGATAGAAAGGAACTAACTAGATGTGTTATATTAGTGACTTATAGATGAAGTATAAATAGAAAGGAACTAACTAGATGTGTTATAGTAGTGACTTATAGATAAACTATAGATAGAAAGGAACTAACTAGATGTGTTATATTAGTGACTTATAGATAAACTATAGATAGAAAGGAACTAACTAGATGTGTTATAGTAGTGACTTATAGATAAACTATAGATAGAAAGGAACTAACTAGATGTGTTATATTAGTGACTTATAGATAAACTATAGATAGAAAGGAACTAATTAGATGTGTTATATTAGTGACTTATAGATAAACTATAGATAGAAAGGAACTAACTAGATGTGTTATATTAGTGACTTATAGATGAAGTATAGATAGAAAGGAACTAACTAGATGTGTTATATTAGTGACTTATAGATAAAGAATAAATAGAAAGGAACTAACTAGATGTGTTATATTAGTGACTTATAGATAAACTATAGATAGAAAGGAACTAACTAGATGTGTTATATTAGTGACTTATAGATAAACTATAGATAGAAAGGAACTAACTAGATGTGTTATATTAGTGACTTATAGATAAACTATAGATAGAAAGGAACTAACTAGATGTGTTATATTAGTGACTTATAGATAAACTATAGATAGAAAGGAACTAACTAGATGTGTTATATTAGTGACTTATAGATGAAGTATAGATAGAAAGGAACTAACTAGATGTGTTATATTAGTGACTTATAGATAAAGAATAAATAGAAAGGAACTAACTAGATGTGTTATATTAGTGACTTATAGATAAACTATAGATAGAAAGGAACTAACTAGATGTGTTATATTAGTGACTTATAGATGAACTATAGATAGAAAGGAACTAACTAGATGTGGTATATTAGTGACTTATAGATGAAGTATAGATAGAAAGGAACTAACTAGATGTGTTATATTAGTGACTTATAGATAAAGAATAAATAGAAAGGAACTAACTAGATGTGTTATATTAGTGACTTATAGATGAACTATAGATAGAAAGGAACTAACTAGATGTGTTATATTAGTGACTTATAGATAAACTATAGATAGAAAGGAACTAACTAGATGTGTTATATTAGTGACTTATAGATAAACTATAGATAGAAAGGAACTAACTAGATGTGTTATATTAGTGACTTATAGATGAAGTATAGATAGAAAGGAACTAACTAGATGTGTTATATTAGTGACTTATAGATAAAGAATAAATAGAAAGGAACTAACTAGATGTGTTATATTAGTGACTTATAGATAAAGTATAGATAGAAAGGAACTAACTAGATGTGTTATATTAGTGACTTATAGATAAACTATAGATAGAAAGGAACTAACCAGATGTGTTATATTAGTGACTTATAGATAAAGTATAGATAGAAAGGAACTAACTAGATGTGTTATATTAGTGACTTATAGATAAACTATAGATAGAAAGGAACTAACCAGATGTGTTATATTAGTGACTTATAGATAAACTATAGATAGAATGGAACTAACTAGATGTGTTATAGTAGTGACTTATAGATGAAGTATAAATAGAAAGGAACTAACTAGATGTGTTATATTAGTGACTTATAGATAAAGAATAAATAATAAGGAAGATGTGTTATGGTTGTGACTTATGAATGAAAAACTATAGATGGTAAGGAACTAAGATGTGTTATCATGTCGGTGACTTACAAATACAATATAAATAGTAAGGAACTAACTACAGTTAAATTTCAATATCTCGAACACCGATATCTCGAATACCATGGATATGTCGAAGTGATTCGGAAGTCCCAATGACAGTATTTTTCCCTCGATATCTCGGATATCTCGAAGTTTTTTCTTGGTTGTATCGCGTTTGAGATAATGAGGTTGGACTGTAAATGTTTTATGATTATATATAAAATGCCATAGAAAAAAAGAGCTAAGATGTTCTAAATGATATTGACTAATAAGGTATACTCTTCATGCAATTATCTATATACATTGTACATTTCATTTAAAAAAAATTGATAGAAAATGTGGTTTATTTTTTCCTTTTTAGAAACAACCAAACATCATTACACAGATCAATGATCGTCAGATGGCTCATTTAGCTTCTGGAGGAGAGTTTAACATCACCATGGATACCGAGGGACTGGTGTGGGTGTGGGGGAAGAATGACTTTGGACAGGTATGCAGCGTTACGGACCGGTGTTCGTTATCTCTGTGATGTGCTACTTAAGGAGGAAGCTACTTAAGGAAATTTGATGTGGATGAAAAGTGGAGGATATGTACAACAATATTTTGAAACAGAAAACTTTTAAATTTACTTTATTTTGTCAAAAAATGCAGTTTTAGTAGAAAACATTCTGAAAAAAAATTTAAAACCGTGATGGACTCGAACCTGCGAACTACAGTTCAGCAGTTGACATGCTAACCTACTGAGCTACCCAGCTAGGTGAAGATATTTGAAATGAATAGACAAATATTGCTGATGTTTATATTTTCACTCATGTTTTAAAAGGATTGATTGATGTTTTCCGCCACACTCAACAATTTTTCAGTTATCTGGTGGCGTCCAGTTTTTATTGGTGGAGGAGAGAACCCAGATACAATGTAGCCGGGAAGAGACCACCGACCCTCCGAAAGTAAACTGGCAAACTTTCTCACATATATCGGCACGAGCTAGATTCGAACCCGCGCCGACTAGAGGTGAGAGGCCTTGTGGTTTTGAGCACGATGCTCTAACCACTCGGCCACGGAGGCCCCTGTTTTAAAAGGAAGTCAGCCATTATGACACTGTATAGTACGTCCTTAAATATAAACAAGGAAAATAGCAGACGCGTGTGCCTCTCTCACTTTTTTAATCATTCCTTACTTTCGGAGACATTTTCAGACACATGGGAATCACTGTCATTTGTTTCCATAAATCAATGTCTTCTGGCATTATCAGATATCTATGGTCAGTTTTGTCTTTCTACTTTCCACATTTGCGGATTAGAAACAATCAATTAGAAGAGACAGGATTTGCAGGTTTTTGATTTTTAAATACAAACCCAAGAAGAACTAAACTTGCATACAAATGAAAAGTCTTCCATATTTGTTTATATCAGAAAGCAACTACACAAATTGTTGTGTACAAATATGAAATCTCCAATTCTAATTGTTTGAAGTTCAATGCAATGGACCAATCATATGCTTTGTTAATATTAACCATCTATGACATTTTCGTGGAAAATTTCCTGATTAGAAAGACAAACTTTGAGTAGCCAGTGATGACTTTTCTGGGTAACTTAGAAGAGAAAAAAAAAGCACTAGAAACTTCTTATAATATCATATCACTTCATCCTGAAACTCATGACATTATTCATAGAGTTGCAAGACCAGGTTGTGATACCAGATCCTATTTTAGGTCACGGAACATTTCATTTGGTTCTAGTGATCCCATTTGCATCCAAAATGGTGACTTAAGAGAATTACTGATTTTTTTTGTTGCCTATTACAGCTGGGAATGGATAGAGTAGATTCTTCAAGCCCAACATCAGTCAAACACACCAGAATACACACCCATCACAGGCATAGGGAAACTACCACTTCATTGACAGAGATACTGGTTCCCACTGTGTGTGCTGGTATCCCAGCCCCCAAACCTGCCAGTAGGATAGGCCACATTAGTCTGTCCCAGTCTGATTCTTATGACAGCAGTGAAGAATATCGGGTAATTATTCATACAGGGTACTGGGATATCGACTGCTCTAATATTAGAAAAGTTGTTAAATGATATTGAACACTTTCAAGGTTAAGTGATCCCAAGTTTCCAAAAAATTGTATATTGTTACAGATGCTTATATTATGAGTGAATGCTTTTTTTTCTTCTTCTAGGTGTCACAATTCTTTAAAGGACATACATGACATTTTTCAATAATATATAATTTTTCATGAAATTTCACATACAATTCACTTGTATTCTATCTCATTTCTACAAAAAAATATTGGGAGTGTTACCACATCTGTTTTGGAGCTATCATATTTTAATAGTTCCTGGTTGTTGCAAGCAAAAATGTTAACTTCAGCTCAACTGTGTAAATGAGCATTACCATAGTTAAGAAGGAGAGAAAAATCTTTGTAACAATGGGGGTATCAAACCTGGGACCCTTACATTACCAAGTTGGTGATCTAACCACTAAACTATCCAGGCTGATGTAGGAAAATAAGTAATATTACATTATCACAAAATCTAAACTTATTATAAAGAACTCTTCATATCGAAGAGATGAAAAAATAATTTTAGAGAAAATGTGAGAAATGTCATGTATGTCCTTAACATTAGTATATTTTAGTAGTGATGAAACAGAAATACAGTATGATTTATAAAATTACTTGTAAAATATGTAGATGGGGGTGGAGAGATTTAATGAGCGACACCTGGATAAGTTAGTTGATCTCCAGACACTGACAGAAACAAAGTACAGCAGACTTGTAGTTCTGGAAGTATTAGAGGCAAGTGCTTTATCAAATTTGTTGCTTTTGAAAATCCATTCATAATTGTGGAAATTAGACACAGGTGTACTTTCAATTAATTGCATTTATTTGAAGTACTTCCATGTGCAAGTACTTATCAGTAATTATGGTCAATGATCAGTTTTCAAGAAGCATATAAATGTATATTCCATGTACCAGTAACAGGGAATGGGTCTGGCTGTTGATGTGTATTTGTTATTTGTAGCACCTGTCAGAGTTCTGTCACTGCATACAGCTGCTGCGGAAGTGTGTGGATCTCAAGGACTGGCTCAGTGCTGCCTATGTGTGTCTTCATGAACAGAACTATCCGCAGGTACACAAAACTGTACACAAAACTATCCGCAGGTACACAAAACTGTACACAGGTACCCAAAACTATCCACAGGTACACAAAACTGTACACAGATACACAAAACTGTACACAGGTACACAAAACTATCCACAGGTACACAAAACTGTACACAGGTACCCAAAACTATCCACAGGTACACAAAACTATCCACAGATACACAAAACTGTACACAGGTACACAAAACTGTACACAGGTACACAAATCTGTACACAGGTACACAAAACTGTACACAGGTACACAAAACCATCCACAGGTACATAAAACTATTCGCAGGCACACAAAACTAGCCTGCTCGTGTTTTCTTTCATTATATACAAGTCTAGACAACCAAAAGATATATTACATAGCACTTCAGTAAAATATACACAGGCTGGTTGTAATTTTTCAGTTTTGTTATTGAATTGTTTTGAAATGCCATGTTTTCCACAAATTCAAATCAGCTTATAATGATTTGTATTAATCTTTAATTATGCAACTTTTGTGAACCCAGTTTCTAAGCCACATGTATTTATAATATTTCTGTTTTGCATCTAAATTATTAATTTGCACCAGTGAGGAATTTACTAACTAAATAATATAATAGATACTTTTGGAAACTGTGTGGTAGCCATATATATATGAAATTCATAATTTTAAATGAATTTATTTTGCAGGCATTAACCTTTCACCTTTCTGCACTGAAGAAATACAAGCAACAATTTGATGAGAAATTTAAGGTCATTGTGTCAGCAATTACCAATCTTTACCTCCAGTAAGTATTTCCACTGTAGCATCATGAGTTTATATTTGACCTTCTGTCAGATAATTTGATCAGTGAATAATACCAAAGACTACAGCAAGTCTATAGAAATCTTACAGTGTAAACCAACAAATCATTCTACAACTTGTTACTCATATGTAAGCATCCTAAATTAGTGCAAGATCAAATTTCAAACCTTGAGTCATTGGCTAGGATGTGACCATAATATGGTTAGGTTTTGCATAGGTAATCTTTTAGACTGAATATTCTTCACAAGATTCATAAGGTATATTTAAAAATTATCAAATTAATATGCAGCCACTCTCCTGTAGCATAGATACAGATTTGTTCAAACTTTGAATATTTCAGATGAATGTATGATAATGCTAAAATCTTTTTCTCACGAATAATAATGGTATGGTTCATCAAATATGCAAATATACTTATGTAATGTAGACTGAAGTTTGTTCATTCTATGACCCATAGAGCTTGGACATGCCCACAGTTTGTTCATTTCACAATTTCTTCAGCCAGAACATGCCCCCAGTTAGTTCATTCCATAATGCACTAGGCTAGGGCATGCCCACACTTAGAATTTTTTTTAGAAAAAAATTTTGTAAAAACATTTTTTAAGAATGACAAGGGAATGTAATGTCAGATTGGTATACAGACATCCTCAAGGAATATAAATTTTTGATATCATTGAAAGCATGTTCCAAGGTATTGAGATTGAGCCAAGAAAAGGATTTAAAGATTTATTCCGGAATGTAGGATTTATTCATTTGTATGGACAATTTTAAAAAAATGCAGGAACTAGAAGGGTACAATTTGTCAAATTGATGTGCAGATTTTTGTATTCTATAGAAAATATTTACTATAATCAGTCGTAAGATGTCCATTTTGTGATTGTCCTTTCAGACTCTGTGTTAAACAAGATTTGCCAGCAGGACAAAAGGAAGAAAACTACAGGATTCTGGCCATGGAGGTATCATATCTCCTGTAATCTTAAATCAGGAATAAATCTTAAAAAATTTAAATGGCAGTGAGTGATTTAATTGATACAAAATTGTGTCTTCTTTTCAGATGCTGAAGTTTTGGGAGGCTGAAGAATTAATCTCCAGTGACTTAGAAAAGCTGCTGACCCCGTACCTAGATCACTTCTCTTGTATTCTGTCAGTCATCATCTTCTGGTAAGTAGGTCAACTCAGCTGTAAAATATTTTTGATATGCAACAATGGCAATCTTTGTTGTGTCTCAAGATATGTGTACTGTAGATTCTTTATTGTATGTAAGAGCTTAATATCGTGAATGGACATCAAATCACAAGATAATTAATTAGTGAGTAGACTGTTGAGGAAGAGATTTTACATGTATTTCACTAATTTAGAAATAAAAGCATGTAATTTCATTTTGCGAGTGGTGCCTCTCACTAAAGTAAGTGATAATAAATTCCTTGCCTATATTTAGAGGAATTGGCAGTAGCTAATGCCTTGTGACTTATGGAGCTTCATGGGATGTCTACCTTTCAGAAAGCTTTGAAGGCAATATGCCAATACCGCTATTTACTTGTAATTCAGATTAGATCCTTTGACACGCTCATCTACCATTGCTACACAAAAGATATAACAACTTTACTTAAAGGTTACCTCAGCATGACCTCAGATTTTATCCAATCAGAATAAATTTCTCAGAACGCTTCAAAGATGATATTATGTAGTTCTGATAGAACTAGACTACACCGAAAATTTACAAGGCCACGCTCTGATTGGATAATTTCTAACTTCATGTTGGGGTTACCTTTAACACTAAGTTGTTAAGATACTTTGTGTAGCAATAGTAGGTGAGTGAATCAAAGGATATAATGTTAAGCAGAATGGCCAACTCAAATAATGAGAAACGAATTCCAAAAATAGAATAAAGTATTGTAGGCAAGGGGAAAGAATTCATTTTGTTCACATTTTGATCTTTTAAAAGTAATGAAAAAGTCTGAAAATAATACATATATATTATCACTACAGTAACTCGATCCAAAGAGTCAGATCATATTGAGTTGACAGTATTTATCATATCAAATGAGATGTAAAGCATCAAGTTTGATCTGATGATCCGTGGCTGTCAGCGAGGTTCAGATAAGTTACTGTAGTCATGATAAATTTATCATATACCTACTTATGTATTTTTAAATTCACTGTTATAAGGTAATAAATGTATTCCAAATTATCAAAAACACAAACATGCAGTGAAATTATTTTTAAAGGGCACTGTTTTGTTTGTGGTACAGTCAATATTTTCCACAAAAAACGTAACTTTGATGCATTGTGACATCATCAGTTTCAAAGAGACATAATGTGGATTCAGAAAACCACAATATAGTGATCCGGAAAATTGGATCACACTCGGTGAATTTTACAGTATCAAAACACGGATTATGGTTGGCTATATAATGATATCAGTATACTGGAAAAGTCATGATTGCTACTCATGAATTGCAATGTGACATTGATAGCAATAATTTAACAACAGCATAACTACAGTCAAACCTCGTTATTTTAAACTCGATGGGACCGAGACAAAACTTCAAGATATTCGAGGATTCAAGATATTGAGGGTAAAGTACTTAAAGAATAATTGGTTGGGACTTCTGAATCACTTCAACATATCCGTGGTATTTGAGATATCGGTGTTCGAGATACCGAATTTCAACTGTACTTGGAATAAAGATGAGTTAGATCATGTGCTGTCAAAAGGTACATATAAATTTGCCACAGCTTTGTTATTCTTATGTGCATGGTACTTCTGTTCATTTCAGGCCAGAGTCCTGTAAGAAAAGTCCTGTTGCAGAACCAAAGCTTTCTTTCTCAACAAAATTCTCACTTACAGTTTTACAAAATGTTGTAAGGAAAATCCATTCATTAGACTTTGAGAAGAAGCATCCAATTTGTTACCAAGCTTACCAAGCTGTAACCATGGATAAAAATGGAGGTCAAGGTCTTGACCTTCAACCTAGTGAAAAGATGATACCATATCAACAGCTTTGGCAGGATGTAGTGCAGAATCTGCAAAAAGGAGCAGAGTCTCGTCAATTCATTACCATGACTCGCAGTGAGGTCGATCACCTAGATGAAAAACTTCATAGCGACCAGCCATGTGAATCAGGCCAGAGCAGGAGCAGCATTTTGTTCACATGTGGCCATTACTATACAAAACAGAATTTCATGGAGGAGGTATTAGTAAAATTTCAAAAAGAATTGTCACAAGGTCCTGCTCCATTACCAAACAGTGCCCAAGTATTAATCAAGTATTATACCAGTAGTGAGTTATTGCCCCTAGCCTGTCCTAGATGTGTTCTAAATGCTTTGCACTCTGTGGGGAGTGAATGAAAGGGACAATCATTTACATATACCTTGAAACTGTGATATTTTGAAATGGTTCATTACATAAGATAAGGATAATATTAACCCTTAATATTGTATACCAAAGGTCATATCAGCAAGCTTCATTTAATATCCAAAATCATGCCACAAAATTTCCTACAGTGAAGAATCTTTGTACGATTATATATAAAGCAGTGCAATGAAAAATGTATATCAAGTTATTTTCTAAAACATATCTGTTAATTGTACATATAATGGTATTCCATATTATATCACATGCTCAATTTTTTTTATTGATTCTGTAATGTTTTGTGTTACCTCTTTGAATGTTAAACCAATGAATACTGATCACTGTACTTGAATACCGGTCACTGTACATGAATACCGGTCACTGTACATGAATACCAGTCACTGTACTTGAATACCGGTCACTGTACATGAATACCAGTCACTGTACTTGAATACCGGTCACTGTACATGAATACCGGTCACTGTACTTGAATACCGGTCACTGTACATAAATACCGGTCACTGTACTTGAATACCGGTCACTGTACATGAATACTGACCACTGTACATGAATACTGACCACTATACATGAATACTGGCCACTATACATGAATACCGGTCACTATACATGAATACAGGTCACTGTACTTGAATACCGGTCACTGTACTTGAATACCGGTCACTGTACATGAATACCGGTCACTGTACATGAATACCGGTCACTGTACTTGAATACCGGTCACTGTACATGAATACTGACCACTGTACATGAATACTGACCACTATACATGAATACTGGCCACTATACATGAATACCGGTCACTATACATGAATACAGGTCACTGTACTTGAATACCGGTCACTGTACTTGTATACCGGTCACTGTACATGAATACCGGTCACTGTACATAAATACCGGTCACTGTACATAAATACCGGTCACTGTACTTGAATACCGGTCACTGTACATGAATACTGACCACTGTACATGAATACTGACCACTATACATGAATACTGGCCACTATACATGAATACCGGTCACTATACATGAATACAGGTCACTGTACTTGAATACCGGTCACTGTACTTGAATACCGGTCACTGTACTTGAATACCAGTCACTGTACTTGAATACTCACTGTATATGAATACAGGTCACTGTACTTGAATTCCGGTCACTGTACTTGAATACCGGTCACTGTACTTGAATACCGGTCACTGTACTTGAATACCGGTCACTGTACTTGAATACCAGTCACTGTACTTGAATACCGGTCACTGTACATGAATACCGGTCACTGTACATGGGTTGTAATGTGTTCATAGTTTTTCCATGCAGTGTTTTAAATTTGTTAAATCTAAATGTTATTTTAATTTGATTTTTTAATTAAAAGAATGAATATTTATTAGAAACTTTAAGGCATTTAAGTATGGAAGGTCCATTTGAACCAAATTTTTATTTCATGAGTTTTTCACAAAGTCAGAGTTTTTCACTATGTCAGGAAGCTTCCATGTAAATTGGAACTTTTCTGGCCCAGTGGTTCTTGAGAAGAAATGATCCCCACCCTGTTTTTGCATTTTTGTGATCTCCCCTTTGAAGGAGACATGGCCTGTCAGTTGGACAAAGTCTCTCTCTCTCTCTCTCTCTCTCTCTCTCTCTCTCTCTCTCTCTCTCTCTCTCTCTGATGTTAAGCCATCAACACTCAATATTCTGGAGAAAATTCTGACTGTTCTAATACAGTGATTTAATTTATGACTTGATTCTCTTTGTAATCCACTCAAGTAAAATTGGAAGATCATAGTGTGATAAACTGTGTAAATATTACAGAGGGTTGAACCTTTAATTTGCTGCGTCAAAGGTGATATAAAAAGTATTTAAATATGCAGAGTCATAACTCAATCTTGGCACCCTGATGGATGCACAGTATAATTTACAACAGGCCCATTGGCCACTTGACTCACCTGAGTTACCTTGGTTCATATTTAAAGATGTTCCCTATATACACATGTAAAACTTTGATCCCCTATTGTGGCCCCACCCTACCCCTAGGGGCCATGATTTTAACAAACTTGAATCTGCACTATGTCAGGAAGCTTCCATGTAAATTGGAACTTTTCTGGCCCAGTGGTTCTTGAGAAGAAATGACCCCCACCCTGTTTTTGCATTTTTGTGATCTCCCTTTTGAAGGAGACATGGCCCATCAGTTGAACAAACCTGAATCCCCCTCATCCACGGATGATTTGTACCAAGTTGGATTGAAATTAGTCCAGTGGTTCTGGAGTAGAAATTTTTTTTGGCATATTTTCGCATGTAAAATTTAGATTCCCTATTGTGACCCCATCCTATCCCCGGGGGTCATGAATGCAGGAAATTTGAATCTGCACTGTGTCAAGAAGCTTCCACATAAACTTTTTTGGCTCAATGGTTCTTTAGAAGATTTTTTAAATGACCCCACCCTATTTTTTGTGATTATCTCCCCTTTAAAGGGGCGTGACGTTTCATTTAAACAAACTTGAATCCCTTTCACTCATGGATTATTTGTACCAAGTTTGATTGAAATTGGCATGCTGGTTTTGGAGAAGATTTTAAAATTCGTCATGTATTTTTGCTTTTCGCTATTATCTCCCATTGGAGAAGGGTGTTTTTCTTCATTTGAAAAAAACAATGACCAAAGGATGATTTGTGCCAAGTTTGGTTGAAATTGGCCCAGTGGTTCTGGAGAAGAAGTCGAAAATGTGAAAGGTTAACATATGATGGACAGCGATTGACCAGGAAAGGTCACTTTAGCATTCAGCTCAGGTGAGCTAAAACAGTGAAAATGGGAAATTAATCTTAGCGTCAAAATGACACTAAGGAGGAGAGTTTCATACCTGTTGCTGTAAGAGAGGGGTGGTAACAGTTGTGATTACTAATGTAAAGATTTCACGTATACTCGACTTGGAAGTTGATTAATTTGATTGTTGTAAAAGGAAAACTGATTTATTTCGATGAAGTATATAAGTATATAATTATCCATTATAGAGATAAACAATTCACTCTCAATAAGTTACACGATACTTTGGAATATCGAACAAGTTTAGCGAATATTTGATCGATTTAAGATACTGTTTCAAATAAAAAAAAAAATAATAAAAAAAAAACACACACACACACACACACACTGTCCGAGAACTCAAACTATTACAATGCAGATAATTTCATGTGATGAAGTGTTTGGCATTGTTGTGCGTGGTCTAAAAACAATTTACTCTGTCAAGAAGTTTCCCTGACATAGTAAGTGGCAAGCTAGTTGTCCTTGACGTTTGTAGAAAATAGAAAGTGATTTTCCGCAATGCTAGATCACTCGTAAAAGGACGGTGTATTAAAGATAAGCCATATCAGGAAACAGGAAGTCGGTAGTGTTAAGTGAGTCGCATTCACAAAAATTCTTTAACATACTTATTGGATATAGCATTCAAACGTTTAAATTTCATGGGCGGGGATTGGGACCAATATAGTGTATCTGAATACCCTCGTGACAGAAATCAAACAGCAGGAAAAAGTGCATGGAAAGATATCACCAACCCCCTGAAAGTAAACAGCATTTATAAGAGCACTTGATGAAATGATCTAATAATAGAACCAAGGGAAGGGAAATGATTTTGATCGACTCTCGGGCCAAAATAAAGTAGATGTGCTTCCTTTTTCACTCCTCCAAAAATTAGGTAGGGTAGGTAGATAAACCATTTTATTTTATTAAAACATTTTTTTAAAATTTTATTTTTTGATACGCTTTGAATACAGGTCTTTATATACATTATTAATACTTTTCACACATTTTGAAGATCAATAGCAATCAAAATATAAATTATAGAAATTTGAACACGAAAAGGAAAAAATAAATTTGAAAATTCCGGTGTCTTCCTGTAAGTTATAGATATTTAACGAGCGCCTGTGTCCTCGTCCAAATGACGAATTCATGATTATGTTGTAAGGTTTTTAATTTACAAGTTTTACTGCCACCCGTAAACGACACGCACTCGAGATAATAAGAAGTTGTGAGGGATCATGTTCCCGTCCAATGAGAGAAATGCATTGATATGAGTAAGAGCAGCTCGTAGACAACCCTCTTGATGTAAAAATCAAAGTACAAAATGTACTCTTGGCAATTGCATTCAAAGAAAAAAAAAATACTGCGTATATATATCGGAGTAATTCCACCGTTTTTATCATTGTAATTATTTTATTGTTTAATATTCATTTATTTTCACTAAATTAACGCACCATAACATTGGTTCTTCGTTTATTTACTATATGCAGGAATTCGGGCGTGTAATAGTTTAACCCCACTAATCAACGTTGAACTCGTCCATATAGTGCTAAGCGTGCGATGCTCGTTTACCAAATATTTTAATAAAAAGGAAGAAGAAAAATCATCTTTTCCTATCATTTTGTAAAAGGAACATATCTGTTTATATGTGCTCAAAAATTGAAATAAGCTCTCTTTGTTTTAGTTTTTGAATATAGGATAATATTGTTTGGGGAACGTTTTCTCGGTGATGCATTATTTCTGACAAAACGGGGATATGAAAAGACCCTTGCCGAAGTCCTTTACAATATATTCTTGCGCACATTGCACGATATCCTAGAGTTTAGAAGAGAGAAAGTCAGTTTACAGTAATCCAAGAAGTTAGAAAGCAGCCAGCATCCGAGGCAATGTCTATAAATAGATCACTATATCACAAACTTTGAGCTGATGTATTTTGGATAAACAAAACAAAATGGTTTGCATGGAATCCTAGTGCTGACACACGCTCCATGTCGTCACCGCGATGTTACGATGCTACGATCGTGGTGGCATAAAAGGGCATGTATACCAATAGATTCTGGGGAAAATGATTAAATTGTGAAACTATGTTAAAATAAGACGACCCATTGCAGGAACGTAGCATCGGTGGGTTTTTTTCAAAACTGAGGGGAGGGAGTGTTAAATACATATTATGGAGAGGATTTGTATAGGCAATGTCTAGCCAGATGTTAATTCAATCCTTTTATGATTTATAATAAAATACTGTTTATATATATATATATATATATATGTGTGTGTGTGTATATATATATATATATGATCCAGTTATAGTGAAGTAAAGGTATCAACTAGACTGCTCTACTCTATTCTATGAATAAATGAAACCAAAAATATTCTGATCTGTTAGATATACATTAAAAATTACGATTTTTGAAACACAAATGAATGCGGTTTCAAAATAAAACCTATCTTTTAAAAATCGAGCCGAGTGTTCACAACGTGACTCTCTTATTAGCATACATATAATACACCACCTGCTGTTTTTGTAGCAACTCTTGAATCTGTGCATATCGATAACTACCCTCTAATGTTTTACACATGATGTAGCATAATTAATGTAGTCTGATAAGCCATTATAGTACTCTTGGCTACAGTTTCAGAACTCGATTTCATAACTGACCGACGGCATTGTTTTCTTTCCGACCACGTGTGAAAAAGCAAACATTTAAGAAAATGGTATGTTTATATTTTAATAGCTGAAAATTCTACGAAATGAAATACAATGGAAATATAAAAAACAGGTTGCATGCACTGTCCTTTAAAAAAGGATTGCAATATGTTAACCACAGACACGTGTTTCTAACAGAAAACGTTAATATATTAGGTTGAAATAAAGATGTGTTGTAAAACAGATTTTTTAAATCTTTATTAAAACAGGGAAATATATCACTTCTTTTGTCGAGCGTTGCTGAGATGAATATCTTGTCATGTAACTATGCATAAAATGATAAGTTAGACTCCATAACATTAATCGTTTTTTATTAAGAATACTAAAATCTATTTTTTCACAAACCATACCGAATATTTTTTTTTTTATTTTTTCTTAACAATTGTTTATGAAACAATGTTGAATCCGAAAAACATGTACTTGCGCATGCGCAAACTAGTCCCACCCCATTCACATATATGTACGTTCACGTCCTACCCTAGGATATCGAATGGTGAAGTTAACAATGTGTTGATCGTAATCATAAATCCCAGACACATATACAAGTTCGAGTGTAGGGTAACACGGACCTTCGACAAAGCGAAGGTAGGATCAGGTGACATGGAGGAGTCAGCATCCTCTGCTGACCATTTACACCCGCTGTTAGCCCTTAGTCAAAATTAGGTATACGGGATTACCCATAGTCAAATTTAGTATAAAAAATGACTGTCTAACAAAGGGTATGAAACAAATCATTCAACATATGTCCCAAAGACACTTTGTAATCGCAAAACAAGGTCAATATAGCGACCGTAAAATTTGCGAAATGATGACTTCAAACGATATTCGTTATAATCCTGCAACATCAACTTTTTTGTCAGTAGTTGACCTCGTTTTAAAAAAATTCTCATACGCATGGCATGCTCTCGCGTATCGAATCAACTGGGAGATATACACACCATAAGCAGGCGAAAGTGGTATATTACTACATAGATATGGAAAGTTGATGATTGCAAAGTTGAAATCATCACGCTTGTCATATAATGTAGTTGTCAGTCTGCCATTAGAGTCAATATTAAGTAAAATATCCATATATGAAGGAGACACGTCAGATTTTGTAGTGTCCTTTATTTCGAGTTCATCGGGATATATCAAATGGACATAATTATGATTGATTGATTGATTATTTATTGCTTTCCGCCACACTCAACAATTTTTCAGTTATCTGGTGGCGTCCAGTTTTTGTTGGTGGAGGAGAGAACCCAGATACAATGTACCTGGGAAGAGACCACCGACCTTCCGCAAGTAAACTAGCAAACTTGCTCACATAACGCCGCTGCCGAGATTTGAACCCGCGCCGACAGAGGTGAGAGGCTTTGTGATTTTGAGCCCGATGCTCTAACCACGGAGGCCCTAACACAATTATGAAAATCAGGATTGTTGTTTGATAAGACGTCATCGATATATCTATATGTATGGTTGAAGGACACGGCAAGTTTTTTGTTTTTATCCTGGAACAGTTTCTGAACAAATTCAAGGAATTGTTGTATAAAGTGTGGAGAAGTTATACGTTTTGATGCTGTCAATTTTAGAAAAATCCTGAGACTTTAAATTTTCCAAAAGTTCCTTAGAGTTTTTGAGAATCCACTTCTGGAATATGTAGTGGAACAGTATATCTGAAGTGACTCTTTAATAGCTGTTAGCAGTTTAGTTAGTAATAAAGATAAAGGCTTGGTAGAGCACTTACTGGAACCAGCAATGCATCTTTGTTTGTAAGGATTTTTATGTAATTTCGGAATCCAATAATGGTATGGTTATTCAAACTGATCCTGATTCTTAGGAATGTCGAAAGTATTTAAGATTATGAAGAATTTCATCCTTTGTAAAATTGCTTCGAGTATAAGTAGGATTCCCAGATGTTGAAGTAAATCCCAGTTCATTTAAGACATTTATAATAGTAACTTTTACAAACAAAGACAATGTTGTTACTTGCTTTATCCGCTGGGACTAGCACAAATTTCCGTTCTACAAATAAAGGTTGAGTAATCAAGTTCCGGTGCAGTCGGAACACCGATCATCCTTTTCCGCTAAGTCGAGAAGAAACGGAAAAGGCCGAGCGATGTCCAGATTACGTACATGTGCAAGGTAAAGATTAATAGGATGCATAACACTGAAAAAACCAAAACAAAACACCAAAAAAACAACAACAAAAACCAAAAAAAAAACCAAAAAACTAACCATTAATTTTTAAAAATTTTGATATATTTTCAGGATGAAGCTTTGCTATAGAACATATAAAAAAAAATCAAGGTAGGTAACCGACCTTGTTTTTGAGAATTATGGTGATTTTAATAACACGTTCTTTAGTCTTTGTACAGCATAAAATGTGACGCAAAATAAGCAGAAAGCAATTCACAAGAAAAGCTATAACTTGCCACATAAGGTTTAAAACAATCTTTCACTACAATTTACATATGTTTTGGTTATAATTTTATCAAAATCCGTAATATAATAATTGAACAGATAATTTCTTTTACCATTCGTTCAACTACTGAATTGAATGAGCTTATCAAAGATCATTATTTTAATAAATTGTGTTTTTAAAGAAATTTAAACCGAAGTGAATTGATCATATCATCTATTATTTAGAATAATGATTATACTTTAACATGATTAAAATCATTATGTCATACACGGAATTGAAGATATCCTCAATAATTCAACTACTAGTATTGCTTGCCATATTTTAATCGATATCATGAATGCTTCACGCAAATATTGCCCACTATGCGTCTACACGTGTAATTGGATGTATGATGTCTATAAATCAATTACTGATATCTTAATGTATAAAGCAAATAAATCAAATGGTGTTTTTATCCTAATTTTTGTTTCTGTCTTCTCAAGTAACCATATCCACAGGCACTTGGGGCATGGGTCATAATCATTCCACCACCACCCCATAACCCCACCCCCACCTTATCACCTTTATTTCTTATCTGGGATAGACACACTTATTTTCCCCCCTAATTATGCTTTGTAAATAATGTGCGTTAAAGATAACTCAAATGTTACTTTTTGTCTCTGTTACGTATAGGTATAAATCATGTTGCCAGTATTCTTATAATCATTGATAATGTAATTTGAGCACTTTCATCTAATTAAAGGAAACTCTATAAAGAGGTACAGGTGAGAGAGTTTAAAATTAGTTATAAATACTATTCTTGAGTATTTACGTGTATAGTTAGAGTGCAATCTAACTCTCTGCACTAAGCACATAAAAAGCTAGTTTCATCTAAATTCAAAGTGGTTTTCATATGGTGATTATGTGACAATTAATCAAATTGTGAATAGAAAATAACTTATGAATTTCAACGTAAGTCGAAAATACCCATTTGGGTCCTTCTTTATTTTAAATTCTCCTAAAGTAACACTAAATTGTCAGGCATCAAGTAGATTTTCCGAAGGGGAACCTATTGAGTGATATTTACTCTTAACACCATAGACTTCATCCCATGCTCCCATGGCTTAGCCATGGACACACGGGGGGGGGGGGGGGGGGGCATAATGACAGATTCTCCAGACCCATTGCCTCTGAGTCCACACTCCTTCCACACCACACCCCTCTTACGCTGAAACCATTCTCCTGATTGCGAACCATGATAGAACATCAGATTCCTATAATTAATTATAATCATATAGATTGATTACAATGTGACACTTCAAATTGAGGCTGTCCTAGAGTACAGTATATCTAAAATTAAACCTTCATTAGCTCAATAATTAGCGACAACAAATAAATAAAAAATAAATAAATAAAACCTAGTGAACGTTTGATTTTAATCTCACGGGTTAAATCTTTAAAATATCCATTGTTAATACAACCTCTGCACTGACCAAGAAGCCATATCGACTGATATGAAAATCGGTCTTTATAAAAGTTTCTAATTTATGGATATTATGTCGTATTTCAATTAACACATGCAAGTTGTAGCTAAAAGAAACTATTCCGGATACTCAAGTAAAATTGGGGACGCTTCACTATAACGGGGGGAAGACTGACTACGTAGTGAGACTTTCTCCCGGAAGTCAGGCTATATAGGGAGACGTCCCCGGGAGAAGGCTCACTATATAGCCAAACTTCGGGGGAAAGTCTCACTTTATAGCCAGCCTTCCAGAGGAAGTCGCACTATGGGGAGAGTCTCACTATACGACACCGGTCCGCGTTTTAGCAACACTTCAAGAGTAAGGTCATTCAGTAAGTTTTTCCCTTGGATACTAGTCGTCTTTTGTATTATTTCAATGTAAAATTTTACAAGTTAAATTACATTGACATTAAGTTGATTTCTGTTTATTTTACTCAATCAAATCTGGGGGTCCTGTCTAACTGATTAATCCTGACGGGTTCAAATTTGTAAACTACGAACCCGATTAGGACCACGCTGAGTGGGAAATGGGGGCGTTAAACAACGTATTAACTCGATGCAAAGAGCATTATGTAATACGAATCAAAAGACGTAATAATGCAAAACAGGCATTAGCCTATAACACCTTGTTATAACCCGAAAAAGGCACTATAACGCCATTTAATGAAATGTCACAACAGGTGTGGCAAGTAAAAGATCCCTCCCTGCTCAAAGGCTATAAGCGCTGAGCACAGGCCTAAATTTGCAGCCCTTCACCGGCAATGGTGACGTCTCCATATGAGTGAAAGATTCTCGAACAATATTTAATCAATCAATTTAGCGTGTTTATTTTTAGATCTTATATCTTCCGCTCAAGAACATTTTCAGACGATGCAAAGGGATGAAAATATTTTCCTTATACAGAAACGTGAATTGGAGAGTAACTAAAATATGCCTTTATTGATAGTTGTGCGATAATTAGAATCTTACACTCGTGCTTAAAGCATATGAAATTTATGAAATTCGTTACCAGATTTAAATATTCGCCAAGGCTTGGGAAATATTAAATCTGGCAACTCATTTCATAAATCTCCTATGCCATAAGCACGCGTTCCAGATCCTCGATTTGTTTCACGGCAACAAATTTCACGCCTTTTTTTACTTTGCATCATAACGCTTTTCATTTTCTCCCAGTGTAGTCCTATTGTAGTTACGTACAGTTTCGAATTAAACAGAGTTTGATAATGGTTTAGCTCTTTATGACATTTAATCTGCACTGCGCACTGATTTTCAAAGCTGAATAGTTTTATTGACACCTCACTTACAGAAAGTAACGGTGACTGGGTGCACGGCTTTGTAATTAATGTGCAAAGCTCAGACGAAATAAAAATGTCCCGCCCCTGTCAAACCAAAAACAGAATTACTAGAAAGATGTTTTATCATTAAGTAGAATTAATCATCAAATTAAATCGAATCCCTTAGCACCGAAACGAAAGCAATAGAAAACATTCACACTATAATTGAAGCTAGCAAAAAGTATGCACTATTAAATCATTCAATAAATGGCTGAAGGGGACAAAATCCGGCTTCCGTATTATATGCATACAAGAAATCAACTTGACGCAAGTGTCCAAGATATCAGACTGCAAAAGATGAATGAAAGGCATTGTGGGTTTATTATTATTATTATTTATTTACTATTTTACTTATTATATATATTTGTTTAGATATATCGGACCACACTGACGATATGTATTTTGTACATCTACTCGGGGCGAAAAGTTAATTGTGAGGTCATACTTTAATTAAGATATCACAATTACTACAGTAAGCAAAATTATTTAGTAAAAACAAGTTTACGCAGGATAGCGTACATGCATACATGTATATCTTCAGTAAAGTTTTCACTTGTGTGGTCTCAACTCCCTTATCACCTCAAGACCACTTGAAAGTATAACTAGTGGTGTGAATCCGCCCAAAATAGTCTTGTATCTAGGCATAAATATATTGAATTGAACCCGAAACAAACGCAGTACAAATTGACTACTATAATATTCACGTTGATATACACTTCATTATACAAATCAAAGGCTGATTTAACAATAAAATTAATCCCCAAGTAAGTACATATTACATCACATTAATTTTGGAGATATTAATTTTAAAAAATACATTAACATCAATCCCGAAGAAACGCATGCACATTTCCAAAACTCACACCAGAACAGACCGCGCTCTTGCTCTGATATAATGATCTAATATAATGATAAATGTATTGAATTTAACACTAAAAAATGTTATGGTGAAAGGGTTAATCCATGGAGAACTTGAAGATTCTAATTCCGGCAACAAGAACGTGAAATCATGGCGGATTTCCTTTTGAAACATGTGCCAGCAATACGTGTATTAGCTAGGTAGCTATCGACTGCTGATCTGTAGATCGTGGGTTCGAGTCTAGCAGAGGTTTTAATTTTTATTTCGGATTACTATCTACAACTTTGCAATTTTTACCTCCGTCACCGAAGGTGACAGCGGGTTTAGTAGCCGCTCCTCTCTGTCCGCCCGCTCGTCACGCTTATGAGTGCATACATACTTTGTGTAACCTGTAACTCAAAAAAGTATCCATCCAAAATTATTCAAAATTTGCAAAGTGTTTGTATACATATTGAAGATGTGCACCCCCTATTACGATCAAATGTGACAATTTTTTATTGCAATTTTGACCACGTTCGACTTAGCCTTCATTTTGCAATTATGTTATTGACGGTACATATTTTGTGTACTATGTAACTCAAAAAGTATCCAATCAGTGTCATTCAATTTGCTAGTGTTACTGCGATTTTAAGTATGTTCAACTTAGCCATTTGTTTTTGCAATAAATACTTCTTTGGTATTGAAATGACGAATCTAGAGTGAATATACTTTGTGTGCTTTTATCTGAGATGTCTACATCTGAGATTGATGTTGAACAATATAGGTCGTGTTTTATAAGGTGACGCATGTAATCGATCTTGTTTAAACAAATTAAGGTAAAATATAATTAGAAGGTTTTCAATTTCAAAATATCATTGCACATATATTCCACTTTCATCTACATTAGAGTTCTCTGATATGTAATTCCTCCTTGACATAGGTGGCCGGTTTTGAATTCCTCCTTAACATAGGTGGCCGGTTTTGATTTCCTCCTTGACATAGGTGGCCGGTTTTGATTTCCTTCATGACATAGGTGGCTGGTTTTGATTTCCTCCGCGTAGCTTTCATTACCCGAGCATCTTTTGTGCACATTTTAAAATAAGGTGTCACAATATATGTTAGTTTCTATTTTTGATAAATTGTAAGAAGAATTAAGTATTCATTCATGAAAGGGTTATACGTAGACTGATATGAGAACTGAGTAAATTAGAATCACCTATAATTCTGCGGAATAACTGGATCTCCATCATTACCGAGGAACGCATTTCATGTTACATGTATTACTTATATAAGCAATAGTTTGACAAAAGTACGTTCGCAAGTAAAACTTTTTCTATAGACAAAGTCAATTTTGCTAAATCCACTCGCTGAACTCATTTGTATTTCAGTTTTGTTGAAATGAAGAAAAGTTTCTTTCATTTATGTTTTAGTTCGACTTTATAACCAATTTCTGAATCAGTTCGTCTGAATACAAACTTTTATTTGTGAGATAGACTTTAAAACGATGTTAACGCTGTATAAAATGTCTATATCTTCACAATACTCGATCATATTATTCAAAATGGTCTTTGTCATACGGGCCCTTCCTCTTAATTGATATCCATGTTTAGAGTGCGTAGTGACCTTTTGACCTGAAAACCAGTAGCGGCAGTCTCCTAGTGATAATAAATTTACTTATGTAGTCTGATTATATTTTAGTGAAAGGTTCTGAAGCACAGGTACATTACGTATCAAAAAGATCTATCACAAAGGTACGTGTTTTCACGTATGAGTGCGATTTGTAATTTGTTAAGCATACTGTATACCGACCAGTTAACAGATGCAATGTAACACGCCTCTTTTCTGTGAAGGTAAACATTTGCCTTTATACACTAAAGAAATAAACTTCATTTCTGAAAATACATGAGGATATGAACTGCGACGCTTCGCGGCGGCATACTTCGAATTCATGAGGTGCGTTAATGGGTGCTTCATGAAAACCAGTGTGAGAAGCGTTGCAGTTCACACTATTGTTATTTTTAAAATGAAATTTAATTTCTATATTTACACTCTATTTTCATCTGTTGTTAAAATAAACGCACTATATGTATCAAGATTCATACGCGCATTGTTCACAACTACAGCGCATTAATTAGGAAATGGTTATCATTACAATTTTTAAAGATATAATAGACCAAAAAAAATCAAGAATCCCATATTTTTTATATTTAAATAGAACTCCTTCTTACCAAACACTATCAAAAGCTTTGGATAAGTCACCAAGAAAGTACAAAGCTTGATTTACCTTCATGCATGTGTGTATTTAAGCTTTGCTATTATAAGTTTAAATTAAATGATATACTGTCGATGTTGCTTTTCCTTATTTTTGTCAAATTTCACTCTTTATTTCCAAGACCTATTCTATAACAAACATACTTCCTACTCTAACGAAAAATGCTACTACCAGGAATGGTGCCCCGACTAAGTTCCATCTAGATTACAATGACAAAATCCACGTAGATTTTTTTTTATTCAGAGCACAAAAGAATTGACTAGTTTAAACAATATTTTATTCAATAAATAATTGAATAGGATTAGGCAACAGGGATAACCTATAAATACCCTCTCCTTACAATGTCAAGACAGTGTTATGCATAAATGATTATGTCATAAGATATGATATTACACTAGTACATTTATGAATCAAACAAACAAGAAGGATAGAAAGAACGAATAACAACAAAGTAATTAGGTTCTTCACCACGGGAGAGCGAGAATGAGAGATCAATCCAGCCCATTGAATGATTCAGCAAGAAATATGTGCATGCGATAATACAAGTAGGTTGATGAAAATAGATAAATACAATATTTGTCAAATGATACAAAATCTACACAATCATTTTAAATATAATATTCAAAAGCGTTTTGTTGACTCGATAAATAGATGAACAAGGTCAAGAGTTGAACTTTTTTATCAATGACCACATGGGGTTTCCTGTAACGATATAGCCGATTTGAAAGGTACACGTACATCAAAGGATTAAAGGGACTGCAAAATTAAAATGCTTTGAATTACAAAATTAACATTTCACTGGTTTGTGTGTAAACACATAAAAGACTTGAATCTTTGTTTACATAACTTAGAGTTAATACTGAAATAGTGCTCTTATCCTTGCATTCAGAAGGTCCAAATTGTGGTTGTCAACTTTAAACGAGATATAATTCTAATGTTTAAAGCAATATAAGCTGTCAAAATTGTTATTTTGGGGTCCTAAAATTTAATCGAAAATTTTGTAAACATCTACCTTCTAATACCTGATTTTATCGATTAAACTTTTGACATGTTGTATTTTTTGCATTAAATGCAAAAATGTTCGACAGTTGAAATGAAGTCTTCCCGTACCTTAATTTTCCCGACATTATTTCCGTATGCAATGACCTAAAGTTGAACTCATTCGGCAAAATCAAATGCGCAAGCGCAATATTTCCGGTAAGCACGAAAGATGTCTGACACGAAAGGTTTGAAGCGAGGGAGAAAGCCGGCTTTGGAATTTTGCGTAATGTTTCGAGCGATCCCTTAAAACTATCATAACTAAAAAACATACTATGATAACTTAAAAACATATAACATCGTTAACAGTGCCAAAATAATGATGGTAACTAGAATTTTATCTCACCTCGCCGTCCATATTTTAATGACCCGGATACAACCCGATCCACCCCGATCAGCATCAGAATCATTCGTGTCAACATCGGTTATCTTCGGGATTGTCGCCGACGATTAATCAGCTGCCATTGTTAGGTTCAAACGGAATGTCGAGGAATATATTTTTCATCACGTAAAGGTGTGTAAACGATGCATAAGAGAGGAAATCCGATGCAGTTCTTTTTTTCAATCATATCAACGTTCATTTAACCTCTTTTAATGCCACTATAAAAAATTGCAATTTTGGCAGCTTATATTGCTTTAACAAACAAACAAAAAACCAAAAAAAAAAAAAATCAAACGTAAACCAGTCTCTTTAACTGTAGAATATTACGATGAACAATTTATATTTCAAATTGTTTGTTTCACAAAATCTTGTAGCAGTATTCGACAGTATCATTACTTTATCATTAGCTTTATTAACTGGTAGGGGGGGGGGGGGTGAGAGAAAAATACAAGAATAGTCCATCCTTATAGAGATTACAAAAACACTGTGTAAACAGTTCTATGTGACGCTGATCCGTTTTAGTTCATATTAAAACCGTGAACTTATTGATCTATTTTAGTCCGTATCAAAACCGTTACCATCCGTACTTATTCGTAGGACCAAAGTAGAGAAGGATATCTACGGCGAAATACGTATTAATACAGTTACAGAACGTATTGTCTACGGACACTATACGGTTTGTTACGAATTTGTCACGGAACGATCTCATTACGTTGCATTGCGAATAGGAAGGGAACAGCAAGGTTTCTCAAAGTCTTTTACGGTTTACTGCATTACCTCACGATAAAATACGAAATATCACGTCTGTTTACTGCGGATTAATACAGTGTATTGTTATCTAGGTACTGTCACAAGACTGGCACCAAACTCAGCACCAGACTACTGTATAAATACTCCCTGCTGATGGAGCCCGACGTAGTCTGTGTCTTGCCAAGGAGATATACATAATGTTATCCAGCATGAACAATCAACAACTGAAGCTTGCAATTAAATTGGCCGGAAATGGACATTGATATGACACAAAATGCCAGAGCAATGGTCAAACAACTTGCGGACAGACTTGGAGGTTACCTGGGGCAGAGGAAGTGCTGAGTAGGGAATGGCTTCTCTGACGACCTATCCATGGCCAGTATGAGGCCCCCACGAACTTTGTGCGGAAAATCTAGCTGCATTAAGAACTTTGTAAGAATAGAACGACATATAAATCAAAAACTGCTACATGTCGTTGGTCCGAGTATTACGAAGAACGACACCTAGTATAGACAGTCATTCGATCCTGGATTGAGGCTAGACATCACCCTGGGGTACTTGACTAGACGGGGACGGCTACTACACATTGGAGTATGGTTTTCGGGTTGCGCACAATACCATCTGTGGTACGACGACCACCAAGTTTTTCCCGGAACGTTGAGAGATGGCGTCAACATGGATCGCGAGTATTTGCATGTACGGATTGCGTATCGTGATAAGGCCATGGCGCTTCGCACTATTCCGTATCAGACCGTTCTTATTCGTGCTAATCCTTACCTATACCGTAGGAAACTGTTGCTCATTTGTAGTGCACACGCTCTGACACGTGTCGTTCCTTATTAAACCATGTTATTTCCGTAATAAACCGTGTTGTTCCGTACCAAACCTTCACAACCCATATCGCCCATGTCACCAAATGGTTCTTCTACATTATCCTTTTGTAGATACGTAAAAAGCCGTGGTCACATGTCGGACTACGAAAATTAGCATTCCCGGAGTCATCCATGAGATTTAATCCGCAGTGGAACCGGCGAGGTGATCTTTGATTGTTTGACCTATGCATTAGGTTCACGCATATGAAATAACTCCTTTCTTATCCAATTAATTTTCTTATCTGCATATTAGAAGTAGTGTAAAACAATATTTGCTCTAAACCTGAAGATTTTATTTGGTTATGAAATTGCTGTTATGATAGTTTTGTGTGTAACTTTAGCCACAATTATTAACGAAATTAAAACCAAATTTAAAGATTTTATCAAACTAAAGATTTCGGTTCTGTTGAATATATAACATATACAGAAATCAAGTTTTGTAGGGAAGACATTGATGTGATGTCATTGTATGTACGGATTGCTTATCGTGATAGGTCCATTTCGCTCCGTGGCTGTTCGTATTGCATTGTATTGTTTATTAACCAAGAAACTACACAGTTCATAGCTTAAAAGTATATACAAGTAATAACATACAATAAAATAGAAACAAAATATGACATAACATAGTGAAGTGCATATATGGGATAGGCTCTGAGGATAACCTCGCAATAGCTGCGATCTGATATTTGAACATTCATACAGGTGTTTACCAAGTTTACATAATTCACTGACATTTTCAGTGGATAATAATTGGATAAGTTTAAAAGTTGAGGGGTGTTTATAATAATATGTCTTTAAGTATTGTCTCCTACAATCATTATATAAAGGACATACCAATATAAAATGATATTCATCTTCAATATTCTCTGAACATAGTTTACATTTCCGTTCATTTCTTGGTATATCACTAAATCTCCCTCGTTCAATTTCTAATCTATGTGAAGATAAACGGTATTTACTAATATTTTGAACACACATGATTGGAATAGATTTTGTTGAATACAATTGTGATTTAAAACCTTCATTGACATATTTATTCAAATAACACTTTCTCACTTGTATTTCTATCATAAAGCTTCCTTGAGTTAGATGAACGTACTCAATTTATCATATCATGACAGACATCTCTATTCTATCATAATCTGTGGATAGGGTTACTGGAAAAGACAGCAACAAACCTTGGAACAAAACATTTGGTTTACATTACGTTGTCAGGAAATGATTTATAGGGATCACACTGTAGTGTACAATAATTGCACAAATTAATGATGGCATCGGTTAAAATATGGCACGCAATACTAGTAGTTGAATTATTCAGGGTATCTTCAATTCAGTGTATGGCATAATTATTAAGGAATAATCTTTATTTTAAATAATAGACGAATTAATCACTTCAGTTTAAATTTCTTTAAGAGACAAATTTTATTAATTGATCTCTGATAAGCTCATTCAATTCAGTAGTTGAACGACTAAAAAAAAAAAACTACCCGTTCATATTATATCAGATTTTGATAAAATTGCAACCAGCTACGGATGTATGGTATATTGTGGTCGAAGTTTCACTAAAACTAAGGAGAATAACTCATTTGACATCATAGCCAATTTAAAAATAAAATCCAAACCAAGTACGTTGGGGGGGGGGGGGGGGAGAGAACCTCACTATTGGTAGTTTGGGGGGGTGTCTCACTATAGTATCACTATATAGCCAGACTTCCCCTGGGGGAAGTCCCACTATATAGCCAGTCCTCCGGGGGGGGGGGGGGGTGTCTCGCTATGAGGGAAGTATCACTATACAACACCGGCGTAAACAGTGTACCGTGATGTCATATTCAGCTTCTATTTTTAAAATTATAAACACTTAACACTTCATCCCGTATGTAGTTTAAGACAGCTGAAAATAGACAAAAACAATCATTTTTGACGAGGGACTTCTGGGATTGGTAACTATTTTCTTGGCAAGGGTCAGATTTAGCTCGGATTGTCTCGTGCGCTTTAATCATTAGAGCCATAGGGACTTAGTATTCCAGACTATGTAAAATACAATAAAAATATGCAGATAAAAATATGAATAAATATGAATCCCTTCAAGAAAACCTCCTTTGAAGTCGCTCTTATTACGATGCCGTAGCGCTTTAGTAGTTTATATATATCTTTTTAAAAACACCAGCTTCTTATAATATCGTATCAATACAAGGGACGAAAGTCGCCATTTTTGAAAAAAATAACTCCACTCAGTTCAACACCCGTGTCTGTACTCTAACAATTTACTGGATTATCATGACAATTCGCGATTGTCACGATTGACCGACATTCTGATCAGTAAATACAAAGATTTGTTTGGGTTTTTTTCTTTATATAATATATACAAATATTTACAATAAAAGCATCAATACACATGTGTAATTCAAGTGTCTACATCCTACAGCACTGAACGGCCCTCCGTCTCTTGTTGACGGTATGCGGATCCGTTTCCACTTCTACGGACTGCATGTTGAGACGACCGTTCCACGTGCTCGTACATTGTAAGTCGACTTAGATTTCTCCGCTGGGACGCACGGAAATTACACATGGAAACTTCTTTCCGACATAACAATCCCCATGATCCTTATCCTCAGGTCTGACTGGGAAGTAGGTGGGATATCCAGAGCCTCGTCTGTACCTGTCTACTGGCGCAGGTCAATGTCGGGACCTCGTCCTGGCATTATGTGATAAGCCTACCCCCGGAACCTTGAACAATAAAGTTTACATAAGCACAATATGACAACGTCCCCAACACTGAGTCACACAAATATCAGATCGTTTTGTCACTCAAAAATATACATGCACTTACACACCGAGGAGAACAGCTAACGGTACGAACTGTAATACCCTTCATAATACATAGTATTCACGAAACACACGTGCCTGTATTCCTATACATTGCACAAAGACTTGGGTTAAATTCACATAAGAATGACTTCACGTCAGCTTCGAGCTTCGAACACGTGGCAACGGTGATCCGTAAATTTATAGAATATTACTTCTCAAATAAATTATGGAAAAACTGCAAAGAGCAAAATAAGATGTTTCAATAAAAATAAGTGAACTTACCCCCGTCTTGAGATGATTTTACCATAGAATTTTAGTCAAGTTATGCTGTGTAATTCAGATCTTGTCCCTGGAAAATCATGCGCGCTGTTCTGCTATAGTGAGAGAATCCACGTTTATATAAGGCTTTCAAAAGCGGGTAGATAACCCAGGTAGAGTCTATCATACTATTATGCTGACCGATGCAAATCTAAGAAAATTAGGGCTTCACACTGGATAAATTCAGATCACCGTAACGAAACATTGCGGGTCAGTAAAGGATAATTATTTACACACCTAATAATTGATTGTGACCGCGATGATTTTGCTAAAAGATGATGTACTTGTCGCCAGTCGACACACGTTTCTAGTTAAGGAAAACGCACCACACATCCTCGATGTGATGGTCATCTCGTCCCACAGGGTCTTGTCTTCCGTATTGTGGAAAATAATGATAATGAAGAAATAAATGCCTTAAAAAACTTCCATTGTAGTCGTTCTGATAACGATGTGTGGCTCTCTCTCTCTCTCTCTCTCTCTCTCTCTCTCCCCCCCCCCCCCCCCCCCCCCCCGTTTTAATCAACTCATTGATCCTTGATAGTTGCATCGTATACAGATGTTCTAATCGAGACGATGCAAAAGGAGAGAATATTATTCAAACATCATTAAAAGGAACAAAAAGAATACACCATCTTGTTTCATTCTTTTCCCAAAATTAAAATTATTTTGGATTGTACTGAAATATTTGTTCAGAATCAAGCAGACTTGTTAATCACAATCTATCTGTCATTTCACATTTTAACAAGACAAGACTAGATCTTTTATCTCTCCCCCTCCCCCCCCCCTCCCCCCCCCCCCCCAAAGGATTCTCAGTCGCACTAACTTCCACTTCACTTTCCATGTCCAAGATATACCACCATTGAAACATGAACATCATGAATTATCAATTTTGTGTGCATATGTTTTGCAATTTAGATAATTAAAAGTGTTGGTCATTAAATATGTTTTAAATAAATAAGTTGTAAAGTGACATTTAATAATTATCAATAGTTTTATACATATCTTGAGACAAAAAATGTCTTGGACGTTATATCCTCGACCCTCTTAACAAATATGCTTGAAATGATAAAGCAATGAATGCATCCAGGGAAATGATAAAGAAATGATGCATACAGGGGAAATGATAAAGCAATGAATGCATACAGGGGAAATGATAAAGCAATGAATGCATACAGGGGAAATGATAAAGCAATGAATGCATACAGGGGAAATGATAAAGCAATGAATGCATACAGGGGAAATGATAAAGCAATGAATGCATACAGGGGAAATGATAAAGCAATGAATGCATACAGGGGAAATGATAAAGCAATGAATGCATACAGGGGAAATGATAAAGCAATGAATGCATACAGGGGAAATGATAAAGCAATGAATGCCATACAGGGGAAATGTGCTCATGGCTATGATATTGATTTGTTGTCCAATAACATAACTACACAAGATTTATTATCCGCATTCGCTTTTCTGAGCATTGCACTAAGATGATTGTGAAATGAAATCTGAAATAATCCATCTAAGTAGAAGAGACAGTGATACCTGATATTTATTACTACTCTGAGGTCATAGAATAGAATTTGTAGCATGGAATAGAGAAGGGTTTGCTGTCTTTACATGGAATTTCCTATGATTTGAATTCTTAAAAAAGCAATTTTATGTCAGTGTTACTGACTGGAATCAAAAATATGGTTACCAGTTATATATAAATATATATATATATATATATTATATATATATATATATATATATATTGGGTATGCATCTGTATAGATGTATGTTCATGTACACTGTACATATGTATAGTGTATTCTATTGGTATTGCGTTTATTAGATGATCTTTAATAATTAATCACTATAATAAAACTTAGAGTTAAGAATTGTACTTCGTAAACAATATTCAAGATCAAACTAAATTGTATTTTTTATAGCAATTATATTGGTTTATTAAAATTAATTATTTATGAGTCTATTATTTTTATTTATTTATATTTTGAGTTTGAGGACGAATTCTTCTCGTGAGGTACGGAAGGGGCTAGGGTAGTTGCAGGCCTTGTTTCATTTAGTATACAGTGAGTAATGTCAATTTTAAACGCTTATGAAATTAAGTTTTCTGTTCATAATAGTGTATAATATGCATAATAAATTAGAAAAAACTAAACTCCACATCATGCAGTGGGGAAAAAAAATGTCACGATCAGCGTTTGAATTTCCTCTATAAGTAATATAGTGTTTATTAACACTGTCCACGACCCGAGTGCCTATGGTTAGTCTTGCTCAACCAGTATTGTCGGAGATTTACGGAGACAGTCGAGTGTCTGGTTGAACAAGACTGTGAAAATGGTCATTAATTTAACGCGGAAATATAACGCGGACGATGTAAATAGTGCATTGTGATAATCATATAGGGGCGATCGAACATCGCTCGGCCTTTTCAAAGAAAAAAAACCTTTCAGTGCATATAGAGCTGTAAGTCTCGTTTCTTGTCACTTCCGGTGAAGCGTTTCTGGGTGACGAGCAAATTGATTGATTGATTGATTGAGATTTTCCGCCACACTCAACAATTTTTTCAGTTATCTGGTGGCGTCCAGTTCTTATTGGTGGAGGAGAGAACCAGAAAACAATGTACCCGAGAAGAGACCACCGACCTTCCGAAAGTAAATTGTGATATCATATAGGGGCATCAGAACATCACTCGGGCCTTTTCCGAAGAAGAAAAAACCTTGAGTGAATATAGGGCTGTAAGTCTCGTTTCTTGTCACTTCCGATTGAAACGTAATTATTTGGGCAACAACAGGCCTTCAAAATTATCCGGATCACACAGGACTCTGAATAGACAAAATCAATAGCATCGTACAATTGATAGAATTTTACTTCGACATTTTCATCCTGAATGAATTCAAAATCAACATGTATTGATGAAAAACACGAGTTAAACAAAAACAGTCCGCAGTGCATTTATTATATACAAGTATAATAAACTATTTGACACTGAAGTTTTAGTTTATTTAATATTCATTTCTCCCAATTAAGATATGAACATGTAGACATTATACTTAACAGTCACTTGAAATAAAATGTTAAAATATACTACGGTTGAATTGAATGAAAAGTTACTAATATACCGTAACTCTTTATTGTATTACATATATCTTGGTGGGTGTTGGCTCGTAGATGTATGTGTTTTATCCTTTTGTTAGTCCTCTCTACGTCAATGCTCGCTCTGGCTATTCTGCAGCACAGTTCAACTTCTTTATGAGCCAGCTGTCCTCTTGAGGATAAAAATAAAGCTGGAATGTTAAAAAAGCACGCCTTGTGGTAGTCAATCATGGATAGAGAACACTTAAACCGTTATCCAATCATGAATTTTGCAGGAATTTTGTTGTAGTACACAAGTTGATCCAGGATTTAAAGTTGAAAAATTGATGTTGCACAACTCGCTGCTTTGATAGTGACTCCGCACTTGCAAGAATTATATGGCCTGGGTATATAGGTGTCCAGAAATATCTCGATGGCATCCATGTAACCTGAATTAAAAATTGGGGGGAAAAATCACTTTCATGCAGTATTTTTCCCTGAACCTCAACGAGCAGTTGTAAGTCTCCTATAAAACCAACATTCTTGAATGTTATGATAAATCAATATTTTTCTCCACACAAAACTGTGTTTACACAAGTTAAAATTGGTTTTGCGGGAGAGGATAGAAAAATTCAATGTTTGTTTGATTACGATATTCCCAGTAAATCATCAATGCAGAGGTATCATGTTATCAAATTATATACCCCCCCCCCCAACCAAATATCGACCGAATCACAATGATTTCACAAAATATTTAAAAGAAAGTAAATACTGATCTCTTTAGAAAATTGCGCAAATATTACATTTATCAAGATATAACAAGCACTTCAGTAATAGAGTTTTGTTGTATTTGTGAAGAGTCCTGTCTAGTACTACAACTGATGTAATTTTGTTTAAAACTGACTTGTGTCTTAGAATACTTTTCATGAGGATTTTATCTGTAGATCCTATTTTCTTCAGTAACAGTACCTTAATGACTGACATAGACTGTCAAGTGCGACTGCTCGTGGAGAGTCTGATCACACCGTCCTGCCTCTCCCCCCCCCCCCTTTTCTCCATACACACGCGTCATCTGAGGTGTATTTTAGGTGGTTTTGCACGGTATTTTGTTAGGTGGTTTTGCGCGGTACACATAATGCGTAACTGCATACATCGTGACGTGTGGATTATGAAAGATAAACGTAAAACTACATAGGTATGTAACTAAAAGTAGTAATTAGAGACTGGTATATCACACCGCTGTCTTGATTTCCCTTTTTACCAGCTGCATCGCTTGCAATTTTCAGCAAAAAGTTTGATATGATATTATAATTATACCCCTACCATTTAGAGGCAATGCTGTCAAGGTTTTACCTCTCTTATCGTCATGGTGAACTGGAAAAAGTCCATTATCAGCTATAACCAATCGTCAATCGTCGTCTACTGCTTCTAAAAATATGGTAGAAGGGGGACGGAAGTTGACAGGATTATGCAAATGATAATTCCCTTGCTGTTGTACCCTTAGACGTTGTGCGGGAGAAAAGGGGTGGAACTGAATGCAGGGTAGTGTGCAGCCCCGCAAACAACAAAATTCGGGCTCAACTGTGTGGTTTTGGTCAGACTGGCACGGAAGTTCAGTAAATCTATCGCAATGCCAAAACGACATTGGAAATGCACCCTCCCCTCTTGCTTCGACTCTAACAAACTAATAAGCTGACAACACTGAATATTTGCAAATGGATGTATAAATGTCACTGTGAACGTTTGAGAGTATTCCCACGTATACGCACGCGCGCGCGTGTGTGTGTCAATGCGATTGTGAACTTTTCTTACGTATGGCATTTACTTTCAACTAATTTTTGATACAACAAATGCAATGATAAGTGAAGTTATCATGTTCAACATTATTTTAAAAAAATGAATAAAGTATAGACCAATAGATTAGTGTTCAAGATCCATTACATCGCTATCTACATGATCTAGAACATATTGAAGGTTGCTGCTAATCATAATATTTACTATTCTTAAATTCATCGACCAATGAAAAAAGGGCTATCCCGAAAATACGTCAACTTCCGTCCCCCTTTTACCAATTTGTCGCATTTGAGAAGCAGTAGACGATGTTTGACGGTTGATTATAGTCGATAAATGGATTTTATTTCCAGTTCACTATGGACGATGTGAGAGGTAAGACATTGACAGAGTTGCTTTTAAAGGTAGGAGTCTAATTATAATATTATATCAAACTTCTCCGAAAATTGCAAGCGATGCAGCTGGTAAAAAAGAAAACCAAGATGGCGCGTGATATACCTTGTAAATGATTTATTTACAGGAAGACATTTTTTTAGCTGCGATATTTTTCTTTCTTTCAAACCAAGATACCCATAATAAAACGTACGAAAGTCTGGAAACACACACACACACACACACACACACACACACACATTTGTGGTACTTTCCAAATTATTTATTTCTTTTATCTACGGGATTGTCATTGAAGTATATAATAATAATAAATTTATTTTGTAAAGCGTAAAGTCCATACTGCTCTAAACGCTATTTAAACAACAATAAAATAAGTGAAATGAGGTATATAAAAACAGATCGTAGTAGTCCCAGATTAGTTGTAGCATGTGAACAGATGAGTCTTTAATTTAGATTTGAAGGTACAGAGACTGGTGGCAGTTCTGATATCATACGGAAAGAGCGTTCCACAGTTTAGGGCCAGCAGTGACGGCGACAATTTTCCAGAAGCGTTACGAGTAATACACATTATTTTTTTCAGCAGATGAAGATCAAATTACGTGACGCACGTTGATAATCATTGGAGCGAGTACATTGTTTCGCTCGCTAATAAATGGGATACTTTCACTAGTGTCGCGATACTGACAATCATTGTCTTTGATGTTACATGTATATATATTTTACAAGTCATAATGTCGCCCAGTGGAGGTTTTTTTCTTCCCTGTTTTGGTTTTTATTTTGGGGGGGGGGGGGGTGTCTTTATGAATGCACTTCAGTTGTGAACAACACGTGTGTGAATCTCGATAGATATGATATCTAATCTAACGGCTGGGAATTCCGACGGAAATGAAAGTAAAAGAAAAGTAATTATAAAAAGATTTTCTAATGCGCATTATGAAGTATAATGCCGGTCAAAGGTTGCAGTTCATAACCTCATATATTTTCAAAATTTTATAAGAAAACAAAACAATAGAGTATTTACGTTATGATTGATTGATTGATCGCGATAGGTCAGTGGTTAGAGCGTTCGCTTCGTAACTGGGAGGTCGTGAGTTCGAGCCCCGCTCGTGCCATGGCCGCGTCAAACCTAAGACGAAAAATAGGTAGTGATTGCCCCTTCGCCAAACGCTCGGCATTTAGAAGTGAGAATCACGGGTCTTTCGAATATGACCTTAAAAACAAAGGTCCCGTGTCACGGTAGGCGTCGGCATGTTAAAGAACCCTCAATGCAACGGCCCTGAGCGCTAAGCATAGGTCTAAATTTGTGGTACCTCACCTACATCTGGTGACGTCTCAGTATGAGTGAAAAAATTCTCAATGGGACGTAAAACATAACAAACAATCAATCAATCAACGTTATGATATACAGTTTTATGAGTTTTATCCATATTACATAAAGTAATGCTTACTGGTTTATGAAAGAGAGAGATCGAGAGATCAAATTTTGTCACAATTCAGTCATAAAATATTCACTTTTAAGTACATTGCGTGTATTTCGGGTTTTCCTCCACCTTTTCTTTTCTAATTTTTATGTATCATTAATACGTAAAAAATCTTTCATGAACAAGAGCAGAAAATTCACACCAAACGCATATATATTTGTATCACGAACAAATTTAAACTGAGGTATTTCACATGCATCCTGTCCCCCAAAGATATTCTTTTTCTGAGGATGTTTTCCTTTCAGGCTTCTGTGAAGCATAATTTAATCCACAGTCCTGTTACCGCATTTAACATTGCGATGCGATTATTTTGAAAGTAGATTTCACATCTCACCATTCTGTATATGTGTATGTTCCCGCCATTCCCCCCCTCCTCTCTCTCTCCTCTCTCACTCTCTCTCTCTCTCTCTCTCCTCTCTCTCTCTCTCTCCTCTCTCATCTGAATTATTTTTGACCTTTAGGCAAAACTCAGTGGTTTTGTGTTTAATTTTGAATCGGCGGTTTTAAAGGATCACAATACCTATATATATATATATATATATATATATATATATATATATATATATATATATATATATGTGTGTGTGTGTGTGTGTGTGTGTGTGTGTATATATATATATATATATATATATATATATATGTGTGTGTGTGTGTGTGTGTGTGTGTGTGTGTGTGTGTGTGGTATTATATATATATATATATATATATATATATATATAAACAATATGGTACATTTAAGTTTCAAGCGTTGTAAACCATCCTCTCCATCAACAAACGACAAGATTGCAGCTCAAATCCGGAAAATACTGAATACCACAGACGGCCTAGCCTCTACTTAATTAATTTTTACGATTTAAGTAAAGGCTGTCGACACACATCCACGGCCCTGCTTACTATAAAACGATATTATTAATTTAATGTACATATAATAATAAAATGTGATTAAGTGTTTATTTCCTTTTTTGAGAAAGAAAAACTGGAAACAGTGGGTAATCTGGTGCCACGGCTCCGCCCACTATTGATTTAGAATGGGTTCCCGACATAGCAAAATTAAGGCCCGTCTCCCAAGAGAAATTGCCTTTCAAAAATTAACGGAAGTCCTGCAACTTTATGCAGAGTTATCCTCCTTTCATTTTATTCACCGAATATTGGACATTTGTAGTTGAGAGGTTAGCTTGGCTTCTACTCCGTGGTCCTGAGGTCCTCAGATCGTTTATTAGCCTAGACTGCCGATATTTGACGGTCAAATATACTAAACCCGTGGATTCGTTCACCGAATAAGTGTTCAACAATACAGGACCTAAATTAAGCACGAGATGACAAGTGACCTTTCTCCGTGTGAATAACTTAAGTGATTGGATTGTTAATGAAAGACAAGAATTTTCCCTGATTCACGATTTAAGATTGACGTGAGTATAATTAATCTATTTTACGTTGTTAGCGTCATTTCTTTCCCCCTCAGTCAACAAGATGTTCTTGGTTTTAGCTATTGCTGGCAATATCGATCGCACCGTGTAACTTTTGCAAAGCCTGTCATTGAGCCTCAGATACATACACATGCATATGGACCTGTATTTGAAAAGCTTCACATGAGCTATCTGTCCAGCACAAGTGGGCGACAATAATAATCGTCAATAATTAATTAATTATAAGATGGACATAATGCAGCCTTTTGATATAATTCTGTTGATTAGTCACAGAATGCCGCAACTAATTCATGAACAAGATGTATATTACTGTGTAGAGACTTCTCATTGGCGCCTTGTAGGGCCCAGCAATACGTGAATTTCATTAATTTATGCTTACAATTACAGTACGATGACGTAAGTCGTGCAGGATTTTAAAGTTACCGGTAATATAATGAATCTCATCATTCTTGTCAATTTACGTTCCAACTATAAATTGAGGTGTCTCGTTTATGCTTTATATTTCATTGTAAAAAAAACACAAACATTTTTACCAAAATCTTGTTTGTGAAGTCTTATCTGGATGAATTATTATGAAATATAAACTATGAAATACAGAAATAATTCGTATGATGATTTTCAGATAATTTTCTACTCGATGCATGGTGTTAGGAACTCCACTTCATAGCGTTGAAATGCTATATACTGTCTTTTATGAAAATAAATTGTATAATGGATCTTTTATTTAAGTAGCTAATTTTTTTTTCAAAACTATGAATTAAAAAAAACAACATTTTGGCATGTACCCAAATAATTTCCTAAAATTTAATCCAGAGATGACTTAACATGAATGTTATTGAAAGAGGTTATTCCATATAGCATTTCTCCGAATTTTTCCCCTGTTCATTACACTTTACAATTCACAGCAAAGTCAGGGAAGAAATCAAATATGAAAGTAAACTAAGAGGTTTGCGAAATTCCTTGTATGTTAGAAAGGAAAAAAAACACCCCCAAAACAAATAAAACACATTCAAGTGCATGCCTATAGGTTTAATATTCAAACAAAGCATCGTGACATTGTGACCTATGTACACCGATGTGACTATCGAATTTACTCAAGTGTGTGCACAAAGGATACTCCTTTCACTTCTTGTGTGGAGCACACACACACACACACACACACACACACACACACACACACACACACACACACATATATATATATATATAATATATATATAACCAACTGAAGATCTACCATATATGTCAAGTTTGCTTCACACTAAATCAGGAAGATCAACAGTTCGCTTGTATTGCGTGTAGTTCTGTTGCATGTTCGTAACCATGAACAACAGACAGACGTCCTTTACTTGAAAGGACATGCAAGATGATACGTGCAAGTGCATGTCAGAGAAATTCACCGTCTTGATTTGACAAACAATGATCAGTATAGTGGTGTATTTATACAGAGCTCGAAAATATTGAATAGGGAGGAATATTTTAGAGTTTAAACATTGCTTCTGTGGGTTATATTTAACCAGCTCATGAGTATTGAGTAATTCAATAAGAAAAAACTTGCCCAACAGTCTTAAACCAGCCACCTCAGATTTATAAATTAAAAAAAAATATATGGGTATATGTATATACTGAAAGATGGATGTGACATACATGTATAAAGCTACTATAGCTTGTTTATTATCATCATAAGATGAAAATACGTTTAGAAGACGTGTATTGACAAGAATTAGCCAAAATAATTTGAGTTTAAATCAAGCAATAAGCGATGTATATGAGTTTTAGTGTTGATTTTGATTTGAACATATTTTATTGCTAGATGTTATAACAAAACGATTAGGCACAAGTTCTTAAAACTTTGAACGTCCTCTCCTATGACAATAAGATATACAAAATAATGTTCAAGAAATGAAACGCAATGGTACCAAAGGTCAAAATATGATTAGATTAATTATATAAAGCAAGTATATAACAAATCATGTCAATAAATATGCATGTACAAAAAACAATATAATTTACATGTAGTACGTACCAAATAAACGCAATAAGATATCATATTAACTCAAAAACGACAAGATGTCCTTATGAATAAAAGCACATTAGAAAATAAATATTCGTTTTCTTTGGTACTGATTGAATTATCTCCCCATAATAACACATGTGTGTCAACTCTATGTAAATTATCCAATCTAAAAATAGCATTAAATAAATCATTTCTTGGAGCAGTGTACTTCGCACATGAGAAAAAGAAGTGGTAGACATCTTCTGTTTTACCGCAAGTGCACAAAGGACGGTCAATGATGGTGCATCTACATAAATCTCTATTTAATACAGAGTCGTGTCTTAGTCTCGTATAAATTACATTCCATTAGCGTTCACCGAAAGAGAAAAAGGATGGAGGGGATGATTTTTTGGGATGTAAGCAGTTTCTAAATGAACTTAGTGACGTGGATTGTCTTATTTCTAGGGGCAAGGAATTCCATTTACGTATCGTTCTTGTTACAAAAGAGGATTTATAGACGTTTAGTCTGCATTTAGGGATGCAATGATTATGCGATTGTATAATAACGTAATTTGATTCATGTAAACGAATGTTTGGTATAATTTCTGCCAGATACTCGCCACGGGTACCATATCGTGATGAATTTTATACATAATTGTTCTTAATTTTGCTATTCTTCTAACGAAGAGTGGTTCCCAGCCAGTTTGGAAATAAAGAGATTCCCTTGATGCCTATGAAGTTAGACCAGTGATTATTCTTGCTGCTGCTAACTGTAATTTTTCAAGTTTTTCAGAATCCTGACTTGAACACCCACCCCATACTTCAGAGGCATATTCCAGAGAAGGTCTAATGAAAGTAGTATATAGAATAACTAAAGTTTTAGAACTGACCTTGAACTGTAATTTTTTAAGTAGTCCTAGTTTTTTTATAGGCATTGGACCGGTCGCGGTAGGTCAGTGGTTCGAGCGTTCTCTTCGTAACCGGGAGGTCGTGAGTTCGAGCCCCACTCGTGCCATGGCCGCGTCAAACCTAAGACGAAAAATAGGTAGTGATTGTTCCTTCTCCAAACGTTCGGCATTTAGAAGTGAGAATCACGAGTCTTTCGGATATGACCTTAAAAACGGGTCCCGTGTCACGGTAGGCGTCAGCATGTTAAAGAACCTTCACTGCTACGGCCCTGAGCGCTAAGCATAGGTCTAAATTTGTGGTACTTCACCTACAGCTGGTGACGTCTCAATATGAGTGAAAAATTCTCGACGGGACGTAAAACAAACAATCAAACAAACATCCAACCAGGACACTGTATAGTTTGTTTATGTGATAAACGAAGTGAATGGGACTCACAACAAACACGCCGAATACAGCATGTGATACTCCTGTTTTATGTCAAGGCTGCTAACGAGAACGTGCACGTTTTGTCATAGTGTAAAAGGTGTCGACATAGGTATAATGTCTTTTACGAAAACCTGTTGAGTTGGATGAAAAAGGCCAAACAAGGAAAATAAACTGTTATACAGTTTGATAAGGTAGCTGTAATATGTATTTACATGCAAATTGCTATGGTAAATCAATGATCTTGGTGCATGTTTATCGAATTTTGTTGAACTTTATTAATGGGTATAAGACTTTCTTATTTTGTTTTGTGGTCAGAGTCATGCACAGGTGGTTGTAGAAAGTAATACATTCGAGTATAAGAGCTTTTAGACTGCAGAAGTATAGAATATGAGATATTTGATACACTCTTAACCAAATATATTGGGTCTGATGCTAAGAAAAAAAATTAATTTTCTCGATTTCAAAATTATGCTTAGACATAATGTATTGACACATAGAATGTTTTAGGCTTTCCTTTAGTACTGGGAATCCACAGTGACATTTACACCTCCAGATATCCTCTCCTGCTGACATAATTGTAAATTTTCAGTGTTGTCACAATGGGTGATAAACTTAGTTGGTTGGAGTAAAGAAAAAAAAAAGTGGGGGGAGTATTTCCAATGTTGTTTTGACATTGCGATAGATTTACGAAACTTCCTGTGCCAGCCTGCACCAAAAGCACACAATTGAGCCCGAAATGTATTGTTTGCAAAGCTGTACACTACCCTGCATTCAGTTCCACACACCCCCCCTTTTTTTCTGCTTACAAGCGTCAGAGGGAACAACAGCAAGGGAATTCTATCTTGAAAGATTTGCTTCTAAAGGGTAGGAGTCTAATTATAATATTATATCGAACTTTTCTCCGAAAATTGCAACCAATACAGCTGGTAAAAAAGAAATCCAAGATGGTGGCGTGACATACCTTGTGAATAGTTTATTTACAGGAAGACAATTTTTTTTATTGTAGATATTTAAAACGTCGTGCGCATGTGTGGCAATCCTACAGGTATTAAATAGAAAATAAATAATATACGTGGATGAAGGTGACGAGACTTTAAATACCAGGCACGGAGCATAGATTAGGGAAGGTCCCCGCTTCTGTGCAGCGTGCAGGGTGGCTGGTCGGCGACACACTGTGTTTTAACTATGAACAGGTTCTCGGGGTTTGTTCCTGTTTTTGCACACAATTGACAGTAATGAGCGAGAATTGGAAAGTTGTCCAGGTAAAATAATGACTTAATTCTTGCTATAGTCTGTATTATATTACAAAGTTAAAACCATTAATAAAATAAAGGTGGAGTTTTTAACAACAGCCGTTAATGAAGTATATTCCCCAAATTATTGATATATCTTATAAACAACTTAAAATCAAGGTAAAGCTATTAAAACATAAGAATTATCGTACATCGTGTTTACTAACCATCACATATCAGCACTGTAAGTTGAAAATGTGATGTAGCATCAATGTAGTGAAAATAATATTTAGGAATTTTCTTATCCATCTATTTATTATTATTATTATTTATTTATTTATTTATTTTTGCTTTGTTTTGTTAATTTGATTTTTTCCATGTTTTTCCCAGACCATTTTAATTATTTAAAATGATGTTGATTGAATTCTGCAGTAATGTGGGCAAATCTCAAATAATGAACAGACTATAATTGTTGTCAAAAGATAGTTCCCCATACTGTCCTAAACCTCTCTATCCCAAAGGCACCTGAAGTATGGATACCACCACCACCACCTCTTCTTATTAGAATTAGTCAGAGCAAAACACCAAAGCTTATACTGTGTATTTGTAGATTTCGAGAAAGCTTTCGACAAGGTATGGAGAACTGGTTTGTGGAATAAATTGTTAACTAACAGTATTAATGGAAAAATGTATAATGTGATTTTCAATTTTTACCAAGGAATAAAGTCAAGAATTGTTTTTGATAATAGCTGCACAGATTACTTTGCATGTAATGAAGATCATAGACAAGGAGAAAACCTGTCACCTTTCCTTTTTTCACTTTATCTGAATGATTTGGAATCATTCTTGATCTCTAACAATGTAAAGAGCCTAACTGGTATTAATGATGACATAGAAAAGGATAAGATTGCTTGTACTATTATATGCAGATGATACAGTATTGTTTTCTGATTCTGTTGAGGATTTACAATTACAACTGAATATTTTTGCTGGTTACTATAACATATGGAAACTCAAGGTGAACACAGAGAAAACCAAATTTATGATTTTGTCCAACAGTCGCCGGATAGCTGAAAAATTGCTCAGGCGACTATAAATAAAAAAACAAAACAAAAGAACCCCAAACAAATATGATTTTGTCCAAAGGCAAAAAAAAAAAAAAAAAAAAAAAACCAACCAAAACAACAATGTATCTTTTAAAATAGATGATAAAGATATTGAAAGGGTAGACGATTTTATCTATTTAGGTGTTAACCTGTCACATAATGGGTCGTATTCAAATGCGACAGCACATAATGTCAAAAGAGCAAAGAAAGCTATGTATGATATTCTTAAGAAAGGTCGACAGTTAAATCTATCAATCAAATGTATGTATGAGCTATTCGAAAAAATTGTAAAACCAATACTCCTGACTGGGTGTGAAATATGGGGATTTACAAATCTAGAAATTATTGAAAGAGTGCATTTGAAATTCTGTAAACTTCTATTAAATTTTTAAAAATCAACACCAAATTTTATGATCTATGGGGAATTAGGTATATATCCAATGTCAGTATATATTAAAACACAAATGATTAGTTTTTGGGCTAAAATGCAAAAAGACCAGAATCTGAAAATGTCATCAGTTTTATATAAACTTATTTGTCATAAACTTACTCAGAACAGTGCTCCTAATTTACAATGGGTAAAATTTATCAAAAAAGTGTTGAATGATTGCGGGTTTAGTAACTGGTGGTCAAATATCGATGCTCCGAACAATTTTATAAAAACATCAATTAAACAACGCCTTTGTGACCAATTTCAACAGCAATGGAAATCTGACATTAATACCTCCTCAAAAGCACTATGCTATCGATTATACAAAGAAGAATTTGGCTTTGAAAAGTACTTAGATATTCTGAATAATAAAAACAGGACAACTCTCTGTAGATTTAGAACGGGCAACCATAAGCTCCTAATAGAAACTACATGTAGTAGATGGGCATCAGTTGAAAGGAATAATAGAAAATGCAATGTCTGTTATACAAACAAAATTTCATTATATTCTGGAATGCCCTGAAATCGAAAATGTTAGAAAACAATGTCTGAACAGGAATTATAGGAGTAACATAAATGTTATTAAATTTAAAACATTATTCCAGTGCAAGAGTGTAAAAATATTAAGAAGCCTATGTTTGCTAATTAGAAGCATAAATGACAGTATGTGTCCTCCGCCATAATCAAATCTCATTTACAAAAAACACTGTACATATTTTTTTTTTTCTATATTTTTTTTTATTATTGATAGTTCTGAAGATATCTTCTGTTTATGTAATATTATGTTGTGTTAATTATCCCCTTGCCATGAACTATTGTATTGTATCTATATTATATATATTTGTTCTCTGTACCATTTAGTTGGTTAAGAGAAATAAATGAAATGAATGAAAATGAATGAATGAATTTTTTTCTCCGATAAATTCGTACGCGTGTATAAATAAATGTCATGAGGAGCAACTGCACGATGCGTAATGAATTCATACGCTGTGACCTATGCCGTTTAGCTGCCAGTGGAAAAGAAGACCTACCTGATATGCACGCAAGATTGTGACGAGTAAAAGAGATGAGATGGGTTTTGAGCTGAAGAGACCCAAAGTATGACATTTCCCTGACCTGCTGTTCGTCAGAATGCCTTAGGTAATGCTGCAATGTGCCCCGAAGCGGGATTCCTTGTTTTTTAAATTTTTGTTTCGTACCTTTTATATATTATTATACCGGTAGAAGGCCAACACGCTAACTGCAGTTAGGCAATCGGATATACAAATATTTTCATTGATGTTTCAAACGGAAGTGAGTAATATGTTATTCTTACCTAACTGTTTTGAAATTTGAGATGATTAGTAAAAGAACATTGTACTATTAGTAAAAGATCATTGTACTTTGATATGGTGAACTTATTTTCGGTCTGATATGGATTGAGTGGTGTACACCGTTAGTGTTGCACATGTGACTTGTTGAGGTTAAAGACTAGATTACAGTAACAACCACTAAGTCAATGGTTTGTTGCAGTTTGTCATTTTTAGTAATAAATTTATTTCTTGAAAGAATTTTCAAGTCAATATGTTGAATAATCAATTTCAAAACTGGTGTTTAACATGCAGCACACCTTTCTCGGTTAATGGGTGCATTTCTTTCGCCAACGTTTATTTTGATTATTCATAATGTTTGGTGCAATATTATTATTTCCTAAAAAGCTAAGTAGTTTTTCAAAAGGAAATTATAATATATTTACCCATTGATATGCAAACTGAATACGGTAAGAACTTCCGGTATGCACAAAAATGAAATTACGTTACTGTCGCCAGAGCAGGTGTTTTATATTTCAGTAGCAGTGATATAAAATTTACGCATAAAAGTACTTTGCTTGGTTTTTAAATACAGTTAGATAGTACGAATGAAACAAAATAATAATAATAATAATAATTTTATCGTATATTTTCAATTTTGAAAAATGAATGATCTTCTAAAGTCATGTAGCCAATCCATAGATGTCAACATTTAAGATAATGTGGCCTACGATTTTTCGCCTACATATTAGTTTTCTTTTCTAATAATGGTAGCTTTACAACTTTAAAAATATAATAAAGATATTTTCTTTGCATATATAATAGAATTATTCATATGAAATACTCTTTATTCGCATTATCCGATTTAAATATCGTGTTCCCTACGCACGTGGATAAGGATGAAACGTACGTAACATCATGTCAAAAACAAACAAACCAAGAAAAAAAAAACCCCCAAAAAAACCCAAAACACAAACAAACAAAAACAAGCAACAACAAAAAAAAAAACCCAAGTTTTTCAATGCAATAAATACGTGGTGAAAATTGTATAATACATATTCCGTATTTGTAATCGAATATAAAAATTTATGACATGGCGGTGACCTATGAGTTTTTGAGTAACAATGCATTGGTTGAAACGTACTTTACCAATTCATAAGAAAATGTGTTTAAAAATACGTCTAACTTTGCATAAAGTGTATGACTGCGTGGTTTTGAAAGCCTCCATGTTTAAGATTCGAAGGAAAATAGAAACAACGCAAAAATCAGTAATTTGAGATAAGTGTGACGAGTTCACTAATTTTGAAATTTTGTGATGTAAACGAATATAATATGTATGATAATATTTCATCATGTAAATGTTAGACGATAAATGTGTATTTTTCCTATTTCTAAACTTGCAAATGATGTTCTACACGTATCAATACGGCATTATGCGGGAAAATGTACGTGATATTTTGTAACGTACATTTCTTATATTTTCGAAAAATATTGAAATTCTAGAAAAAGTAAAACCTTTCTTTATAAATTGCTGTATGAAAACAAAGATAACATTTGATGATGTGGAGTTGAATACAATGATACAAAATCAAGCGCGGATCCAGCTTTTTCATCGGGGGGGGGGGGTCCAAATTATTAATATATATATATATATATATATATATATATATATATATATATATATATATAAAGTATTTTTCATATTATTACCTTGAATTTTGAAATCGTCCCCAATGTCGACCGAAATAGTTCATGAAGCAATATAAAACGCGATGCTAGGGTGAAAGAGGACTATAATTTCTTTCATTTGGAAATATGATTTTTTTTATTTTTTTTTATTTTTTTTTTAATGAATTCGTAATTCAAATTCATTCAAATGAAGCCTCAATTCAAGCAAACTTTCAAACTCACAAACAGTTTAATTCTACCCAAATATGGTATTTTCTCAGAATTCTTTGATGAACCAGTATCCCTTTGCCTTTTCCTACTTTGATAATTAGAAACAATTCTCTTATCAAAGAAATTACAGTAAAAGAAAAGGAATATAAATTATTACATGCAGATGACACCATTTCATTTCTCAGTGATCTCTAGTCCTTTATACCTAGACATTCAAATGAATACTTCAGGGACTTTAATCATCTAAACTGGTCTCAAGAATCACTCACAGTATTAGACATTGCATATTGTGTAAAATTGGGTAACAAAGACAGGTATGAGTTGATTGATGATTGTATCTTGTTTAACGTCCCGCTCGAGAATTTTTCACTCATATGGAGACGTCACCGTATGAGTTGAATTATATGTCAAATATCAATGAGATAAAATCACAAATTTCTTCAGGGTATCGCAGACCAGTATATTAATATATTATATTCAGCAGGACGTATTACAATGATTAAAACCGTGATTCCTCCAAGGATATCACACACTTTCTTATAAGTCTGCCAAATCATAAAATTCAAGAGAATGGCTAAAAAAAATAAAAATAAAAAAATTAATAAAAAAAAAATAAGACGTAATAATGGAGAAAAAAAAAATAAAGAAATAAAAAATTCGAAGGTTTGGGGATTTAAGAATGATATGTCTTGAATCATATTGTAAAAGCTTGAAATTTATTTGGATACCTGTCAGGGTCTTGTTTGTAAATTCAATAGGAATTGTTGACAAGTTTGCTATACGTTGAAAACTTTGTGATTTTCGGTAGAGAATTACTTAAACATATGATAAAAATATGTAAAAACCTTTACTGGAAAGAGGTATTCCGGCCAGCGTTTGAACTATGTATTATCATTAGAAATCTATTAATAGTCCAATATGGTTCCATGACTCTATTTCTGTCAATAATAAATATGTTTATCATAAACATTGGTTTGTGAATGGAGTACAGTTTATTGTAGAATTTTTTCTCAGTAATAGAACATTAATGAATTATGAAAAATTCTGTTAACAATATAGGTAAAAACCTCTGTGGAATATAAGAAAGTATAAAGAAATTGAAATTAAATCATTATCTTGAATATATTATTAGAAATCGACCATACTATCCCATGTTTTTACAACAACAAACAAAAAAAAAAAAAAAAAAAAAAAAACACAAAAAAAACAAAAAAAAAAATAAGAAAAACAAACAAACAAGGGTATAGAGAGTTTTACGATATTTTTATTGATAAGAAATGGGAAAAACAAATATGTGAATTAAAATGGGAACAAGAGTTAAATCTTGATGTAACTTGATGTAAATGGTCTTTGGTGAAAAAACAAAATGAAAGGTTTTTTTTTAAATAACTGATAATTTCCATTCAAGGTGGTTTCGCTATAGAATTTGTACACCGAATTCTTACAACTGATCCTTTATTGTATAAGGTGGCAATGAAACGTCGGCTTTGTGTACTTTTTGTAGATGTAATGCTGAAACACCGAGTCACTTGTTTTGGGAAGGTATATATGTAAGCAAAACTGCGTTGTGAAAATATCTACAAGTCTATTAAAATTGTAGAACGCGACGAAATTTAAAAGACGCGGGTAAACCATTCATCAGCCAATTCGACCTCACAGATTGGACGTATGTACACAATGCATCTTCCACTGTACTGTATGATGCCGCGTACGTCCAATCTGTGAGGTACAAGACATGAAAAAAGACACCCGGAAGTCGAGATGTGAATAAACAATCGCGCATTTCATGTATGGACTATCTCGCGTATATTCAAAACCAGGATTTATTGCGGGTGTTCAAAATCAGTGTGCTCATACATGACACCGCCGTATGCGTACGAAGCGATGCTGCGAAGAAACCATCGTAACTTCGTAACATCGCCCCTCGTAACATCGCCATCGTAACATCACCATCGCCCCTCGTAACATCACCATCGCCCCTCGTAACATCACCATCGCCCCTCGTAACATCACTATCGCCCCTTCGTAACATCACCATCGTTCCTGAGTAAAATTATCCCCATGTACCATCGCTATCGCCCCTCGTAACATGACCATTGTGCCCTCGTAACATCGCCATCGTTCCTTTGTAACATTATCTCCTCGTAACATCGCCATCGTTCCTTTGTAACATTATCCCCTCGTAACATCGCCATCGTTCCTTTGTAACATTACCCCTCGTAACATCGTCATCGTCCCTTCGTTACATCGCCATAGTCCCCTTGTAACATCGCGAAGTTGGTACATTTTCCCAAATAACCTTCGAATACCAATTTTATACAGTATTAATTTGATGGATGTTCCTCCTCTGTTCTATAGTTTAGTTTGCATATCAATCTTTTGAAATTCAGTTTAATGTAGACAGTGGATTAACGTAAACCAATATTTTGCTATATCGATGATCTTTGCATGAAATCTGTATTGCGGGAACACGTAACCATGACAGAGGTGCAGCATTAATATTCATCAAAACAGCTGTGATTTAAAAAATAAACCATCCTATTTGTATTATCATAATTATTGGATTAAACCCCAACTCCCCCCTAAGTGTGTCAATATATAGTACATGGAAGTATAATTGTTTCGTGGAGAACCGTGTTAGAATAGGTCTAAAGTACTCTTTGCTTGTAAAAGCGATCCTTCGGATGAGACTGCAAAAACGTTGACAATGGTCCCGTGTCACAACAGGAGTGGCACGATAAATATTTCTTCCTGTTCAAAGGCCGTAAGCGCCGAGCATAGGCCAAAATTGTTCAGCCCTTCAATGGCAATGTTGACGTACGTATCCATATATGATTGAAATATTCTCAAGAAGGACGTTATGCAATATACAACCAACAAACCAACAATGGCTATTTCATAGTTTTCCCACTGATTCACAACATGTAATGTTAAACGGTCACAGTTCATCGTGTGGATGATAAAACATATTTAGACAGTGGATTTTACTTTCACTAAACTTTTTTTTATCCCTACCTGACCAAGCAAATACTAAATGAAAGCAGTGCACTGTGTAGGTCATTCTTCATATGACTGACCACTTCATTTTGGTAGCGACAACACATTAGTTAATATTTCAAAATTTAATGCTATTTTAGAAAAGAAATGTATAAGAAATTGAAGAAATTTACTTCCGCCAGTTTCGGGTTCCGCGGCAATACTTTATACTTGCGTGTATGAATCTTAGATATAGTACGTCTATGTTAATGAGTGGGAATTCCAACAGAAATGAAAATAGAATGCAGTCCTTCAATGGTGACGTCTCCATATGAGTGAAAAATTCTCGAGTGGGACTTTAAACAATACACAATCAATCACTCATATTCTGTTACTAGTATTATCTAACTTGATCAGTCATTTATACTCTTGTTCTGAAATATTGTACCGTGAGAAGAGTTGTCCCCTCCAACTCAAAAATGCATTCTTCAAAATGCCCTTTGTGGGTGTAGGATACCTAATAACTTTTGTTATAGGATTTTGTAAAACTAGAAAATGCTACAGTAGTGCTAAAACCCGTATTTACCACAACTCCCATCAGTTTTTGAGCCCCAATTTGCCTGCATGGTTAAATAGAAAATTCCGAAATTTTATTGGACATATACAGGACACCACCTGTCATATTCCAAATGACGAACCAAAGCAACAACAATCTATGCGAACTTTCTTTAGAAAATGCGGGTATAGTGATTGTTTGATCAAATAACAGAAAACCCTGGGTTACCCCAAGGTTTCAAATGAACCGGAGCTTTAAAATCCCACAATATAAACAGAAAATAAGACTCATGTTTTGTGTAGAAGTCGGACGGTATTAAATTCTGGATCTTAGATTTTCTGTAAGAAAACATACAAATATCAATTGTATCTTATCCTTGATTGAAAAAGGATCATGTTTCAATATTGCAAGCCCCGTGGGGATTCGGGTTAGAATAGATCCTCAGTACCCCTTGCTTGTCGTAAGAGGCGACTAAATGGGGCGGTCCTTCGGATGAGACCGCAAAAACCGAGGCCCCGTGTCACAGCAGGTGTGGCACGTTAAAGATCCCTCCCTGCTCAAAGGCCATAAAGCCTAAATTTTGCACCCCTTTACCGGCAATGGTGACGTCTTCATATGAGTGAAAAATTCTCGAGCGGGACGTTAAACAATATATAAAAAAAAATAAACAATCAATATTGCAAAAACGCAGTTACATGTACTGGCGCTTCGGATCGTAATTCTAACAGGTATCATGCACAACAGTTTATGTAATAGGATATTCTACACTGCTTCTCATATAGAAAAATTGAATCAACATTTAAACTGAGATTCCTCTGACTCCTATCATCGTTTATGTGCGTGGGAGAGTTGGAACAGAGCCAACGGAAATTCAGCTACACCAATAGGTGCCCGCTACTTTATATACCCTTTAGAAATTTATTTCGCGGACGCAAGGATGATTATTCTGCAAGTTATTCATGACTAATGAAATGCTTTAACAAGTTATGAAATAATATTTCGGTGTAGCGATAGACCTTGAACGGCCCAAACACGTGGACAAAGAAATAATTACTTTGAATTGGGTTCTGGGTTTCTTACTTGCCATTCTATGTCTTTGCGCATGACGTCAACACCCAAATACTCCAATCAGGATCAGAGTAGTTGTAAATTACTGAATCCTCGCATCTCAAAAGCTATATCCGCGAAACAAAGTTGTAAAAGATAGCTTGTAAAAAGTAGGCAAAGTAGTAACGCCTGCTGATGTCGCTGAATTCCCACTTTTCAATATGGCTTCCGTTCTCCTGTCACAAATATAAAAGCAGGTGAACGAGTCGGATAAATCTCAGGTTTTTCAACCCAGCACTGCAACAAGGGGCTAAAGAGTTCAGAAGGCAAATAAATGTGAATTTTTCTCTTTGGAAACGGTTTCTCTGAGATATAAATTGTCCCCTTTCGTCCACACTCGCAGACGTGATAGTTCTGAGAATAAATATTATAATCAGTCATGTTCAATCAAAAACTGCAAGTCTGTTTGTCTTTCGAAGTAAAGTGGAGAAGAGATTATGATACAAAACTCCCAAGTTTTCAACACTCAGGAGTAAAAATGCTGAAAAATTTTCTTTTCTGTGAATATTGAATTCACTTCTCAACAATGATTAAGTCATTGTATCTATAAACAAAGAAAGCTTGAAAATTACAATGAATAGTTAAAGGGTGTGTAAATTTTCATGTGTCAATGGCGAATTTTATGTAATAACGCTATTTCAGTCATTTTGGATAATAATAGGGAAGCTTGATTTTGGTAAATAATGCCCCTTAAAGGAATTCTGTCCTTCTCGATACACTACACACCGGAAGTACCAGAAATCTACATACCTATTACTAAAACACCCATGGAAATACGGAAAAGAGTTTTTAGCAGTGTGGTCTAGTAGATATACGCATTGGTAGTAAAAGATTCGTTACATACGAGGGTTTGGTTAGTTAGTTTATTGCTTAACGTCTTGCTCGAGCATCTTTCACTCATATGAAGACGTTACTATTGCTGATGAAGGGTTGCAAAATGTAGGCCTATCCTTCTGAGCAATCGTGCCGCACCTGCTGTGACACGGGTCACGGTTTTTGCGTTTTCATCCAAAGGACCGCCCCTTTAGTTGCCTCTTATGACAAGCTAGAGGTACTGAGGACCTATTTTAACCTGGTATTATACAGTGAGATTCCCCCCCACAGCGAGACTTCCCTCGAAAAATGGCCATATAGTGAGACACCCCCCCCCCCCGGAAGTTTGGTTAGTAGTGAGCCTTCTCCTGGGGGAAGTCTCCCTAGATAGTCAGTCTTCCCCCTTTATTGTGAGGTTTCCCATTCTGTACTTGATTATTCGGAATAGTTCTTATCGTTATAATTTACATGTCCTTATTGAAATACAGGCACAAATTCTTTTATGCTTTATTTTTAATTTTATGCTTTGTTTTAAATCAGTTTACTACATAATAATGAAATTTAAAAAGATCGATTTATATATCAATCGATATGGCTTCTTAATCAGTGCATAAGGTTGTGTTGACAATGAATATATTCATATTTCAACCTGTGTGATTAAAACCAAACCTTCACGTTAAGCAACAATCAAAATATATAAAAAAAAAAAAAGATCTAACGAAGGTTTGATTTTAATCATAATGTATTTTAACTCTAAAACAACCTCAGTTTGAAGTGTCACATTATAATCAATTTATATGATCATAAATTAATTATAGGAATCTGATGTTCTGTCATGGCGCGCAATCAGGAGACTGGTTTCAGCTTAAGAGGTGCTGGGTGTTAGACTGTACTCTTACTACACACGTAAATACACAATAATAGGATTTATATAACTAAACTCTTCCATTTGCACTTCTACAATACCGCTTCCTTGAGTTAGATGAACGTACTCAATTTATCATATCATGACAGACACCTCTACTTCTATCATAACCTGCTGATATGGTTACTGAAAAAGACAGCAACAAACCTTGGAACAAAACATCATTTGGTTTACATTACGTTGTCAGGAAATGATTTATAGGGATCACACTGTAGTGTACAATAATTGCACAAATTAATGGTGACATCGGTTAAAATATGGCACGCAATACTAGTAGTTGAAATATTCAGGGTATCTTCATATGAGTATTAATGTTAAGGAATAATCTTTATTTTAAATAATAGATGATATAATTAATTCACATCGGTTTAAATTTCTTTAAAAACACATTTCATTAAAAAATAATCTTGATAAGCTTATTCAATTCAGTAGTTGAACGACTGAAAAAAAAGCTACCCGTTCATATTATATCAAAGATTTTGATAAAATTGCAACCAGCCACGGATGTATGGTATATTGTGGTGGAAGTTTCACTAAAACTAAGGAGAATGACTCATTAGACATCACAGCCAATTTAAAAATAAAATCCAAACCAAGTACGTTGGGGGGGGGGGGGGGGGGGGGGTGTCTCACTGTAGTATCACTATATCGCCAGTTTTCCGGGGGAAGTCTCACTATCTAACACCGGACCAGGGTTTGGTAATGTGTTCGAATCCGATATGAAACTTTAAACTCTTTGTATTCTACATTAATTTTTGAAAAGCAAAATGGATGCTGTAGCACCTCGTCCTCTGTTTGCTTTTATAATTTCATCATTAACTGAGTGACACGCCAAACATAATTTCACCATTACGGGACTTTCGAGATGCGGATCCACTTTGACTTTTATCGCGCGTTGAGGTCTCAAATTACCAGAAAATGGAGACAAATTCACCTTCAGGAGGTCCAATTTTTATTTTTAAATTCTGTTACCATGACAACCAATTGTCAACAATAATGTATATATTTCTTAAAAGTACACGCATGAAAGATTTTAAAGGTCCATGATGACATCTGATGCTGGCCTGGAAATGGGTTGAGATACACTAAAGCACCTGCCATTCTGGGAGTAAAATTTCACCCAAAATGACGAAAATTAACCCATTTTCAACCCCTTCGTGATTCAGAAACAAAACATTTTTCCAGCATAATGGCAGACCAAAATTTCAATAGGCCCCTTGATTCATTTTTAAGATATTTTACATCAGAGATGCAGCATGCTCTTTTCAACTTACCCTTTAAAGTGAAAGTAGAATTGCCAACCAGGAAGTCAGGCTCTCCCATATCTCACAGTCACAGTATCGAATACCATAAAAAGGCACTGGATCAATGCGGAATTATCATCTCCCTATATTATGACAAAAATAAACAACATTGAGACTATTCAAATTCTATAATATACTCTTTTAACATATCTACATCCTATTCATGTGCATTTTAGTTGCGTATTGGCAATTGGCCAGGTGGATTGAGACTTGAACGTAATTCTCTGTGCGAAAAAATAAATGTATGTTCATAATTTCCATGTAGCTCTCTAACAAAATTGTGACATTTATGGCCCTTGGGCAAGGGGTTCAGGCCCTAGGGTGTGGTCAATATAGCCATACAGTGAAAATACATGTTAAATCTTAGAAAATCTCTTCTCTACTTCAATATATATTTGAGAAAAAAAACTATACTCATGATAATGATGTTTATGAATCTCTCAACCTAAATTGCGAAATTCGTGGCTCCTGGGTCAGGGGTTTAGTCCCTTGTGCACATCCAATATGGTCACAGAAAGAAAATGTATAAAAATAATTAAGGAATGTTAAAATGATTCTATGCTTCAAATTTCCATTTTTCCTTGTTCGGTAATTGAATAGGAATTGTATATATTTTAAAGATCATAAATATGAACACAGAAGACTCTGTGTTGAGGCTTATATGGAAATACGAGACTCCATGTATGGGATATGTATGGGTTATAATAGTCAGGTTAAAGCCCATGGGTCTCTTGTAAGTAAATGTATCAACATATAGAAATTCTTTTGAAACTGGCTGAAAGAATTAAAATGTCAGTCACATTTGTGTAAAAATGCTATTTCGAACAGATCAAAGAGTCATTAATGTTAGAGGATATTGCGTTTGCTTTTCGTTTTCTAAAATTTATTTAAAATTGGAAATCGTACATCATTGTAAGTTGTACGTACATTAGATCAGCACCAAATTTTGCAAAGAACAACATATCAACCAATGAAAATACCGTAAATTTTCACATCATGTGTTTTCCGCAATTACTATTGAGAGGAAGTACATAGTTCGGCAACGGAAATTTCAACTACATGCATAGTAAACCGTCTTCCGTGATGCATCAGTTTATTTATTAACAACTGAGGTTAAAATGAAATTTTCTTGAAAATTCTTTGCAGTTGATTATGCAGCGGAAATACAGATCAAACCTCAACAAAGGTAGTCTTTTTATCAAAATATTATGTAGTTTCCTACAATTCATAATTTTACTTGACATTGTCGCAGTGGTTGAAATAATGAATCTTCTCAGCTAGGATTAATCTCGATAAAGTCACTATAGAGTATATATTGTGTGGACAATATCACTCATTATAACACATTTGTGTGGACAATATCACTCATTATAACACATTTGTGTGGGTAATATTACTCATTATAACACATTTTTACTTGATACTCCATTAAGATTCCGCCAATGTCAAACTTACTTTAATTTCTTCTGTTCTTCTATATGGACTGATGCAAGATTTTTCGTATAAAACACTTTGATTTACTAAATCTGTGTTGTTATACTGTATTTCGCAGTAAAGGAACTGACCTGTCATATGTGACAATCATATTTATAAAAAGACACGACATGTTAAAGTAACCTTAATATATCTTTCCTTGTAAATGTACTTTGAATTCCTTCCGTATGTGTTATCAAACACGAATTTTTATAACATGCAAGGAAAGATTTTGATAGTTACGCGTTCCATATATTGGAGTGTCAAACCTTGTATAATAAAACTCTCTGGTTGCATTAACGTGGATTGTTTTGTTTTCTGTCTGTTTGTTTGTTTTAATGTAAGTCTCTTACAAGGAGAAGGTTAACTGCTTTACTTTATAGGTCAACATTGATCATTGATTTCGTCGGTTTAGGCAACTTCCGAATCGAGGAGTTGATTTTTGTGGAGTTACTCAAAAAATAGATTTCGCTTTTTTCAAAATTGATCTGTGACGCTTTACGCCGACACATTTCAAAGCTTTAGCGCTTCATGAAAACTATGCTGGCGTGAAACGTTTGCTGTTCAGACTCTCGTGTATTTTCAAAAATGAAAGGACTAGTGCAGTATGAACTACTTCAGATTTCAGCAATTTTCACTCTAAAATATCAACTGGGTGTAAGCTTTTTAATTATGATTCTTGTTTTTTGTTGTGACGTCATGTTGCTTAGCAACAGCTCATTCATTAACACGGATAAAGGCGTATATGATTTATCATATGGCATTTTGAGAATGAATAATGCACAACATATTTTCACTTTCATTTTTTGAAATATACATATATATTTTGAATGTCACCTACAGTAAAAATATTGGAACAAATCAATTTTAAAAATCCATATAGTGACAATAAAAATATATCCCAGCAACCAAAATATACTTTAGCAACCAACATCTTCCCATGTTACTTTAGATTTTGATCTTACAATAGTTAATAGAGGAACAGTGTTTTAAAAATTATCTTTCAAAAGTATTTTGCACATATTATGAGTTATGGCATGCTAAAGGACTGGTAATACCGAGGGAAGGTCTTGCTACAAGGAATACACGTGTGAAATATGGAGGTCCTAGCTCTAAGTGTTCAAAAGTTATGTTCAAGGTTAAAGTTTTTGTGGATAAACAGACAGACGGACAGACCAAAAACTATATGTCCCCTTAATCGAACATTGTTTTAAAATTTAGAAACTTAAATATGCTGGCTTGTCAAATCTTCAAATAAATCTTGACTTACTCTTTTAAAAAGTAGACGGTTTTGCTAATACATTCCACTCTACATGTTATAGATAAGGAACTTTGCATTTAAAATTAATCAACTTTGCACGTAAAAATAAAAAGAATGAACACTGTCAAACGAGTGATGGGGTTTGGTGGGTGTGAACATATTTTTATTGCATATGTAAGATATACACAATAAGGTTCGGAGGTTCTCACCTAGATTGGAAATGTTAACAGCTGTCATAGAACATGCATAAAAAAAATAATAACTGCACTTCTACATAACATAATTATTTTGAAATCTTCCTGAATTCAATATAAATTTTTGCACTGTAAGGAATATTTTGTAATTGATATTAAACTCCAAATTTTCACTGCCCAGAGTAATGTCCGAGTGTCAATCATAGACAATTCGTTGAACATAACATTTCTTTCAATTGAAAACCTTTTATAAACAAAGAAAAAAATTATAAGCATCCTCTCTCATACCACAAATACAATTAGGAGAATCGACTATACTTCGGCTGTGTAAGTCACAATTAAGTAAACAGTTATGTCTTAATTTAGTATGAATTATATTTGCTATTCTTTTGCCGATTAGAAAATGTTTAGGCACGTCTGAAATATTATTACAACTAGTTATATTTCGATGGAACTGAGAGATAGAAGTTATTTTTTTTTTTCGATTCATTTGCTAAAGAGTTCCATTTTCGTATGGCAACAGAAAGGATTTATTGTATATTTCTAGCCTAGTTTTAGGAGACATATAGTCAACTTCATGACGTGTACTGTAGTGAGATGTATCCTTACTAAAATTATCAATGATGTCGACTAAATATTGTAGTACAAGATTATAGTGATTTTAAACACAGTAATTAACTTAGCATTTCCCCATCTTATATATAGTGGTTCCCACCCTGTTTCTATATATAATGATTCCTAGGATGACAGAATAGGCAGACCCGTTTATGATTCTACCTGCATGGAGCTGTACTTTTTGTAGTTTTTCAATTTCTGTAGAAGAACACCTATCCCATACTGCTGAAGCATGCTCTAATATAGGTCTAACAAAAGTTAAGTACAATTTACATAACATTTCTACATAGAGTGAAGGGGGCGGACGAGTTCAATATACGTTATTACTATTATTTTTTTTTTAGATTAAGCCTAGACGTTTTAATTACTATATTCTAAATCCTACACCTAATGCAGTGTAGGATTTACAAGGTGCTGACTAATATGTACATTTAGATATATAATATAACACCGGTGCGCGGTCTGCTGACTAATATGTACATGTAGATGTATAACATAACACCGGTGCGCGGTCTGCGTTTGTGATAGAAATCAACAAGCTGAGTAAGAACACTTTTTCTGTAAAACTTTCCAGTGACAGAACTACCTTTCGGGACTGGAATTTGAAGGACTGGACCTTTCGAATCAAAGAATATCGCATACAACATGCGATGTGATGTTTTGCAACGGTGCGCAATGACAGGTCTGTCGCCCTCAGATGAAACTCTTATTTTTAGCATTAGAATTCGGTTGAAAATGATAGATCCAGGTTTCATCACCTGCAACTATCTCTCCCAAACGACGTGAGTTACATTTATCATATTTTTTATAACTTGCGATGCAAGTCTAACCCGACTTTGTTTCTGCTCGTCAGTGATCAAATGGGGCACCCAGCGCGCGCAGATCTTACGTAGTCCAAGTCGTTCACGTAAGATCTTCAAAACACTTGACGAATGAATGCCACTTAATTCTTCTATCTCTTGTACTGTATACCGTGCGTCTTCCTCAATTAACGTTTTCACAGTAACAAAGTTCTTTTCCGTCAAAACGGAAACCGGCCTACCCACTTGCTAACTGTAGCATATTTTAAAGCACCATTCCCATAAACCTTTTGCAAATCAGCATGAATTTCCGTTGACGGAAACTCGAGGTGTGCTTGAATCTTACAATATACCCTCTGTTCAGAGATTTTTCAATCCATATTGAACACTATATTTTACTATAGTATAGTGTGTAAAACCACGTGTTGAAAATACCCAGCACAGCACCCACATGGACCTTCGTGCGCCGCACACCGTGATACCGTTCGCGAGAGGAATGATTACGCAAGTTCTGTGTAAAAAAAACCGTGGAACTTCATAATCGCGTTAAAAAGCTATAGGCTTACTCTACGAACTTAAAAAGTGTCCCTCGTATGTATGTATGTATGTGTGTGTATGTATGTGTGTATGTATGTATGTGTGTGTGTATGTATGTATGTGTATGTATGTATGTATGTGTGTGTATGTATGTGTATGTATGTATGTGTGTGTATGTTGATTGATTATTTATTGCTTTCCGCCACACTCAACAATTTTTCAGTTATCTGGTGGCGTCCAGTTTTTGTTGGTGGAGGAGAGAACCCAGATACAATGTACCTGGGAAGAGACCACCGACCTTCCGCAAGTAAACTGGCAAACTTGCTCACATAACGCCGCGGCCGAGATTCGAACACGCGCCGACTAGAGGTGAGAGGATTTGTGATTTTGAGCGCGATGCTCTAACCACTCGGCCACGGAGGCCCCCGTGTGTGTATGTATGTGTGTGTATGTATGTGTGTGTATGTATGTGTGTGTATGTATGCATGTGTGTGTATGTACGTATGTGTATGTATGTATGTGTGTGTATGTATGTATGTGTTTGTATGTACGTATGTGTATATATGTATGTGTGTGTATGTATGTATGTGTGTGTGTGTATGTATGTGTGTGTATGTATGTATGTGTGTGTATGTACGTGTGTGTATGTATGTGTGTGTATGTACGTATGTGTATGTATGTATGTGTATGTATATGTTGTGGGTGTATGTATGTATGTGGGTGTATGTATATATGTATGTGTTGTGGGTGTATGTATGTGTTGTGGGTGTATGTTTGTGTGTGGGTGTATGTTTGTATGTGTTGTGGGTGTATGTATGTGTGTGTATGTATGTATGTGTGTGGGTGTGTGTGGGTGTATGTATGTGTTGTGGGTGTATGTTTGTGTTGTGGGTGGATGTATGTGTGTGGGTGTATGTATGTGTTGTGGGTGTATGTATGTGTTGTGGGTGTATGTTTGTGTGTTGGTGTATGTTTGTGTGTGGGTGAATGTATGTGTGTTATGTTTGTGTGTGGGTGTATGTATGTGTATGGGTGTATGTATGTGTGTGGGTGTATGTATGTGTTGTGGGTGTATGTTTATGTGTGTGGGTGTATGTATGTGTGTGGGTGTATGTATGTGTTGTGGGTGTATGTATGTGTGTGTGGTCCCTTTATTACATGCCTTAAATGCTTATAATATGTGTAATACGTGTAATATAGCATAATGGTTTTGGTGCTTTATTCATGCATCCAAATCAATGATTGCATTTTGCATATTACTATTTGTATTAACATGTCTGTGATGTAGTCCATACTATGTAATTGTTATTGTGTTTACAAGTGCAAATAAACCATTGTCATTGTAACATTAGAGATTCAGCGCGTGTGCACACTATACATGCGGTGCGAATGTCTACCATTTCTCATTAGTATGGAATTCAAGTTGTATTTCCGAGATATTGCTGGCAGCTATCTTGCAGTCACATCAACAGCATTGTTTAACTTCGTGTATTCGTGGGGTTTTTTTAAAGTTAATTAATCAAGTTTTATTGTAGTAGTTGTAGTTTCTATACAGGCATTATTGATTTCGCGAATTTCGGGATCTGAATAAGATTTTTCCCCATAAAAATTTAGAATCTTAAGAATCAATTATACTGGATTATATTTGTGATTAGAACCACTACCGTTTGGCAGTGCTACACATTTTCTATGTAAATTGCAAACTATTAAACGGGACCGAATTTCCTCGCGTTTGTGTTGTAGTACGTCACGGCCATGCACATAAAAATCTGAATAAAAGTTTAATTTGAAAAAGTGAACGCATGCGTGTTCAGGTAAGATTTTTAAGTCATGACTTTGGATGTAAAATATCTTTCTTCTATAGAAGTATGAGACCAGAGCAAGCATGCGCTCATATCTATTTGTCAAATAATCACCAAGGAAAATGAGGAATGTTGGAAATTTCTGAAAGCATTGCAACTTTTCGTACTCTGATTTGCTTTATTTCGATACCCGAAATTGAAAAAAGTCCCATAGATATTTAGAATAAGTCCTCTTTTATTCATTGATATAAAGAAATAGCATAAATTCTCAAGTTCACATTCCGACAAAAACGGGGCATATAATGGCTCATACCGCATTTAGTTCATTTTATTTACATTTGCAGGAGCATTCCCTGCCATTGAAATAGACGTACTATTCATATGCATATACACATCGTTCACTTTCATGAGATAATTGTTATCATTTCAAATGGTAAAGATATCGAAGGTCAAAACATTGGAAATGTACATATTTCCATTCGGTTCCACACATAGAAATGAAAACTGATATAAATAGACAGTTTCGTTATAAATATGGAGTTTACCTCGGCCTATGTTGCCTATTTGGAACCTCTCTTTTTTCAAGCATTTCTCAACCTTTTGAGGATATCACCGATTGTCTGATTGACTTCGACTTAATTTTTGTCTGTACTTCCGACATAATCTGTGTAATTAATACATTTTTTTTTTAAACTTCTCCTCTACGTTGCCTTTTTGCATTGAATTCGTTGAAGATAGTCTTTTTTTTTTTTAAATATTATTTCCCCCTCTTCTAACACAATTAAAGACACCACAACAAAAATAAAAAATATTACCTCGCGCAAGGGCTCTAGCTAGTTCTTTTCATAACGACCGACGTACGAAGTCGAAAATTATATAATACACACTAATTATTATGCAAATTTTAAGGACTAGACTATTTCGCTAATCGAGTGCGCTACATGTGGGGATGCAGAACATGTGGATTTGACATGTTTTTGTAAATATTTCAGAGTGAAATTATTGTGAAAAGGCTTGTATTCTAGCAGAGCTACAAACCTTAGTCTGTCTGTATTACTGTATACTGATGATGTGGTATTGTGGAAAGGCAGCCATTCTATCACGGTTATTGCGGAGATCAAAGAAATGTCGCGTCCATTATTCTCCAATACACCGATTTATCGATTATCAGAACAGTGATGCATACTAAATTTCGTAAGACAAATAAATACATTTATATGAGTTTAAATGCTGATCTGATTAAACGTTGTGTGTAGCCTTACGAGTTGTCAACCGTAGAGCTAGGTTATGACTTTTCCTCGATCCTAATGTTTTTACGCTTCGTATTATGCTAATACAATAATAAAATCGATAACTGATAATTTTATTTTTCCTATCATAAAATTAATGTATGTTCCAAACGAATTTATAGATAACTGAAGGATGTGACATTCAACAAATAAGCAATAACCTGCATTCTGAGATCGATACTTATTTACAAACAAACATTGCAATGCACAGACAATTTGACCCTCTTCCATGTGGGTATCCGGGTTAGAGTAAGTCCTCAGTACCCCTTGCTTGTCGTAAGAGGCGAATAAATGGGACGGTCCTTCGGATGAGACCGCAAAAACCGAGGTCCCATGTCACAGCGGGTGTGGCACGATAAAAGATTCCTCCCTGCTCAGAGGCCATAAGCGCCGAGCATAGGCCTAAATTTTGCAGTTCTTCACCGGCAATGATGACGTCTCAATATGAGAGAAAGATTCTCGAGCGGGACGTTAAACAATATACAGTCAATCTTCCATGTGTGTAATTTTGTTGGACTGTGCATTCAGAGTAGATTAAATAATCACACTGATATAACACGTCAACATCAAACTGAATCTCTTAAAATTCCGACAGCAAGATTCGGAAACTGCCATGACGTCACGAAGTGACCTAATCTGTAACTGTATATGGAAAACTTCTTCACCGTTTTCTTGTTTCCTTGGGTGATGCAGGATTATCTCTTCATTTTCTTGTATGCCTCGGCTTTTATATTTCTTGACTTAGGAAGTTACACTGCGACAACCATGAAAACGCATACATTATATCTTCACTGTATCACGGATGCTTGTATTTTCCTTTTGATAACAGTAGTCCAATAAATCTTGATACATTGATACAAAAAAAAAAAATAATCCTCGAGAAACTTATTATCATCCTCTAGACCTGTAGGTTCACTTCACAAAAAGTCTAAATCGCTCAATTCTGTTGTTTTCACCTGTTGTACATGTCAAAAGGTGCTTTTTGTTCACCTTTCTGTATCTTTCATGCACCTTTTGATTTCGTCTTTTGAGTTCGTCTTTTGTACACCCTTTTGAAATGATCCCACTTGTGGACCTTTTATCTATAAAATATAAACAATATGTGATCTTTCCATCATCTTCCACAGCATCAGAATGTAAACGTACGAGGGATGTTCCAAAAATACTGTTTTTACCCATATTTATTCATCCTTTTATTCGTCCCTGCCTTCCAAAGTACCCACCCTTGGCCTGGATACACTTTTGTAGCCGATCATTGGAAACAATTTTCATACTCCTCAATAGGGACAGCCATCATATACTGATAAATTGCAGACCCAAGGGCATTTCGTGTTTTGTATCCTTTTCCAGATTGGTGGAATTTTAAGTTTGGGGAACAGAAAGAAGTCGCACGAGGCTAAATCTGGCGAAAACGGAGTGTGTGGAAGGACAGTAACCTTTTCCGCCTCCAAATACTCGATCTCAATGGGTGCTTTGTGTGCAGGCGCATTGTCGTGCAAAAGTCGGAGATACTTCATACCCGTTTTGCGGCGACGTCGTTCGTAATATTTCTTCAGTGTTTTGATAACAACATTTTTATAGAAATCACCTGTGACTTTTTTGCCCTTTGGCGCAGGAATTTGCATGACAAAGCCTTTATTGTCAAAGAAAATAACATAAAACCTTCACGGTTCGTAATCTTTTAGCAATACTAGGAAGTTTTGCATTTTCTGATGTCCAGATTCTGTTAGAACTCTTACGTTTTGTCTCAAAATAGTATACCCAAGTCTCATCACCAGTAACTAAATAATAAAGAGTCTCTTTGATATATTTTGGATACAATTTTAACAATTTCTTTGCATTTTCAACAAGGACTCTCTTTTGTTCATCGCTAAGCAAATGAGGTATCCACTTAGCGTTTATCTTTCTAAGCTTTAGATATTTTTTTTCAAAATACCATGAACACGTGCTAAAGGCATATTTGTCATCCGAGCCGATTGCCTCACGGCATATCTTGCGTCTTTCTGTAAGATTTGGTGGATTTCTACGGTATTATTATTGGTGGTAACTATTGCAGGGCACTTTGGCGATCAGCATCTTTGAGGTGTTCGTAACCTGTTTTACATTTAGCAACCTACCTACAAACAGACCTCTGAGACATTTGACCATTCCCATAGATGTCACAGATCTCACGATGAATATCTACGGGTTTAAAGCCCAGTAAGAACCTACCTTTTAAATAGGCCCTAATTTCAAGTGCATTGTTTGCTCTTTTTCCAGTCATTTTGAGTATAGTGTAATGAATACGTTATAAAGCAATGGACACTGTAGCTAATTCAGTGAAATTGTGAACATGAAATTTTCTTCCGCTACGATTCGGTGATCAATCGAATGTGTCAGTGTGGTTTCAGTATTATATTTACACGATTTTCACGCGAAGAAGGTGAAGTGACATTATTTTTGGAACATCCTTCGTATATATACTACCTTTTATACAGTACCTTTCTGTATCTCAAAGTATCATCTTTTTGAATAACAAACTATCATCTATATATTCGCTTTTACTAATCTTTTAAATTGTTATACCTTTTCACATGATAAACTTCCTGAATTTGGATATATATATAAACCGCTTTAAAAATGAAAAAAAAAAGAAGGCTATCAATAAGGCAAAATAGGCTGACTCTTAGACGTGATAGGACAACAAACGGGTATCAAGAAAGTATTGCTTACAGATGACGTCACAAAATTAAATGCCCTGTTAATAAAACGCTTAAAAGAATACCCCAAGATCATACTCTTAGGGACTCTTAGGAGAATATACAGTTGATCTTTGTCACTATGGAAATGGTAACACTCAGTAATTAATCATATAAATTAGTATAAAGTGCTAAATATTCTTTTATTTGGAAAATACTTCCAAATTAACAATAGATGAAAGTATTAAGACGTAATTTTGAAATACACGCAGCTACATTCCATTAAACAAAGCACCACCCCAGTGGTTGATTATCTATACCGGCCGTGTCTGTCGTTTTGACTGGCACATTTCAAGGGAATCTTTTTTTCAATATCAGCTCTTTCATTCTGTAAATAAATTAAAAATATAACATTTTCCCCTTCAACAATAAACAGTAAAGGTCAATACATCTCTTAACACCAATGTTATGACGTATCAAGTGTGATATAATATTATTGCTCATCTTCTTTGCAGTATCAATGATCTCTTCCATCTTTTCTTTTTGCCCAGCTCATGCACCTGTAAATCCATTTCCCTATAAATAAAAATCCATGTAAACATTCCATTTTACGCACAAGTTGACCCATATTTGAGTGCTTGAGGCTAAAAATAAATGTGCAGCATCACCGCATGCACATATTTGAATGCTGGGCTCATTGTATCGTCATACCGCTAATTGGCAAAGGATTATGATTATATATGATATGTAATTATTTGTCTATTATACATGGCCTTAGAACTGGGTCTTGTGGCTGATGTAGCTGGTGTTCCATCCTTAGTTTATTCTGACTCTCGTCACGCTGCATCCCGGAATATTTTGCCTAGTGATTCAGTTTCACTCGTAATGTACATACCCATGTAAGATATTTCATCTAAATTTGTACGGCCTGTGATGTCACTGAAACGTAACTTCTGTCCAAGTATTGTTTAAACCTACCAGCCCGCGTCTGAAACTTTAAACTGGAAATTGCCGATGATGCTAATGGTAGGACGCACATGTGTGTTGTGTATTACAATACTGACTGTCTGTATCCCCCACAATGAAGCGGAAATGGAAGGCAAGTAAACAAAAAGCAACTTTTCATGATTACTGTATATGTCGTTTATGCTAGGCCAAGATCTACTTAACAACAACAAAAAATCTTTAATAGTTGTGTGTTTGGAGAGAAATAGCGTAGGCCTAATGACTGAATACCGTTTAAACATGATTACAGAAATATGATTTCATTTTTTTTTCTTCCAGATTGATGTCTCTGCACATGTTTTACATTGTCATTTCTTGGGACCATTTCACGAGAAGCTGTACTGTGTGTGACCCAATATGCACCTTGGACATGCTGAAGACTTAAAAAATATTTCTTATTTAAATATATATTTATATAAAGTGTACTACATGTGTACTGCGTATACATCAATAGTACACGTGTCGTCATCATAGAGTAGGTATATATTGTAATCATTACCAGCTTTTCAAGTAGTCAATGTATATTGATACATAGTGGTAGTGATCTCTCTCTAACAAAATGACAACAGTAATTTTATCACTATCATATATGTTTTGAAAGCGTAAGGAGGAATCCTCAATCCTGTTTGTCGGGGGGGGGGGGGGGGGTTTCAAACGAAATAATCCTCTAACCTTGCAAATACGTATAGATGACACCCCTTTTAAATCTATGATATTATTCAAGGTGGAATTCTCAAACTTGTATGTCATGGAGAGGTGCTTCCTTTTGCAAACTAATCCTTAAGCCTGGAATAGGTGGAGAGGTGACCACCCCCATCATATTCATGTAGGCCATTTCTTTAGCGTCTGTGGACGGACTGGTTTTAATGTTTAGAAATTAAAGACAAAACAAAACATAGAATAAATAACGTATATCTTAAATGCTATCCCAAATAAATTATGTAACTCAATTTCTTTTGACTGCTCAGTGAATTGTCGGTAATGATGAATTCGTTATACTGTTATCTCCTCTATTTTGCCTAAATTGGTCTTGAACAATAATTGGCAATATATCGGGGGAGCATCGTAATTGCGTTCCGTGTCTAATTTTGATAGGTTTCGAACTCCCGAAAACACTCAAATACACATGGCGACCACGGTGTTCACTCTCTCACCGACGTCCATGTGTATACGATGTAATTTGTCATTGTACTAATATCCACACCTTTTAAATAGATATATGCCTAGTACTGAGGAAAGGCAGTAGTATGAAAACCGCATGAAATATGAACAGATCACGTAGTTGGATGGTTGAATATTGTTCAACGTCCTGTTCGAGAATATTTCATTCGTATGAAGACGTCACCATTGCTGGTGAAGGGGTGCAAAATTTAGGCCTTTGCATGACAGACATCAAGCTTGGTACACTTGTACATCTTAAAGAGTTTATGATCCCTTTTGATTTTGAGGTCACATGGTCAAGGTTCAATCCACTCTTGACATAGAAAGATATTGTCCACTCAATATATGATAACCCTTTGCTTGACAGACATCAATCTTGATACACGTACATCATAAGGAGTAGATGATGTTTATTAATTTTGGGTTTACATGGTCAAGGGTCAAACTGGAAAAACTGAAAAAGTAATACATTGTCTCTTATATTTAAAGAATTATTTGCTTTATTAAGACCAAAATAAGCAATCGGATCACGCTCGTCCTTTTCCGTAACTGAAGAGAGGCCCGGACGTGGTTCGGAACAAAGATCACAATCAAATTAAACATTTATTTGCCGGTAGCGCGCATGTGTATGAGATTAAAAGACTAGAACTGAATCCCTGTATAACGTGTGATTTAGAAGTAAGATTGTCACCACAGATTCATGTGGATGAGATTAAAAGGCTAGAACTGAATCCCTGTGTAACGTGTGATTCAGAAGTAAGATTGTCACCACAGCTTCAGTTCTTTTGGTATCATCCACTCTAATACAAAAGATATAAATGGAAATTGATAGTGGTAGCATACCATAGATATGTGTGATATCTTAGATGCATTTATTTTTCGCACCAAAACTTGTGTATCACGCTGTAACGTTTGTGACGTCATAGGTACATTTGTGTACGGACAGCAACAGTGTGAAACCGTCCATCTTTATACGAGGTTTATTTGTGATTACGAAAATAGCTTAACAGTTACTATTGTAAATTAGGTACACTGGTACACCCCAGGGAGTAGATGACCCCTATTGATTTTTAGGTCACATGAGTCAAAGTTAAGGGTCGATCCACTCTCAGGATCTTGAATTGTTTTGGCACTACTATTAGTTTAATGATGCATATGTATATTTGCACCACGGGGGCATACACATGAGTAGAAGAGGATTCCTCTTGATTTTCAGGTCAAAGGTCACCGATTACAGTGTAGTACTCTGTAAAATTAGTGTCCGCCCAATATCTTGAAAACCCTTTATTTCACATGTGGATTAGTCATTGGTAGAAGACAAACCCTATTGATTTTCAGGTCAAAGGTCACCAGGTGCAATGAAGTACTCTGTACAGTTGGTATCTGCCCAGTATCTCGAGAACCTTTTGTTTGATAGTGATTATATTTCATGCACGATTTGTTGGTAGTAGATGACCCCCCAGTGATTTTCAGGTCAAAAGGTCAAACATCACTAAGTACAATGTAGTACTCTATACAGTTGGTGTCCTCCCAAATATTGCTCCGTTGTAATGATATTTCACATGTGGGTTGGTTGATCTTTAATGACTTTCAGGTCAGCAGATGCAATGCAGTACAATGAATTATGGTATCTGCCCATTATCTTCATTTTCTGTGTAGTGATGATATTTCATGTTTGGATTGGTCACTGGTATTTTCAGTTCAAAACATCACCAAGTGCAGTACTCCATACTTTGATGTCAGCCATGAGGCTACACAATGCAGTTAATGTTTGCTTGACCTTCAGAATTCCTTCACCTTTTGCCATTCACCATAATATGACGAAATATAATAAATCAGTAACACGATGACAGCTTATTCGGGCCCTTGACTGGTAGTGTAAACATTTTCACGAATACAGTTGCCACAGCTGAGATGGGGGGGGGGGGGGGGGGGAGCATATACGCGGATTATATAGTTTGCAAATAGGCATCACTAGTTCAATCTCCGGTAAACTTGAAAATTAAAAACAGTCACGGCGGGTGTGACCGGTCAGCAGAGGATGCTTACTCCTCCATGGCACCTGATACTACCTTCGCTTTGTCGGAGGTCCGTGTTGCCCTGCACTCGAACTTGTATATGTCTTGGGGATTTATGATTACGATTTACGCATTGTTTACTTCGAAAACAGTTTGATAGCTAACAAACGATTAGGGCATAAATCTACTTTAACCACTGTTCTCAGTTGGAGCTGTGTAATTTGAGTCATGTAGTAAAATGAGCCATGGGTGTAAAGTATGATGTCATTATAAACGGACCTGATGTCGAGAAAGATAATATAGAATTTTTGTTTTGCACATTGAGTATGTAGAAACACAGATATCACTGTTATAGCTTGAGGCTGTACTATTACCTCTTTATTCTACGTTGTTCTTTAAATACTTCCAAATTGGGCTTCTCTCTCTCTCTCTCTCTCTCTCTCTCTCTCTCTCTCTCTATATATATATATATATATATATATAACAACAAATGAATATTCTTAGTTTAATATGTTGTCCGAACGAAACAACTTAATTAGATAAAAGGTTGGTACAGAATTTAGTTAATTATGTACATAGTGACTCCAAGTGTATTGTTTACAAGTATTTAGATGATAATTTATGTTTACAATTGGGATGACACTGCAGCCTAAGTTTTTGAATGCATTGTTCAAACACTCTTGGCTCTGTCTTCTTAAGTAGAAAAAAAAACTTAGGCTGCAGTGTCATCCCAATTTGACTATTGAGACGAAAAGAAACAAAAAGCATATCTCGTGTCAAAACTTGCACTGTAAAAATTAATTTCTGATAATTATAATAATTGTCTTCCGTTTTTAACATTTTATCAATTTATTTGATGTACAGTTTTGATGTACTGTCAATTTCCTTACCTGCTCAGAATTAAGACCACCTATCTTTTTTCTTTGTTGTTCCAATAGAATCTGTCATAATGTGAAAGTCTGGAGTATTAAAAAATTTTTGAAATACTTTTCGTTTTGCCTCAATACATTTTAATGAGTGAACTTCATAATCTCCGCAGTAAGATCCAATCTCCTACTCGGTGTCTTTTTTTTTTTTTTTTTTTTTTTTTTTTTTTTTTTTTTTTTACGATATGGAGTTGAAATTTACCTTATTTTATCAATACAGCTGACCAGTAATACACAACCTTGCACGAATGGCAAATCAATGCCACATACAGATTATTGAATAATTGAACACCGATTATACCGCTGGAGATGGGATTCTTTGAGTGTAAATTGATTTCTAAAAATGGAAAGGCAATAAGAAATATACATTTTAACACTCCTAACATACAAAGCCAGGAGTTATTAAATATTTTAGGGGTCGTGTAGCACACATGGCGTTGTTGGTTTTTCTCACATGGTGTAGACTGGCTGTTATTAAATATATGTGAACGTTGAATTTATCGAGGTAGGTGAAAATTGTAGCTTGTGAAGTTTGTAGAATATGGATTAAATGAGAATTGTAAATGAAATGAATTGCAGCTTTAAATTCGGACAATAAATAATTTCTTATCATTTACATCCGACCTCACGGTCAGTTTGAATTAGAATAATTGTTTAATATAGCAAAATATATGAAATTGAAATACTTTCCTAATAATTCGTAAACGTTATCCAAAAAAATAAAATAAAATAAAAAAAATTTTAAAAAAAGGGGGGGGGGGAGAGAGAGAGAAAGCCGCCCGTCGTCGCGAACAATTACAAATTTTGATTAAAAAAAAGTATAAAGTGTGATACACAGATACTCCTTATTGTGTAAGAAAAATGGAAAATACTCTCTCTCTCTCTCTCTCTCTCTCTCTCTCTCTCTCTCTCTCTCTCTCTCTCTCTCTCTCTCTGTTATACAAAGAAAAATTTAATGAAAAGTTTATTTTTGGTTGGATCAGTAATGTCTATATAACACACCACTACAATGTATGTGAAGCAAATAAAATACATTTGTGGATGACCAACACTACACGTCATAAATTGCTTTTTCTGGCATCTCATCAAGCTTGATTTCTTTGATTAATGATTGATTAAATATTGTTTAACGTCCCGCTCGAGAATCTTTCACTCATATGGAGACGTCGCCATTGCCGGTGAAGGGCTGCAAATTTAGGCCTATGCTCGGCGCTTATGGCCTTTGAGCAGGGAGGGATCTTTTACGTGCCACACCTGCTGTGACACGGGACCTCGGTTTTTGCGATCTCATCCGAAGGACCGCCCTATTTAGTCGCCTCTTATGACAAGCAAGGGATACTGAGGATGTATTCTAACAACCCGGATCCCCATGGGGCTGTTTTCTGTGAAGCTATCAAAATCTAAATAGCGTACTTGTCGATTAATAGAACAGATTCTGTCGTGAGCATTCTTGTAGTGACTACGTGTTTACATGGAACATCATATTACAAAACTGAAAAAAAATTATTCCATAACTTTTATATTTAGATATACAAAAGGACTTAAATAAAGCTGATCCGTCTTCTCAAGTCAAGGTTCGTGATCTAATCCGTGTGGTAAATCAAACCCCTTGACTTTGGAAGGTGAGGTGGGGTAGAAGTTCTTATTTGTGCGTGACGGAATGGCACACTTTCGAGGTACTGTCGAAACACATGTTTTTTTCCGACTTTCATACTTGTCTTCACATTTTTGGAAGCCAAAATATGAACTTTCGGTTTTTCCGCATAATTGTGTAAATCATATGCAGAATACAAACCCTTGACTTTGCAATTTGGAGTAGATTATGATTTACTTAAGTTTTTATTTGTGTATTACGGAATGGCACACGTTCGAGTTGCCGTCGAAACACTCGTTTTCTCCTACTTTTATACTTTTCTTCACATTATATGAACTTTAAGATTTTCCGCATAATCATGTAAATTATATGAGGAATACAAACATATATTATCATACTAAAGGTGGATTTCCACTCTCTTACTCTAACAATATTTACAGGGTCGAAATGTTTAGTGTAGATTTTGTGTAGGATGTGTAGCTTTTGTGTAGGATGTGTAGCTTTTGTGTAGGATGTGTAGCTTTTGTGTAGGATGTGTAGATATTGTGTAGGATGTGTAGCTTTTGTGTAGGATGTGTAGCTTTTGTGTAGGATGTGTAGCTTTTGTGTAGGATGTGTAGCTTTTGTGTAGGATGTGTAGATATTGTGTAGGATGTGTAGCTTTTGTGTAGGATGTGTAGATATTGTGTAGGATGTGTAGATATTGTGTAGGATGTGTAGCTTTTGTGTAGGATGTGTAGATATTGTGTAGGATGTGTAGCTTTTGTTGTAAGTTAGATCTGGTTAATTGTGTGAACTTTAGTTGACTGACCGTCAAGAAAATGCTGGGAACATACCTACACATTGCACAAAATAATATTATCTGTAATATGAATTTTATACACGAAAATGTAAGAAAATACATATCCAATATAGGTCTCCTGTATACATATTCAATATAGGTCTCCTGTATACATATTCAATATAGGTCTCATGTATACATATTCAATGTGAGCTGTGGTAATCTTTCCGACGCTGCAAACTCAACCAAAGTGAAGATATTCACGTCTGCCATACAAGCAAAATCCTTCCATTTTCCGTGCATCAGTGTGGCATATGACATCCCTCGCACTTAGCAGCAAATATCGTCGAATTGAACCCATTATAATCTCAGGCACGTAGCATCGTTTTTCAAAAAAAAAAAAGAAGGGGGGGGTGCAGCCGGAGAAGACGTTGACGTCACCAGTGTCTGCAAGATTCTTGAGAAGCAAAGGGGGGGGGGGGGTGTAATTTTAAAAAAGCCACCAATATGTTCTTTTGTTCGATCTTCTAAATCGTAATTTGGGAGGGGGGAGTGATGTACAACTACTACACCTCAATGGTATTCCCATACTTCTATTTCTTAAATCGTATCACTTCGATCGTACATTCTCACCACAACTACATCTCCTAATAGGGAGCAGTCGCCAGATATATCTTTATTTGCATTTATAACTAAAGAAAATAGATGTTGTTAAAAAAAAGTGAGGAGGCAGCAACCCACACAATACCCCCCCCCCCCCCACCTTGAATACACGTGCTTGTATTACTGGAGGTATGACTGTATCGTCTGCACCGGAAATGTAAAAAGGTTCGTGTTTGCAGTGTGTAAAATCAAGAATAAATCGGTGTTCCGGCAGTAAGTCGAAAGTCCGCTATATATGGAGATTTTCACAAAGTTAGTAAATCACTGTATTTCAATTTTATATCTTGTAGAATAATAGACTTTATACGGACGGGTTCCCATGCTATTCTGGCATCCGAGAGAGAAACAAGCTTTTAGCGCTTCATGAAATATACGCCGGTGTGAAAAGACGCAAGGTATATCATATTTTAATTTACACTGTAATAATTTTCATAATATTTGCATTTCCAATGTTTTTACTTTGATATCTTTGCCATTTGAAATAATGGCCATTTCCCCATGAATGTAAATATTGTGCGCAAGAATCTTGTTAAATATGCATATAGTACATTTTAACTGTCGGGAAGTTCGACAGAGATGAAGGCATTTTTTGAAAAATACATGAGAGTATGAACAGCAACGCTTCACGCCAGCATGCTTTTCATGTTCAGCGCTAACACGCTTCCTGGAGTATGCTGGCGTAAAGCGTCGCAGTTCATGTCCTCGTGTATTTTCAACAACAACAAAATGAAATTTATTTCTTAAGTAAACCTGTATTGTGTCAGTTTAGGTCAAGTGTATTCATACGCAATAGTTAATCTACATCTAAAGTTGAAAATTTATGAGAAATTTCAGTTGGTAAAAATGTAAAGGGGAAAACAGAGAATGTAGATGTAATGGTCTGTAGCCTTTAAAGACCAAAGTTGCCTGCAGTAATGTTGAATTCCCATAAAACATATTGGGCACGTTTGTATCCATCATCATCCCCGTAGTTTCTGGAATATTCGAATTGGATCTTGGACCAGTCTGACTAAAGCCAGCCCCTACAAATTCACTTCGTTAGTAGGGACTGGCGTTAGTCAGCATCTTTTGAATAACTTTAACATTATGTTGCTGTTTTGTAGGCCGAAATAGCACAAGATCGATGTCCAGTTTTGTCCGCAATAAGTTCGTTAGCTCACCTGAGCTGAAAGCTCAAGGGAGCTAAAGCTGGAGTGACCTTTGCTGACTACCTGTTGCATGTCGTCCGTCTCTCTGTCAATAAACTTTTCACATTTTCATCAAGATGAATATATTTTAATGTATGTACCAATCGATGACTTTTTTTCTAAAAAGAGGGGGACGAACTTTTGGCTAGAAAAAACTTTTACAATGAGCGTCTGAGCGTTATGGACCAGTGCTCATTAAAACAGCATAAAAGGGGCGACAGGACTGAAATGCTACAGTTCAACTACCCGTATAGACACCGAATGTGAACTTTTTGTAATGTGCTGATGTTTTCTGATAGTAGATGTTATCTAGCCAAAAAGACTTGATTAATAATCTTCAGTTTCCTATTGAATAAATGATTGTACAATATTCTTTTCAATCAGTTGCTAATGATGAACGTAGTAGTGTCAGTTGAAATTAATAAACTACCAAACTTAATGACTTCATGACGTACAGTGGCATACAATACCGTCAAGGTTTACATTGTCCAGAAGTTTGTTGCAGGCAAAATAGTCAAATATTTATTATTGATACGGTGAATCCTAAGCTATGTTTAAACATCGATTATGAGTATTGTTACATTAATCGACTGTAGCTATATTCAAACTGTTTCTACGAGCGCAAATCAATAAGTAACCAGCCTAAATTATTTCCGGTTGAGATCCACCTCTTCTTTTTCGATTAATTGCCTTCTAGTGTGATGCACCGAGACCAACGGTGTTTAAGTGCCGTCAGCCCAGAACTGAAAAAGACAGGGTCTTTTCCATTGACCCACTCCTCAAATGCCGTCACGACTTCTTCGGCAGACCGGAAATGACGTCCATGGATATGCATTTTCAAGTTTGGGAATAGGAAGAAGAAGTCGCTAGGAGCTAGGTCAGGCGAATAGGCAGAATGTGGTACTAATTCATATCTGTTTCGCTCTACAGCATCCATTGTAACTTTGCAAGTGTGGACTCTCGTGTTGTCCAGTTGCAGCAAACACCTTTAGGAAGTTCACCTTGGCGTTTTCACGGATGGCAGTTCTCAGCTGGTCTAGCAAGTTTGCATAGTACACTCCAGTTATTGTACTTCTCTTGGGTAAAGCGTCCAACATAATGCCTTTTGCGTCCCGACATACTGTGGCCATCACCTTGCCAACAGATGGTTGCGTCTTGAACGTCTCTGGCCTCAGGGACCCCGGCTCTATCCACTGACGACTGAGCTTTATTCTCTGGCTCATGATAATGAACCCAAGTCTCATCTACAGTCACCAGACACAAAAGAAAATCATCTTTTGACCTAATACGCTTCAACAAGGCGCTGCATACTGATGCTCTGGTTGCCATTTGCTCATCGCCAAGGGATGTGGGGATCCAACGGGCTGTTAACTTCCGCTTACCTAAACGATCATGTAAGATTGCTGAAACGCTACCATTGAAATGCCTAATGCCTGCGCTATTTCTTCCACCTGAATTCGCCTGTCAGAGTATACCAGATCCCGAACTTTGTTACACATTTCTTCGTCGGTGGCATTCAATGGGCGTCCAAATCTGGCTTCTTCTTCTTCTTCTTCTTCTTCTTCTTCTAAAGGCGTTATACCGCATTTAAATTCCCCTACCCAGAATTTAACGTGAGTATAAGATGGCTAACTCGCCGTGTATTTAAATACAAGCACCGAATTACAGCACGGTACTCAGCTTTAGATATAAAACTTTGCATCACTAGCCATGTTTGACATTCAGTATCTTAATAAAGAATGACTCGATACGCGTGCTATTTTGTACCCAGGTATAAAACATGTATTGAAACAAGGCATAACAAATTGTGACTGTCTTGGTAAATCGGAAATGGGATAGGCTAGTTACTTATTGACTTGCCCTTGTAGAAGATTATATATTTGTTTGAGAACACTTTTCAACACAATTATTTCATTATAACTTTGTGATTCGATCCCACCTTTATTACTTAGCGCACAAATGCAATAACCATTTGCTCATAAACAATGTTGGTATATTCTTTACAAATTTCAAGGGGCAGGGAGGTGTGTGTATGTAGGGAGGGGGGGGGGGGCAGATCGATCCCCCTTAGATCCGCGCATGTAATGTAGGTGATACCTTATTCATATAATACACTGTTATCGTGTAATCTTATCTGATACAATGACTGAAGTGCAAACTTTATTGAATATGATCGAGATTATAAAGAAATAATTCCCCCCTTCGATTACCTACAAGTATCACATCGTCAAGAAATTTATTTTGAGGAAGTCAGATATAACCTTACGACTCTTTGTTCGTGGTAAGTAACCACTGAAATGAATTATGCATCAAGAAAATACATGACCAGGGGTTTATCACAAGGGAATGTCGTCGTCACATCCTCCCCTTTTAAGTGCCCCATGGCCATCTACCTGTTATAACAATAGATAATACCATCAGCTCATCGTTCAGTTGCTTTGGTTTGAAAATTGTGTAATATTTAAAGCGTCGCACCTTGGCACAGCCCCCCCAATCTAACCTGAGACCGGCTTCGCAATAAGTAAACAGTGGAGGTCATTAAGTAAGGCGATCCACCCTTCTGGCATTTACCTTGGGTGTCCGATAAAATTTCCACTTGAACAATCATGCATTGTGAGGAATGCCAAGATTGTGAAATCTGCACCGTTTATCAGCGCCATTGTTATAATGAGGTAAATTAATTACTTACTAATTACCCGATATTTAATCAATAATCTGGGTATGAAACTAGATAGCTATATTATCCATTTACCCTTATTGAACAACTCGTGATGGAATTGAATAACTTTTTTTGTTTGAATTATGTAAAGTCGTGTTGAAAACCTATTTATCAAGGGAATAGATTAAACTGGACCACATCTTAGCTATTGTTTGACTTACGTATTTTTCATTGGTTGATAACAACTTATATGTTGTGTGTGTGTATTGTATTACATCACAATGAATATTAGGAAATACCACGTCTTCACAATGGCTGACTTCCATAGTATTTTTTTCTGACGTAATGTGACGCTGCTTTATACCGATGATTAAGTTATATGACTTCTCTATTTATATGTACCCATTGGCAATTCACCACTGACCTTATTTATATTGTCTGTTATCTATTGTACCTTAAATATCATCGTTTGTACATAGTTTGAGTGAATGAACTTGAATTGAAATACGGATTAGGAAATAATTACCTCTCCCTTTCAGATCTTCCTTTCTAGCTTGACGCCTGTAGATCAGTGGGTCAACTCGGCAGACTGTTGATCGGTGGGTTGTGTGTTCGATTGTCCTGAGAACTTTAGACTGTTGATCGGTGGGTTGTGTGTTCGATTGTCCTGAGAACTTTAAACTGTTGGTCGGTGGGTTGTGTGTTCGATTGTCCTGAGAACTTTAGACTGTTGATCGGTGGGTTGTGTGTTCGATTGTCCTGAGAACTTTAATCCCTATTTCAGGAGTACATCTTGTAAAAGTTCTTTTTTTTCCCCCACTAAGTAAAGTGAATTTAAAAGTTTTTCAATTCTAAATTATCATTCTTGTACATTATCTCCCTTTTGTTCCATAGCATTTCTTGTGTGTGTTGTGCTTCTGTAATAATTAGAAATAATGTATATGTCCATTAAATTCTTGACAAACAGTCCACTGTGCGATAGGACGTGTTCTAGAGAACATTGGTTAGCAAGCTAGTAATTTGCAGTGTAAATACGTTTTGTAGATGCAATATAGTTTTAGTGCTAGCGTTTTTGTGTATCTTATTTAAACCTGAGGATGAGACAGGTCCCAAACATTTGACAGTCTGGTTATTTCTGTCGTTGGTTATTTTAGTGCTTTGTATAATTCTTGTTCTTGACCTCGTATTCGCGTTTTGGATCCGACACTGATAGGTAGCGAGTGTTGTTGAAACTCAGAGTTCTTATATGTACAAAAAATATAAATATATGATCCATAAATAGGAAAATCTACACAGGTAGCAGTATGATAAAAATATCACAAAGTTTACGTTGACTAGTTTCATTGCTTATTCAGCTTTGTTATTATATATATATATATATATATATATATATATATATATATATATGTATGTATGTATGTATGGTTGTAATTATAGTTGCATACTTGTAACTGTTTAGTGTTAAAAATAGTGTCCAGAATCAAAAACATACTAAGAGACAAATTTACAACGTTTCCATGCGTTTATATATTTTTTTTCAATTTTGATTGATTGATTGATTAGATATTGTTTAACGTCCCGCTCGAGAATCTTTCACTTATATGGAGACGTCACCATTGACGGTGAAGGGCTGCAAATTTAGGCCTATGCTCGGCGCTTATGGCCTTTGAGCAGGGAGGGATCTTTTACGTGCCACACCT